>CM035166.1:104839217-105200855 GCA_020205615.1 Panax quinquefolius | reverse complement strand
TTTCTCATAAATTTTCTCTCTATTCGGGATGTTGTAAAATAGGCTCAATTATTAGAAGCGAGATAACGAGAGTGCAGCCAACCGAGGACCACAACCAGGATCGTACGGAGATAGCGGTCAGCGTAATAATGATAACCAAATGAGGAAAGAAAGCGAGACGGACAAAAATGGTAACCACTTTGGTGGTAATCATAGCCATGAAAATAGAAGAAAGCGAGTCAAGAGGAGATTTTAAAAGAGGAGATTTAACAACGACCGTGTGAAGACAGCGATGCCTTGAAAAGAATCGGGTTCTAAGGGAGGAGAACGACCACCCATTATATATTACAAATGCGGAAAAAGGGATATATCGGTCAAAGCGCCCACAACAGATTCAAGGTATGCTATAATTGTGGAAAGGAAGGACATATCGCTCGAGATTAGACGATGGCGAAACCTAGTTCAATGAGGCGGTGACTCAAAAGACTGTCGAGAAAAGGCAAAGTCAGCGATTAGGGAAGAAGCGTTTGTTGTGATCGGTCAAAATCGAGAACCCAAACGAGGTGATCACGGGTAAGCTATTTATAAATTCTTACGAAGTTTATACCTTACTTGATAACGGTCTTACCCATTCATTTATCTCTCTCTGTATGTGCTCAGCGTTTAAACATGACTCAGGAGAAATTAGACTTTGACTATCTGTGGAAACTCCGTTAGGAGAAACTTTCATCACATCCACTATTTATAAATCTTGTTTGATTCAAGTTGGCACCATTACCTTACACGTTGACCTTATCTCTTTAAAGATACTTGCTTTTGATGTGATTTTAGGGATTGATTGGTTAACTACTCATCACGCCAAAATTGATTGTTTTCGTAAGGTTGTTAGTTTTCATATTCCTAACCAACCCGTTGTTATTTAATTCAAGCAACTAAACCATTAAAATCAATCAACATCATATCTAATCATAAAGCTATTCGTTTATTGAAAAGCGGATGTCAAGCTTTCTTAGCCCATGTTATGGATTTGAATAAAAAGACGCGTCAAATTTGAATAATATTCTGTTGTTATTGACTTTCCGACGTATTTCAGAAGAACTTCGATTACACCCCAGAGCGTGAAGTTGAATTCTTTATTGATCTTGAAACTGGTAAAGCCCATTTCTAAAACCCCATATCGAATGGCTCTATTGAACTTCGAGGAGTTAAAGGTTCAACTACGGAATTGTTGGACATAGGTTTCATTCGTCTAGTACATCTCCTTGGGGTGCTCTGTTTTATTCGTAAAGAAGAAAGAGCGGGAGTATGCGACTTTTGTATTGACTATCGGGAATTGAACCATGTCACCATCAAGAATAGGTATCCTGCACCTCGTATTGATGACTTGTTTGACCCGATTGCTGAGGGCACAATTCTTTTCAAAAATCGATCTTAGATTACGGATATCATCATTTGAAGATTAACCGAGGATATTCAAAGGCGCCTTGAATCCCTCGGTATGGGCATTATGAATTCTTAGTCATGTCTTTGGATTTGACTAATGGTCCCTCTTGACTTTCATGGATATGATGAACCAAAGAGTATTTAAGGAATATTTGGATCGATTTGTTGTTGTCTTTATTGATGACATCCTCATATATTCCAAAATTCGTGAAGATCATGAGCACCATTTGAAGTTGGTACTCAAAGGCTTCGTGAAAACAAACTATATGCCAAATTGAAGAAATGCGAGTTACGGCGAGGAGGTAGCATTTCTTGGGCACATGGTGTCGAAACATGGAGTATCCGTTGATCCGGTGAAGATTGAAGCAATACAAAGTTAGAACAGCCGAAGTCGGTGGCCAAGACGTAGCTTTTGGGCTTGGTGGTTATTATCTGGAGATTCGTGGAAGGGTTTTCTCGAATCGCTACTCCATTAACTCGGCTAACTTGAAAGGATCTGAAATTCGTTTGGAGCGAAGAATCAGAGAAGAGTTTCAAGAGCTTAAGAGGAGACTTATTTTATGACTGTTCTAACAATACCATTTGGTTGGATGGATTTGTTATCTCTGACGATGCTTCGTGCAAAAGGTTAGGATGTGTTTTCATGCAGCGTGGGAAAGTCATAGCCTATGCCTCGCGATAACAAAGAGTTTGAGAGGAATTATCCTACTTCATGATCTAGAGTTAGCGTGATCGTTTTCGCTTAAAGATATGGAGGCACTATCTATATGGGGAGAAAGTGGAGATATATTCGGACCATAAAAGCCTTAAATATTTATTCACTCAAAAAGAACTCAAAATGCTACAGGTGACGTTGGCTCGAGCTATTGAAAGACTATGACCACACTATTCAATACCATCACGGAAAAGCGAGCGTGGTAGGCGACGCGTTGAGTAGAAAGATCATATCTTGAACGAGTGCGATGATGTCAAGTATATCGAGCGTAGAGCCAACTTTAATAGAAAAGTTAAGGTTGCTCGAGCCCACCAATTCCGGAGCTGATGCGTATGAAGAAGAAAGTACAAGAAGGAGCTATTTAGGCGAGAATTGATGAAGAAGGAATACTTGAGTCCACTCTAGACTTTGTGTCCTTAACGACTCGATTTGAAGTACAAGATTATGATGGAGGCACACAATACACCATTTGCAATCCATCTTGGAAGTACTAAAATGTATCGTGATCTTGACATACATTTTGGTGGAACAATATGAAGAGAGAGATTGCAAAGTTTATCTCGATGTGTTTAACTTGTCAGCGTGTAAAGCGGAGCATCTTGTACCTAAGGGTCCATTGCAACCACTTGAGATTCCGAAATGGAAGTGGGAACACATTACCATGGATTCGATTACGGGTCTTCTACGGTTTCTCAAGGCATCAATGCTATTTGGGTTATTGTTGATAGATTAACCAAGTCTGCTCATTTTTTGCCGATACGGAGACTTATTCCTTGAGCGTCTTCTTGCTAGTATATGACGTGAATGAGATTGTGAGGTTGCATGGCATGCCGGTATCCATAGTTTGGATCGTGACCCAAGATTCACTTCAAGATTTTGGGTTAGCTTGCAAAAAGCTATGGAGCGCAGATTTGCGATTTAGTTGACATACCATCATCCGCAAGACGGATGAGACAATCGAGAGGACTATTCAAACTCTTGAAGATCTATTAAGACTCGTGTGTCCTAGACTTCAAGGGTAGTTGGGATAAGTATTTACCATTGGTGGAATTCTCCTACAACAACAGATTATCGTGCAAGTATAGGTGTGGCTCCATTGAAGCATTATATGGGACGAAAAATGTCGTTTCTCAATATGTTGGGAAGAGGTGGGTGAAGCAACATTGTTGGGACCCGAAGTTAAATGACATTATGACTACCAAAAAGATCCAAATGATTCGATAATGTATACAAAGCAGCACAAGATCGACAAAAGAGTTATGCGGATCTTCATCGAAAGGACGTGGAATTTAGTGTAGGGGATCATGTATTGTTGCGAGTTGCTTCCATGGAAGGAGTTACAAGATTTGGGAAGAGAGGAAAGCTCAATCCACGATTTATTGGTCCATTTCAAATTCTTGACCGAGTAGGAAATGTAGCCTATAGACTTGCGTTACCTCGAAAGTATGTCTCGTGTTCATAATGTGTTTCACATATCGTGCTTAAGTAAATATGTGAAAGACCGAACCACGTTATAGAGTTAGAACCGGACGAAATAGTAGAAGACTTAACGTGTGAGGAGGTATCTCATAAGATCTTGGATAGGAAGGAGCATGTCCTACGCCATGAAAGGTCATACCACAAGTTAAAGTTACGTGGAGGAATCTTGCTTTATAGAGAAATGACACGGGAATTGGAAGCGGAAATGAAAGCGAGGTATCCTCACCTTTTTGAAACACCAGGTACGTACGTCAATTTCGAGGACGAAATTTTATAAGGAGGGGAGGTTGTAAGACCCCAACTTATTATTAATGAAATTTAATTTTCTCTATTTATTATTTTGAAATAGTAAGGGTTGATTTGATTAATGTGGATAGTTAGGGGTAAAATACGCAAATATTTCAAAATAAGCAAGTGGTTATAAAATATTCATTGTTGTCGGAGAATATTCGTTTGGTCGTGGAATATTCGTACTATCAAGGAATATTCATACGACGGCGCAACCATGTGTGGGCCCCATAACGGAAAGCGATTGGATGAAGAAAACGACAAATATAAGTTGTTTAAAAATAACGGCGTAGTTATTCACAATTAATCTTGTTAAAATACCGGTGGTTAAAACACACGAAGTAGCACCGGTATTGCACCAATTATTGATTCTTACGTAAGAAGGCACTACTCAATAATGGTTACGATGAATTCGCTCATTCGATATTTTATTGATTTAATAATTACTGCGTTGATAATTTATATTCTTCATTGTTTGATAATTGTCATTACACGATTTTTTTATTATCGAAGCAATATTTCATATTATCCGAATAATATTATTAGATAACATTATTGGCAATGTCTAGAAAGTTACGTCTAAGGAGAGGTTTGGTCACCTAATTGCGCTTGTATGAAGGAGAAATTCTTATTGGAAAGCTCCTCTTTCCAGGAACCGCACTGGTCATCGATATTGTGATTCTGTAATATTATTTGTGAATAATTAATTATTGATTCATATGATGAGAAATATATTGATTTTATGTGGATATAGATGGAGAAATTTTTTAAAATGACAATTGTTGAAAATTAATATTTTATTTTTTACGATAAAATAATTCATTTAAATATATTATTTTAATAATATAATAATGGTGATATTTTTACAACGAATGTGGGATTTATGAGTATACGAGGAGGAAGAGTATTTTGTTGCAATAAATGTTTAAAACATATTAAACATGTTGGTGGACCCCATTTATTGGTGAAATTTGATTATAACCTATAAAATCGCCTGGTTTGTGGATTTCGTTCAATTTCTGATTGGAATTTGGAAAAACTTTCTTACGCAAAGTTGTAGAGAATTGAATTTCCTATAAAAACACGCGAGATTGAATTTTCTGATAAAAGGGCTATTTATTATGAATTATTGAAGTTCAAGCTCAAAATAATTGATTTTGGAAGTTTAAAATAATTTAAATTAGAAAAACGTTTTGATATGTTTGGTGGGCTTGGTTGGTTGTTGAAATGAGCTGATTTCAGTTTATAAGAATGTGCGAGAAAAAATTTTATATATTAATATTATATTAAATTTTCTGCTTTTGGTGTTCTAAAGAATTTCTATAAATAGGGTCTTGGGTTAGAATTGAAAATCACACCGAAATTGAAGTTTTTTCTCTCTATATTATCGAGCGTATTCTTGTGAGTATTTTGAGTATAGTTTGAGTATTGCTATACTGCAAGTTCAAGTCATAGCCTATATATCAGGTGTTTCAAATTTAGAAATCTTGATCTTTTCGAGGTAGGGGATATTTTTTTTTTCGTAATGATATTATTTCTTCAATATCATTATCTTTGAAATATTGATCTGAAGTTTTATGAAATTTGGAACTTTTGGTGTGGGAGTTACTATTCACGTATCTGGCCTTTATTCACGTATATGATTAATTATTTACTGAATAAGCCTTTATTCATGAAAAATGAAAATTTTCCTTTTCGTTCAAAATATCTATTACGGATACTAGCTTTGATTGTATCCATGTTTTGATCATTCTTGAATTTTACAACACTATGATTATTTTTGAGGTATTTTTGGACGTGGATAAAACCAAATCTGAATCCTTAATCCTTAATCCTTGTCATTTTGTTTTAATTGGATTCGCTTTAAAAATATTTTTCATCATCTTGACCTTAAATGATGATATTATGGAATATCTTTGGCCTATAGTGCAAAGATGAATGATTTTGAAGAATATCTTTGGCCGTAGGCAAAGAAGATGAGCAGTGTTTAGATTTAGATGAACATGACGGTGATGAATATCTTTGGCACTGTAGTGCAAAAGATAAATATTTGATTCCAGATGTATATTGATTGATGTTACAGGGATAAAAGATAGACGGTGAACTTTTAAATTCATACATAGAAGATAGTAGTTTGCATTCTCTACTTAACTCTTCTAATGAATTATTATTTCCGCTGCGAATATTGATTTAAAATTTGTTGTCTATTGTATTCTATTAGATTTTTCCCTATTGAAGACTAACGATAATTTGTTGTATATTATCTTAGTCATAATATTCTTTACTGGGCTAGTTGAGCTCACCCTTTTCCTTTTTGTTCCATTTTTCTTCTCAGGAGGCGAGAATATAGCGAGTACGAGTCGGGGTATGGAATGAAGGTTCTAGAAAGAGTTGTTTAGTAGTCCTCACCATTTTTGTAAAATAATGTATCAATAAATGTGATGAGGATTTATTTGAGTATAGATATTGTCTAGAAGATAATATTTGTATTCAAACTCACAGTTTCTTGTTGTAATAATAAAGTTGTAGTTGTTTTACATACCATGTATTGACAACTCGAGAATGGGTGATGTATACCTATTTTGGGGCGTCATGCGGTTTGCATTCTACTTAACTCTTCTAATGAATTATTATTTCCATTCATAATATTGATTTAAAATTTGTTGTCTATTGTATTCTATTAGATTTTTCCCGTTGAAGGCTAAGGTAATAATATGTTGTATATTATCTTAGTTATAATATTCTTTCTTTGGGCTAGTTGAGCTCACCCTTTTCCTTTTGTTCCATTTTTCTTCTCGGGAGGCAAGAATATAAGAAGTACGAGTCTGGGTATGGAATGAAGGTTTTAGAAAGAATTGTTTAGTAGTCCTCACCATTTTGTAAAATAATGTATCAATAAATGTGATGAGGATTTATTTGAGTATAGATATTGTCTAGAAGATAATATTTGTATTCAAACTCACAGCTTTTCTGATTTGTAATAATAAAGTTGTAGTTGTTTACATACCATGTATTGGCAACTCGAGAATAGGTGATGTATACTATTTTTAAAGCGCCATGGTTAGTATCGAGCTTGAGGATATGATCTCTGGCGGAGATCGGGGAATAGAACTAGAGGGGAGAGCGAATAAATCCTTCGCTAGTGTGTCCAATGTAAGACCCCAAAATATTTAAATAAAAAGAATTTCCTTTATTTATTATTTTGAAATAGTAAGGGTTGATTTGATTAATGTGGATAGTTAAGGGTTAAATACATGAAATATTTCAAAATAAGTTAAAGTGGTTATAAAATATTCATTATCGTAGGGAATATTCGTTTGGTCGTGGAATATTCGTCTTTGTCGGGAATATTATTAAATGCATGGCCTTGACCATGTGTGGGCCCCCTAACGGAAAGTGATTGGATGAAGAAAAGCGACAAATATAAGTTGTTTTTAAATAACGGCGTAGTTATTCACAGAATTATCTTTGTTAAAATACCCGGTGTGGTTAAAACACACTAATACGCGTTGTTGAAAGCGATTTACTGCAGTATTGCACCAATTATTGATTCTTACGTGAAGGCACTACTCAATAATGGTTCTGATAATTCTTATTATTCGATTATTTTATTGAGTTAATAATTAACGCTTTGATATTTTATATTCTTTGTTGTTTGATAATTGTCATTACGAAGATATTTTCATTATCGAAGCAATAATTCATATTATCTGAATAATATTATTAGATAACATTATTGGCAATGTCTAGAAAGTTACATACAGGAGAGGTTTGGTCATCTAATTCGCGTATGAAGAAGAAATTCTTATTGGAAAGCCCCCTCTTTCCTGAGGAGCGCCTGGTTGTCGATATTGTGATTACGTAATATTATTTGTGAATAATTAATTATTGATTTATATGATGAGAAAATATTGATTTTATGTGGATATAGATGGAGAAAATTTTTAAAATGACAATTGTTGAAAATTAATATTTTATCTTTTTACGATAAAATAATTCATTTAAATATATTATTTTAATAAATATATTAATGGTGATATTTTTACAACGAATGTGGGATATATGAGTATCTGAGGAGGAAGAGTATTTTTGTTGCAATAAATGTTTAAAACATGTTAAACATGTCGGTGGACCCTATTTATTGGTGAAATTTGATTATACTTTTGTAAAATTGCCCGTTTGTGGATTTCGGTCAATTTCTGATTGGAATTTGGAAAAACTTTCTTCTGCAAAGTTGTAGAGAATTGAATTTCCTATAAAAACTCATGAGATTCGAATTTTCTGATGAAAGGGCTATTTATTATGAATTATTGAAGTTAGAAAGCTCAAAATAATTGATTTTTGGAAGTTTAAAATATTTAAAATTAGAAAAACGTTTTTTCTTATTTTTTCTAGAAGGTGGCATGTGTTTGATGGCTGAAATCAGATTCTAGACATGTGTAGAAAATAATATAATTATATTATTAATTTATTAAATTTTACGCTTTGGTGTTTCTAAGCAATTTCCTATAAATAGGGTGTTTAGGTTAGAATTGAAAATCATTTTAGAAGCTGAAGTTTTCTCTCTCTATATTATCGGCGTATTCTTGTGAGTATTTTGAGTATACTTTGAGTATTGCTATATCTGATTAAGTCCAAGTCATAGCTTTATATCCGGTGTTTCAAATTTAGAAATCTTGATCTTTCGAGGTAAGGGATATTATTTTTTTCAGTAATGATATGATTTCTTCAATATCATTATCTTTGAAATATTGATCTGAAGTTTTTATCAAATTTGGAACTTTTTCATATGGGGTTACTATTCATGAGTTCTTATTCATGAGTTCTTATTCACGAGTTCTTATTAAAGTCTTATTAAATAGGAAAGCGTGAAGATGTTTTTATGGAATTTCTATCTTTTGGTGTCGGAGTTACTATTCACGTATCGGCCTTTATTCACGATATCTGGCACTATTCACGATATCACAGTCTTATTCATAGAAAAATAAAATTTCTTCTTTTCGTCTAAAACATCTATACGGATACTAGCTTCGATTGTATCCATGTTTTGATCATTCTTGAATTTTACACCACTATGATTATTTTGAGGTATTTTTAGGCGTGGATAAAACCAAGTACGAATCCTTAATCCTTAATCCTTGTCATTTTGTTTCACTTTGGATTCGTTTCTTAAAAATATTTTTCATCATCCTCGGTCTTAAATGATGATATTATTGAATATCTTTGGCACGTAGTGCAAAGATGAATGATTCTGAAGAATATCTTTGGCTGTAGTGCAAAGATGAGCAGTGTTGAGATGAACATGACCGATTGATTAATATCTTTGGCACATAGTGCAAAGATGAGCAGTGTTTAAATGAACATGATTTGATGAATATCTTTGGGGATGGTCTGCAAAGATGAATATTTGATTGATGCATATTGATTGATGTTACAGGGATAAAATATTGATGATGGTATTAAATTCATAGATTATAGTAGATTTCATTCTCTACGTAACTCTTCTATGAATTATTATTTCTGCTGCGAATATTGATCTGAAACTTGTTGTCTATTGTATTCTATCAGATTTTTTCCTGTTGAAGACTAACGATAATTTGTTGTATATTATTTTAGTCATAATAATATTCTTCTTGGGCTAGTTGAGCTCACCCTTTTCCTTGTTGTTCCATTTTTCTTCTCGGGAGGCGAGAATGTAGCGAGTCTAAGTGGGGTATGGAATGAAGGTTCTAGAGAGAGTTGTTTAGTAGTCCTCACCATTTTTGTAAAATAATGAATCAATAATTATGATGGGGATTTATTTGCGTGTGGATATTGTCCAGAAGACAATATTATATTTAAACTCACTAAGTAATATATTGTAGTTATTTCACACGACATTTGTATTATTGAAGTTGTAGTTTGCTTCTTGTACCATGTATTTGGCGGGATATGGAATCTGGGGTGTTGTGAATATACCTATTTTTGGGCGAATAAATCCACATCAACCTAAGCTTATTTGTTAGTTGGTCAAGTATATAGGGATATTATGTGATATATTGATTTCCTTAATTAACCCTTGTTTTATGGCGATGATTTGAGAATGTCGATCGAGAATATTAACAATGGAAATGAGACCAGTGGAAACGCTTTGTACTCACCAACGAGGAGAGAGCGCAACAGTCGTGGCAATGTTCCTCTGTGAACAACACCATTGAAGCGAGATGATGAGCGAGGAATGTTTAGAAGCTTTTTGCGGTTCATGCAAAAATCGAACGAGGAGACTCGTGTTCAAAATCTGAGGAGGAAATGATAGCGATTCACGGGTTGTCACAACCAAGCGATTCAAAAGTTGGGACCACGAATTTAAGGGAAAGCAGATCCGATCATCATAAGCGAAACATGGGTCAAACAAATTACCAAGATATTCGATGTCTTGGGATGCGGAGGAACAGAAGGTTCCATTCGCCACCTTTATGTTAAAGTGGCGAAAGCGCACTATTGGTGGTGAGTCGTAGGCGTACCCATCCGGTACTTTTCGGCGTGTCTTGGGAGACATTTCAGAAATTATTTAATGACAAATACTTTCACGAAAGTGTTCGTCTATATGAAGGAAGTGGAGTTCAATGATTAGAACAAAACAACATGGCGGTGTCTCAAGACGAGGCAAAGTTTGCGAGTTATCGAGGTTTGCACCTCATTTGGTGGAGAATGAGGAGCGTATATGGATGATGTTTTTGAGAGGTTTGAAACCCAAGATACGACAATATCTCAATTCTCATAAATTTTCTCTCTATTCGGATGTTTAAGCGGGCTCAATTATTAGAAGCGAGATAACGAGTACGGTCGGTGAGGGACCATAACCAGGATCGTACCGGAGATAGCGGTCAGCAGAATAATGATAACCGGCGGAGAAAAGCAGACGGACAAAAATGGTAACCACTCTGGTGGTAATCATGGCCGTGAAAATAGAAGAAGCGAAGTCAAGAGGAGATTTTAAAAAAGGAGATTTAACAACGACCGTATGAAGGCAGCGGTCTTGCAACAAGAATCGGTTCTAAGGGAGAGAAGCGACCACCGGTCGTATATTACAAATGGAAAAGAGGACATATCGATTCAAAGCGCCCTGCAGATTCAAGGTATGCTATAATTGTGGAAAGGAAGGACATATCGCTCGAGATTGTCAAGAAGCGAAACCTAGTTCGGCCGGGGACGGTGACTCAAAAGATTGTCCCGGAAAAGTCAAAGTCAGCGATTTTGGGAAGAAGCTTTTTGTTGTGGTGGTCATAATATCGAGGAACCCAAACGAGGTGATCACGGGTAAGCTATTTATAAATTCTTGCGAAGTTTATACCTTACTTATCTCTGGTCTTTACCCATTCATTTATCTCTCTGCATGTGCTCAACGTTTAAACTTGACTCAGGAGAAATTAGACTTTGACCTATCTGTGGAAACTCCGTTAGGAGAAACTTTCATCACATCCATTGTTTATAAATCTTGTTTGATTCAAGTTGGCACCATCACCTTACAAGATGTTAACCTTATCTCTTTAAAGATACTTGCTTTTGATGTGATTTTAGGGATTGATTGGTTAACTACTCATCATGCCAAAATTGATTGTTTTCGTAAGGTTATTAGTTTTCATATTCTAACAACTTTGTTATGCGAATTCAAGCAACTAAACCATTAAAATCAATCACCGTCATATCTAATCATAAAGCTATTCGTTTATTGAAAAGCGGATGTCAAGCTTTCTTAGCCCATGTTATGGATTTGAATAAAGACACGTCAAATTTGAATAATATTCTGTTGTTATTGACTTTCCGACGTATTTCAGAAGAACTTACAGTCTACCCCAAGAGCGTGAAGTTGAATTCTTTATTGATCTTGAACTGGCACAAAGCCCATTTCTAAAACCCCATATCGAATGGCTCTATTGAACTTCAGGAGTTAAAGGTCCAACTATGAGAATTGTTGGACATCGGTTTTTATAAGACCCCGAAATTTTTAAATAAAAGGAATTTCCTTTATTTATTATTTTGAAATAGTAAGGGTTGATTTGATTAATGTGGATAGTTAAAGGGTTAAATACATGAAATATTTCAAAATAAGCAAGTGGTTATAAAATATTCATTATTGTCGGGGAATATTCGTTTGGTCGTGGAATATTAAACTTTGTCGGGGAATATTAAATGCAATGACAGTAATGACCATGTGTGGGCCCCATAACTTGAAAGCGATTAGATGAAGAAAGCGACAAATATAAGTTGTTTAAAAATAGCAGGCGTAGTTATTCACAATTATCTTTGTTGGAATACCCGGTGGTTTAAAACACACTGTCTGGCGTTGTTGAAAGATACTTGCACGGTATTGCACCAATTATTGATTCTTACGTGAAGGCACTACTCAATAATAATGGTTCTGATAATTCTTATCAAAGATATTTTATTTTATTGATTCAATAATTCTTTGCGTTGATATTTTATATTCTTTGTTGTTTGATAATTGTCATTACACAGTATTTTTCATTATCGAAGCAATAATTCATATTATCTGAATAATATTATTAGATAACATTATTGGCAATGTCTAGAAAGTTACATCTAAGGAGAGGTTTGGTCACCTAATTGCGTGTGAGAAAGAAGAAATTCTTATTGGAAAGCCCCCTCTCTCTGAGGAGCGCACGGTTGTCGATATTGTGATTACGTAATATTATTTATGAATAATTAATTATTGATTCATATGATGAGAAAAATATTGATTTTATGTGGATATAGATGGAGAAAATTTTTATAGTGACAATTGTTGAAAATTGAAATTTTATCTTTTTTACGATAAAATAATTCATTTAAATATATTATTTTAATAATATATTAACGGTGATATTCTTACAATGAATGTGGGATATATGAGTATACGAGGAGGAAGAGTATTTTTGTTGCAATAAATGTTTAAAACATGTTAAACATGTCGGTGGACCCCATTTATTAATTGAAATTTGATTATAGCTTTTGTAAAATCGCCTTGTTTGTGGATTTCGGTCGATTTCTGTTTGGAATTTGGAAAAACTTTCTTCTGCAAAGTTGTAGAGAATTGAATTTCCTATAAAAACTCGCTTGAGATTCGAATTTTCTGATGAAAGGGCTATTTATTATGAATTATTGAAGCTCGAAGTTCGAAATAATTAATTTTGGAAGTTTTAATTGTTTTATTTAAGAAAAACGTTTTTGCAATCCCACATGTGATACAAATGTGCTGAATTCAGTTGGTCTAAGGTGGGCTTGAATTTGTTTAATTATATTATTATTTTATTAAATTTTCGCTTTGATGTTTAAAGATTTTTCTATAAATAGGGTCTTAGGTTAGAATTGAAAATCACACCGAAATTGAAGTTTTCTCTCTCTATATTATCGGCGTATTCTTGTGAGTATTTTGAGTATTGCTAGGCAGTTGCAAGTTCCTTGAGACTATACTTAGATTCTAAATGTAGAAATCTTGATCTTTCGAGGTAAGGAATATTATTTTTTCAGTAATGATATTATTTCTTCAATATCATTATCTTTGAAATGTTGATATGAAGTTTTTATCAAATTTGGAACTTTTTCATGTCTGGGGTTACTATTCATGGGTTCTTATTCATGAGTTACTATTCACGAGTTCTATATTCATGAGTTCTTATTCACGATTCTTATTCACGAGTACTATTCATGAAGAAGCGTGAAGATGTTTTTGTAGAATTTCTATCTTTTGGTGTTGGAGTTCTTATTCACGATATCTGACTATTCACGATATCTGACTTATTCACGATATCTGGTCTTATTCATAGAAAAATAAAATTTCTTCTTTTCGTCAAAACATCTATTACGGATACTAACTCGATTGTATCCATGTTTTGATCATTCTTGAATTTTACACCACTATGATTATTTTTGAGGTATTTTTGGGCGTGGATAAAACCAATCACGAATCCTTAATCCTTAATCCTTGTCATTTTGTTTCTTTAGATTCGTTTCTTTAAAAAATATTTTCATCATCCTCGGTCTTAAATGATGATATTATGGAATATCTTTGGCACCGTAGTGCAAAAGATGAATGATTTCTTAAAGAATATCTTTGGCTTTGTAGTGCAAAGATGAATGATTTCTGAAGAATATCTTTGGCTAGTGAGCAAAAGATGAGCAGTTGTTTAAATGAACATGACCGGTGATGAATATCTTTTGGCTTGTAGTAGTGCAAAGATGAATATTTGATTCGGATGTATATTGATTGATGTTACAGGATAAAAGATGAGCGATGAACTTTTAAATTCATACACATAGAAGATAGTAGTTTGCATTCTCTACTTAACTCTTCTAATGAATTATTATTTCATTTCTGAATATTGATTTAAAATTTGTTGTCTATTGTATTCTATTATATTTTTTTCCTGTTGAAGACTAACGATAATTTGTTGTATATTATCTTAGTCATAATATTCTTTCTTGAGCTAGTTGAGCTCACCCTTTTCCTTTTTGTTCCATTTTTCTCGGGAGGCGAGAATATAAGCGAGTGCAGTGGCCTGGGGTATGGAATGAAGGTTTTAGAAAGGATTGTTTAGTAGTCCTCACCATTTTTGTAAAATAATGTATCGATAAATGTGATGAGGATTTATTTGAGTATAGATATTAAGATAATATTTGTATTCAAACTCACGCTTTTCTTGTTGTAATAATAAAGTTGTAGTTGTTTTACGTACCATGTATTGACAACTGAGAATAGGTGATGTATACCTATTTTGGGGGCGTCATGAGTTTCATTAAATCGTAAAAGTACATCTCCTTGGCGTGCTTTCTATTTTATTTGTAAAGAAGAAGAAAGGCGGGGTATGCGACTTTGTATTGACTATCGAGCGGAATTGAACCATGTCACCATCAAGAATAGGTATCCTCTACCTCGTATTGATGACTTGTTTGACCGATTTGCAAGGCACAATTCTTTTCAAAAATCGATCTTCGTTCGGATATCATCAATGAAGATTAGAGGCGAGGATATTCAAAGAGCCGCCTTTAGACCTCGATACGGGCATTATGAATTCTTAGTCATGTCTTCGATTGACTAATGCTCCTACGACTTTCATGGATATGATGAACCGAGTATTCAAGGAATATTTGGATCGGTTTGTTGTTGTCTTTATTGATGACATCCTTATATATTCCAAAAGTCGTGAAGATCATGAGCACCATGAAAATTTGGTACTCAAAGGCTTCGTGAAAACAAACTATATGCCAAATTAAAGAAATGCGAGTTACGGCGAGAAGTAGCATTCCTTGGGCACGTGGTGTGAAACATGGGAAACATGGAGTATCTGTTGATCCGTGAAGATTGAAGCAATACAAAGTTGGGAGCAACCGAAGTCGATTGATCAAGTCACGTAGCTTTTTGGGCTTAGTGGTTATTATCGGAGATTCGTGGAAGGTTTTCTCGAATCGCTACTCCATTAACTTCATTAACTTCGGAAGGATATAAAATTCGTTTCGAGCGAAGAATGCGAGAAGAGTTTCCAAGAGCTTAAGAGGAGACTTATTTATTTTGATTCTAACAATACCATCTGGTTCGGATGGATTTGTTATCTCACAACGATGCTTCGAGCAAAGGGTTAGGATGTGTTCTCATGCAGCGTGGGAAAGTCATAGCTTTATGCCTCATGACAACTTAAAAAGAGTATGAGAGGAATTATCCTACTCATGATCTAGAGTTAGCGGCCCGATCGTTTCCATTGCTTAAAGATATGGAGGCACTATCTATATGGGGAGAAAGTGGAGATATATTAGACCATAAAAGCCTTAAATATTTCTTCACTCAAAAAGAACTCAACATGCGGCAATGACGTTGGCTCGAGCTATTGAAAGACTACGACCACACTATTTGATACCATCCGGAAAAGCGAGCGTGGTGGTGGCGCGTTGAGTAGAAGATCATATATGCGAGAAGCGAGTGCGATGATGTCAAGTATCTCGCGATAGAGCCAACTTTAATAGAAAAAGTTAAGGTTGCTCGAGCCCCGGCCGGAGTGATGCGTATGAAGAAGAAAGTACAAGAAGGAGCTATTAGGAGCGAGAATTGATGAAGAAAGAATACTTGAGTCCACTCTAGACTTTGTGTTCCTAACAACTCGATTTGAAGTACAAGATTATGATGGAGGCACACAATACACCATTTGCAATCCATCTGGAAGTACTAAAATGTATCGTGATCTTGACATACATTTTGGTGGAACAAATATGAGAGAGATTGCAAAGTTTATCTCGATGTGTTTAACTTGTCAACATGTAAAGGCGGAGCATCTAGTACCTAAAAGGGTCCGTTGCAACCACTTGAGATTAGAAATGGAAGTGGGAACACATTACCATGGATTTTCGATTATGGGTCTTCCTACGGTTTCTCGAGGCATCAATGCTATTTGGGTTATTGTTGATAGATTAACCAAACTCGCTTATTTCTTGCCGATCACGGAGACTTATTCACTTGAGCGTCTTCTTTAGTATATACGTGAATGAGATTGTGAGGTTGCATGGCATGCACTGTATCCATAGTTTGGATCGTGACCCAAGATTCACTTCAAGATTTTGGGTTAGCTTGCAAAAAGCTATGGAGCGCAGATTTACGATTGATTCGGCATACCATCCTCAAGCAGACGAACAATCGAAGGACTATTCAAACTCTTGAAGATTTATTAAGACTACGTGTCCTAGACTTCAAAAGCGGTTGGGATAAGTATTTACCATTGGTGGAATTCTCCTACAACAATGATTATCGAGGCAAGTATAGGTGTAGCTCCATTTGAAGCATTATATGGACGAAAGTGTGTCGCTCTCGATATGTTGGGGACGAGGTGGGTGAAGCAACATTGTTGGGACCCGAAGTTGATACGATATGACTACGGAAAAGATCCAAATGATTCGACAGCGTATACAAAGCGGCACAAGATCGACAAAAGAGTTATGCGGATCTTCATCGAAAGGACGTGAAATTTAGTGTAGGGGATCATGTATTATTGCGAGTTGCTCCATGGAAGGGAGTTCAAGATTTGGGAAGAGAGGAAAGCTCGATCCACGATTTATTGGTCCATTTCAAATTCTTGACCGAGTAGGAAATGTAGCCTATAGACTTGCGTTACCTCCAAGTATGTCTCGTGTTCATAATGTGTTTCACATATCGTGCCGTAAATATGTGAAAGACCGAACCACGTTATAGAATTAGAACCGGACGAAATAATAGAAGACTTAACGTATGAGGAGGTACTGTCAAGATCTTGGATAGGAAGGAGCATGTCTGCTTGAAAGGTCATACCACAAGTTAAAGTTTTGTGGAGGAATCATGCTATAGAGGAAATGACACAGGAATTGGAAAGCGGAAATGAAAGCGAGGTATCCTCACCTTTTGAAACACCAGAATACGTCGTCGATTCGAGGATGAAATTTCATAAGGAGGGAGGTTGTAAGACCCCAACTTATTATTAATGAAATTTAATTTTCTCTATTTATTATTTTGAAATAGTAAGGGTTGATGTGATTAATGTGGATAGTTAGGGGTAAAATCATAAATACTTCCAAAATAAGCAGTGGTTATAAAATATTCATTGTTGTCGGAGAATATTCGTTTGGTCGTGGAATATTGCATTGTGGGGAATATTAAATGCAACAGTAGCGACCATGTGTGGGCCCATGTGAAAGCGATTGGATGAAGAAAAGCGACAAATATAAGTGGTTTAAAAATAGCGGCGTAGTTATTCACAGTTATCTTGTTAAAATACACGGTGGTTAAAACACAAGAGTGCTTTGCGGTATTGCACCAATTGTTGATTCTTACGTGAAGAAGACACTACTCAATAATGGTTACTGATAATTCTTTATTCGATATTTTATTGAGTTAATAATTGCTGCGTTGATATTTTATATTCTTTGTTGTTTGATAATTGTCATTCTACGGTATTTTTCATTATCGAAGCAATAATTCATATTATCTCGAATAATATTATTAGATAACATTATTGGCAATGTCTAGAAAGTTACATCTAAGGAGAGGTTTGGTCACCTAATTGCGCTTGCCGATAGAGGAGAAATTCTTATTGGAAAGCCCCCTTCTTTCAGAGAAGCTGCACGGTTGTCGATATTGTGATTCTGTAATATTATTTGTGAATAATTAATTATTGATTCATATGATGAGGAAAATATTGATTTTATGTGGATATAGATGGAGAAAAATTTTAATGTGACAATTGTTGAAAATTGAAATTTTATCTTTTTACGATAAAATAATTCTTTTAAATATATTATTATATTTTAATAATATAATAATGGTGATATTTTTACAACGAATGTGGGATATATGAGTATCTGAGGAGGAAGAGTATTTTTGTTGCAATAAATGTTTAAAACATGTTAAACATGTCGGTGGACCCCATTTATTGGTGAAATTTGTTTATAGCACGTAAAATCCCCGTTTATGGATTTGGTCAATTTACATTTGGAATTTGGAAAAACTTTCTTCTACAAAGTTGTAGAGAATTGAATTTCCTATAAAAATACGCGAGATTCGAATTTTTCGATAGAAGGGCTATTTATTATGAATTATTAAAGTTCAAGCTCAAAAATAATTGATTTTGGAAGTTTAAAATATTTTAAATAATAAAAACGTTTTTGTTTGTTTTGTGGGCTACAACATGTGCATAATGAGCTGAGATCAGATCTAGGAAGGTGGGCGTAGAAATCTTAATATATATATTAATATTATATTAAATTTTCTGCTTTTGGTTATTAA
The DNA here is from genome assembly GCA_020205615.1 of Panax quinquefolius. Classification (NCBI taxonomy): domain Eukaryota; kingdom Viridiplantae; phylum Streptophyta; class Magnoliopsida; order Apiales; family Araliaceae; genus Panax; species Panax quinquefolius. The sequence continues at coordinate 105,182,172 of CM035166.1, read as the reverse complement.
AGCGATTTTCTATAAATAGGGTCTTAGGTTAGAATTGAAAATCACACGTAACTCGAAGTTTTCTCTCTATATTATCGAGCGTATTCTTGTGAGTATTTTGAGTATACTTTGAGTATTGTTAGGCAGTCTGAAGTTCCTTCAAAGACTATACCCAGATTCCAAATTTAGAAACTAATCTTTCGAGGTAAGGGATGTTATTTTCTTCTCAAATGATATTATTTCTTGATATCATTATCTTTGAAATATTGGTTGAAATTTTTTATCAAATTTGGAACTTTTTCATGTCGGGGTTACTTATTCATGAGTTCTTATTCATGAGTTCTTATTCACGAGTTCTTATTAAGCGGAGTTCTTATTCACGAGTTACTATTCAAAGTACTATTTCATGAAGCGTGAAGATGTTTTTGAAAAATTTCTATCTTTTGGTGTCGAGATTCTTATTCATGTATACGGCCAAGACTATTCACGATATCTGACCTTATTCATAGAAAAATAAAATTTCTTCTTTTTGTCAAAATATCTATTACGGATACTAGCTTTGATTGTATCCATGTTTTGATCATTCTTGAATTTTACACCACTATGATTATTTTGAGGTATTTTTGAACATGGATAAAAACAAAATCACGAATCCTTAATCCTTAATCCTTGTCATTTTGTTTCTTTGGATTCGTTTCTTTAAAAATATTTTCATCATCCTCGGTCTTAAATGATGATATTATTGAATATCTTTGGGCTGTAGTGCAAAGATGAATGATTCTGAAGAATATCTTTGGTAGTAGTCAAAGATGAGCAGTGTTTAGATGAACATGATTAAGTGATGAATATCTTTGGCACATGTAGTGCAAAGATGAATATTTGATTCCAGATGTATATTGATTGATGTTACGGGGATAAAAGATGAGCGATGAACTTTTAAATTCATACATAGAAGATAGTAGTTTGCATTCTCTACTTAACTCTTCTAATGAATTATTATTTCATTGCGAATATTGATTTAAAATTTGTTGTCTATTGTATTCTATTAGATTTTTCCTGTTGAAGACTAACGGTAATTTGTTGTATATTATCTTAGTCATAATATTCTTTTCTTGGGCTAGTTGAGCTCACCATTTTCCTTTTGTTCCATTTTTCTTCTCGGGAGGCGAGAATATAGCGAGTGCAGTCTGGGGTATGGAATGAAGGTTTTAGAAAGAATTGTTTAGTAGTCCTCACCATTTTTGTAAAATAATGTATCAATAAATGTGATGAGGATTTATTTGAGTATATATATTATGCAGAAGATAATATTTGTATTCAAACTCACGGTTTTCTTGTTGTAATAATAAAGTTGTAGTTGTTTACATACTACGTATATTGACAACTCAGAATAGGTGATGTATACCTATTTTGGGGGCGTCACAACGACGGTTGTTTGAGTTATGGCTACGGTTTCACCCCTCGCCATAACTATTATGGGTTACGGCGACGGATGAACCGGCGCTGTAGCCCAAAAAATCTGTCACCATAGCCCGATTATATAATACACAACTTTGTATATACATATAACCCAATATATATACATATATAAATATACATGCACATAAATAAGGTTCTTAAAACTTTTAACAAGATTATATTTAATGGGTTTGTGTTGGCTCAACATTCTCTTATTAAAAAATATTCACCAAATACAAATTACTCCCTCCTATTCAGATTAAATGGCGTTTTAGGGAGTTTAATTTTATTCTATATAAGTGTCGTTTTGGAATCTCTATGCAATATTACACTATTTTTTCCTAATTTACCCCTCTATTTAATATGCTTAGTAAATGCAATTGTGGAGAGAGAAATAATTAATTGGGACAATTGTGGAGAATGAGAAGAAACAATTGTGGAGAGAAATAATTAATTAGGGACACAAAAGATATTTTTTTTATATTTCTTAATAAGTGTCTTAACTCTAAAATGATATTTAATCAAATAAGAGAGGAGTATTATTAACTATTTTCTTATTTAGATCTCTGGGTTCTAGTTTATTAGTAATATTTTATTGTGTTCTAATTACACATAAAAATTAAAATAAAAATTGAAAAATAGTACATTTTAGAGATTTTGGATGCCAATATTAAATGACCTTTAATTTCACTTTGTTTGTTCTAGAAGATATTAATTAAATAAAATTCAATTATCATAAAATTAAGTTCATAATAAATTAATAAATTAATTAATATAATATTGACATATATACAGAGAGATCACATCTCTCATATTTGTTAAATTAATTTCATACTCGGCGTTAAATATACTACTAGTGGGGGGAAATGGTGACATTTATATGTTGACATTGAGGGAGGAGAGAAGTGGACCACCACAACCACAAAGCATTCACTGCCATCTAATTCAATCATTTCTCAACTAACTTTATATCTCCATCCAGTCGGCACCAATGGGTCCCATCAACTAAACTACTACACAATTCTAACCTAATTTTGTCTTCCAAACCAAAATTTATTCAAAACCCAAAACAATTTTTTTACCATTTTTGTGAGAAATTAATGTCATGGTTGGTTAAACATTTTATTTACCCACCAAGATTATGGCCCACTTTGGTTCAACTTAATTTTTAATGAAAGTAATAAGAAAATTAATATTTTCACACAGGCAATATTCATTATGTAAAAATATCAGTTCTCAAATAAATAAAAATTATTATTTTTTGACGGAGTGGAAGTCATAAACAAAGACTAGCTAGATTATTTAACTAAGTTCATGATTAGTTCACCAAAAGCCTCTCTACATGCAACACTATGACAATTAAATTTATAGATAACCCACATTTTTGTCACATGGTTAGCTGAAAGTAGATAATCAGATAAGTTCAAAGTTCAAACACACAAATCAACCATTTAACTAAATACAAAATATAAGATTATCATATATAAAAGCACACGGTTTGTTTGTTATCAAGTTATGATCATCTTGAGCATGTTTTTCTAAGCATATATTTAATTAATTCTTATATGTGTGTGTGTATATAGACTATGCTTTTTATGCGGGTGGTTCGCATGCGAACCGATTTTAGCGACTCTGTCGCTAAATCCGTCGCCATAAAGTTTAAACTGTGTTATAGCGGCGGTTCTGGGATATGGCGACGGTTCAGACCCTATGACGATAGTTTTAGCGACGATTTTGTAAAATCGCTAAAATTAGTCTGCATGTGGACCACCCGCGTAGGAAAACTTTTATATATATATATATATATATATATATATATATATATATACATATATATATATACACATACATATATAGGTTATATGTATATATCTGCATTTATGTAGTATCTGATCGTCTATATGACGATTTTTTGAACTATAGCAACGATTCACCCGTCACCATAGACCGAAATAACTATAGCGATAGGTGAAACGTCGTTGTATCCCAAAAATCGTTGTTATGTATAACCCAATATCTTCATAACAGTTATATTATATATTTATCCCTATATATATATATATATATATATATATATATATATATATCTGGAGAGATTAAAGTCATACCACTTTATTTAACATACCTCTGCTCACCACCTTTAGCGACGGGAGGCGGACAGTTCGATCAAAATCACGTATATCGAAGAAGCTCGTCGTCTTAACTTTTAATGACGCATCGAGCCGTCGCTATAACATATAAATCGTTTATACGTTTCATAGCAGAATGAAAAACCGTCGCCCGATTAAATCGCTAAAAAGTGATGTCGAGTGGGGTATGTAAAATAAAGATGTATGCACTTAAAAAGTAGATATATATATATATATATATATATATATATATATATATATATATATATATATATATATATATATATATATTACATTTCTCTCAAATACCTGGAGGAAATAACTAAATAAATAAATTTATAGTGACGGTTTTTCCGTCAGTACTATATCATTAAAAAAAATTTTTACATCTTTATAGCGATGGAAAAAATAAATCATTATAAATGGGTTAGATTCTTAATTATTTCCTGGGTCCATTTGAAAAAATGGTTTGTATATATATATATATATATAAACCCATGATTAATTTATTATCAAGGTAAGATTTTCGTGGAAAATTACATAATTTATTTGTTCTCATTCTAATATTATACGAGAATAATAAAAATAAATAGTATGTTACATAAGTTGGTAGAAATAAAACAATTTTATCGTTGTAGATAACTTATGTTTGGAAACTTTTAATGGTTGACTTATATGTTTTCTTGTAAGCTGTGACCAAAAAACATGAAAAAAATTGAAGAAATTTTTTAATTAAAAAAAGTTGGTGGCTAATTTTGTATATTCTTCGTCAAAGCATTGGATGCTCTCACTTTGGGATACTCATAACACGAAATGAATCCAAAAGTGCCAAAAACCCACTTAAGAAAAGAAAGTAAAAGGTCCACAAGTTGGATCATATACTTAAGGGACGGGCACGGGGATATCTATTTGTTTGTACTGGTAAAATTTTTTAAGTAAATTATTATATTTATATATTTATATAAAATTGTTAAATTTGATTAATACGTATGACAAAAAAATTTTTAGTAGGTTAACAAATCTCGACGTTTATATCTGAGACCCATCAAAAGTTAAAATTGAATTGAAACTACATCTTAACCATCCAAATTTGTTCATTTTGCCTCTAACAGCCTCCTCATGTGACCCGCATGCGTGACTGAGATATGCAACTTTCTCTTCAATTTCGAGTTTTGATTTATGTAAGATTTGTTAGTCTACTAACACTTTTTCATGGATCCAGTTATCATAAAGTTAACTTAATGATAAGTTGGTCAATTGACCAATACGCGTGTCGACACTGTATTTATCAATTGACCAAAGTTAAATTTATGATAATCACTTCTCTTTTTTATCAAGTCCATTAATCAAATTTAACGATTTAACTACAAGTACTAATTTATTACTTTTTTCGATTTGCATGCTAATTTATAAATCGGGTCTCAATACAAACATAAAAAATTATTTTTTCCCCAAGAAGGTTTAATTTGTATATGGGCAAAGGGGAATTAATGCTCGTACCATGACTAAAAATGGGATTTTTCATCAAATATCGAAAAGCGATTGTCCTACAACTTATGGGTGATATGCCACCTTATCACACTCACAATCTACATTACTTTGGTCCTAAAAGTGAAATTGTCACTGCATGAAACTTTCTTTTATTTTATAATGCACGAACACAATTAAGATTGCTCAGGATATACTTAAATATAATTTTTTTTATTATTAAAAATTAATAAATAAAATATTTAATATAAATAACCGACGTTAAAAAAACAAACTACATCTGCATGCTTACAGCTTATGTTAAAAAAAAGTCAAAAGTTAGATGAAACTTTTATTTTAGGTCAAATCAGTATTATAAAGAACTAATAATAGGAATTTGTTTGATGCTTATCCATGACATATTTTAATTAAACGAATGAGTTTGTTAGTGATTGAGAAGTCTCACTTGTGTCTTGATTGCCCTAATAAGACAAGATAACCACCACGACTAGAAAGGAATAATAACAATATTTCTCCATAAGCAATACTTATCATCACGCACAAATTATTAAATATATTTTCATAACTAAATAAATATATAATCAAAATAGATTTTGAAAACTGATATTTTCACAATAAAAGTATCGTTATAGATGTATAACGACGATAAAAATCATTGTTATAAGATCTATAGCGACGATTTTGTTATGAAAATATAATTTTCTTTGGATAGAAAAGAGCACAATTGCGCTACACGACTATAAAATCTTCCCCAATGTTTTTTAAATCGTATACATTGGAGTAGCTAGTTGGCCGGTATTGTTCTCAACTGAGTACCCTTTTTTTTTTTAAATAAAAAGAAGTTTCTCGGCCTTGCAATCAGGCTATGTCTCCTGCGATCTCTGTTGTGCTTTCAGTGGTATTCAACTCAGAATTTTCGAGTATACGGCTGATCGGGTTCTTCTCGAGCTTTAGGGTTGGAGTAACATTGATAATTAATTTCCACAATATATGGCAGTCACTTTGAGGCACAGAAAAAGTCAGTCATAAAAGATAGACATACCATTTAAATAATTAATTTGAGTGAAAAATGATATATTTCCAGATTTTATTGTCCAGGTTGTACCCTTGAACTAATACTAGCAAACAGTATGGAAGTATTTCAACATTTCAAATACAAGTTAAATAAGATGCTTCAATAGCTATTCAACAATTTGTTCAGTCTGTTTGGCCGGGTGAAAGGAACTTCCCAGAGATCTTTTCTGGAAATGCCTAAAACAACTTAGTGGACGAGAGCCTAGTGTTGTTAGCATATAACATGCATGCTAGCGATGTTAAACCTTTCTCTAATCCCAAATACTCCTTCTATGCCGAAATGAATCAAACATACATGACTTCTTGAGACATGCCGATATTTCTGGTAATAACAATATATCTATACATAGTTATAAGGAAATCATAAACCATTACCAGTTTAATGGGAGAGACTCCTTTCTGATTTTGGAATCTCTGATCATTAAAGTAGCTTGTTCATGTTTTACTCAATTCCAAGTTCCCATTTTAATGAATAGAGCCCCCAGTTGCTTGTTGAAACTTGGGGCGGACTGCTTGACAAAAAATCAAAACCATTATGCTGCAAATGTTCTTGCATGAACCATTGATGGACTACCTCAATTACAGGATATTGAGTAAGGATAATTCCCTTCAGTTAACATTAGCCATAACACAAATGCAGAAGAGCAAAAGAAAAGGAAGAGCCAGATAAACATATATACTTCTTGATTGATTGATGGCCTTTTCTTGCGGGATGACATGATGCCTTGCCTACAAATATGCAGGAGGTTTTAAAAGAACATTTATTCATGATGCCTGGGTCTTTAGGAGACAGATAAAAAAAGAAGTCTTTGTCAGGTGGATGATTCTATATTAAATCCAGATCCAAACAACTCAATTAGCAAAACCAACTAGAACAGATAAACAGATCCAATTTCTCATTTCATGGTAAGCTAAGACCTCTTCAAATTCAAATTGAAAAGTCTCTTAATCATCCATACTTTTAATAGAACGAGAGATTTAACCTGATCGTTCATCACGATATCATCAAGAGAATTCTGCGAGAGCTGAGAAAACATTCCGTGCTCAGACGAAACTCCTTGAGAAAACGACTGAAAAATATTAAATACTATCCCTTTTTTGTGTCAAAAATATTACAGGATATGATGCTAACTTCTGAAAAATATTATATATTTTTAAAAGTCCTTGATTTTATAATAAGAACATTAATTTTGGGGTATTATAATAAAAAGAAGATGTAGATTATGAGGAAACCAATTCTACAAACATCACCATAAAACATGAAATCATTCCATGAAATCCAAGTTAGTAAATTTTAGCACCGCATGATTGCCTAAAGCAAGCACCTTTTGTATAACTGGACCAGATTTTAGAAGCTGACAAATATCCACCAAGACTTCCACTAGATTCAACCTAAACTGCAAAAGGCCAACAGGCAGTTCTACTTTTCCTCCATCATCATTAAATGTAGAATCATCCACCTGACAAAGACAATGTCTAAGTTAATTAGAGTACTTGTCATTTGAAAGCAAGCAATAAAACAACATTAAATAAAGAACACATAAACAGGTCAAAATTATAGAATAGGCCATAGGATCACAAAATAGATAATATCATTCATATAATGCAGTTTTTGAAACATTGGATCAGCATTGCCTTGGTCTTTCATACAACTAGCAAAAGATTCATGTACTATCAAGAAAAGGAACCACACAACGTTGCCTTTCTAAACCTTAATAAGCTACTCACATACCCCACATAATAAACTTGAATTACCTAATAAACGTATTTTAACAGTTTTTTCTTTATTTTTTTCAAGCTTCAAATATGAGTTTTTGATAGTGGTATGCATTGTGGATTCCATTTTGGGATAGAAATGTGTTATGCTGTTATGGAGATTTCGCATATAGCTAAAAAAATAACACGATTTTATCAATATTAAAAATGGTCAATTTAACCATAAAAGTCAATGGAGGGCGTTTATCATGTGACAGAGGTAGTAGTATTCTGACTACCAATGATTAATGGTCCCAATGCTCTCAACAGTTCCCGAATCGATTGCACCAAGGATCAAAATTGTAGGACTAAGTATAAGAAGGTGTGTGTGGGTCTCACTGAGAGCCTAGCACAAAATACACCAATGTAGGGATTAAGGAAAGAGCCTTAGTACAGTCGTGCACCTCAGATTTTTAAATTTTAGTTGGCCAAGGGAACCAGCTAAAAAAGCTCAGAATGAACAAGGAATTCATAATGAAGAAGAAGAAGAAGAAGAAAACCGGCAAGAGTCTAGAACTGAGTCAAATATTTTGTGGCTCAGTGCCTCTCTATTGTTCAGAATCCTTAAGAGAGAAAGAAATTCCATGAAACAAAATCCACTTCCAAATGATTTAAAAAATAATTAAATAGCTGAATCAAACATTATAGTCGAGGAAAGAATAAAACTAAAAGGCAAAATATTATAGTCGAAGAATCATGTCTTCCTCAGTACATTTATATCATTTAAGAGTCTCTAGAAATAAGAAATCCCTGGTACAAGGCAAAATAGAATGCACAAGAAAACAATGGTATAAAAATTTGGAACAATGATTTGTGACACTATCCCAAGGATGCACTAATTTGCATGCCAAGAACGCTCTTCCTTGCGATCATGGCTGTATTAATGTTTTCCCTTATCTATTGTCGGATACAGTTTCCTTTTTGGTTTACTTGTGGGCATCAGTCAAGGGTGCTTCTGAAAAGATTGTTATCTTAATTACTCACTGAGATTAGATGCATTTAGATTTTTTTTCTCATTTTTGCTTTGGCCAGAGGATTTATCTTCCACCTTCCCGAATGAATCTAAGTTCTCTTCTAATAAAATATCTTACATCTTTCATCTAAAATGAAAATGGACAATGCCATCAGGCAACAAAACATGAGCTTCTTCTTTGCTTAATTTTTTTTCTTAAAAAAAAATGAGTATGGCTCTAATAATCATCACCTACCGTAAACTTTCGATGTTCAGATCGATTATGCGAGATATTTATAGAATCTAATACTACAATATGTGAAAATACCCAAAAACAATGCAAGTGAAAAAACTAATAAATCCCATTTTCTCAAATCATATAAAATTCCAACCATAATATACTAGCAAGCATACTCGTTGCCTTACCACAACAGTTGGCCTGAGAACCGGGGCGAGCCGTAGATTCAGACGTCACCACCCAGTTCCAATTTGTCAAGCCAATAAAATGTTCATGGGTGGTCACGAGGTCACGCCATGATAAACCTTAAGTCGACGCACTTTTTAAAGACGTTTTCTTACATGTGTTTGGGTGTGCACAAAGCATGCATTTTTCCTATACAAAATGTGATTACAAGCGTAATCACGGCTTATATGGAGTACTTGGAGTAGTACATTTTCGGGTCAGATACATGATTAGCGATTTAATTGGTTGATTTAGTTAATAAATCAACCAATTAAATGAAATAGGAATACTTAATATTCTGATTATTATTAACAGGAGTATTTTATTTAAAAGGAAATCTTTAAATAAATGCGCCGCCTTGTTGGTAACTACGACGGCGTATACAAAAATATTTTACTCCTTCAAGCAGTTGACGGTGAAAACAGGAAAACAATGCCCACTCGCTTTACTCTTAACAATCACAACGAATCTAGCCACACATATGTCGCCCAAATCGAGTCTTAACAAAAAAAGAAAAAGGGAAAGACCAAAAGTGCGAGTAAATATCAGTCGCCCAAATCGAGTGAAGAGAAAGTCAAGAGGAGGGAAAGAAGAGACAGAAAGAGAGATTAACAGGTACACAAAGCGTTACAGTCGTTGACAAAACTCCAGCTTACAACTGACTGACAAAAACTGCTCTTTAATCTATACATATAGATATAAATATAAATATATATTCCAATATCATGTAAATTGTATATGTAATATATACATATATACGTATACATAGTACATTTATTTCATGTATATCTTTTTCGTCATTTCTTTCTGTTTTCTTTATCTCTCTTCTCCCTCAAAGGTAGACAAAGCCGAAAAGGAAGAAAAGTACAAATAAAACCCTTTATTGACTGACCCTTTTTTGATCTCGAGAGAAAGGAGCTTACTTTAATGGAGGAGCTAAAGAAAGTTGTGTTTTTTGCTGTATTTTTAACTTTATGTTCTTCGCTGGTTTTTGGTAGTGATATTGTTCATCAAGACGACGTGGCCCCAATGAGGCCTGGTTGTGATAATAACTTTGTTCTGGTAAGGAAAACCCTAATTTTATTTGCTGTAAATTTACACTTTTTTTTTTTTTTTTTTGGTGGGGGGGGTTTGGATATAATGATGAAATGGGAGTTGAAGAAATTGAGGTGGGATACTTGGGTTTAAACTGGGTTTTTAAATTTATGGGTGAAATTTATATTATTTGTTTGTTTGATTTTGGGGATTATAAATGTTTTGGGTGTTATTACATTTTGCTGTTATGTGTTGGTATTAGGTAGTGATTTACTTAGTTTGAACTGTTTTTATTGGCAAATGGAAGAAAGTAAGTTTTGATACTTGAGTTTAATTTGTTTTGTACTACACTGTTTTTGGACATTTGGACTTATTAGCGGTGTAGTAAATTAATGATTTTATTTTTTATTTATATATTAAGTTTGGTCTTTGGTGTTATTAGTGGTATGGGTTTTATGATATTTAGTTATTTTTATTATTATGATTTCTGGGCTGTTGTTATTAGCTTTACTTACGGAGGTCGAGCTGTATTAGGTCGTGGTTATATATTCTGTATTGTTTATTTTATGGTGGCAGAGGGTAATTTTGTGGATTCATGTACAGTGCATTTTGATTGTCTTTTCTAACAAAGCTAATAACTTGTATCAAACTGAAGTTGGTCTTGTTCACTCTGTTTTTAGCTGGTTATTATCTCATAGCAAGTCAGATTTCAATGTTGTATATAGTAGTTAGAATTTTCGCAAAGGGGCCTGATTTTTTATTTTTTGGAATTGAAAACTGATCCTAGATATTTGAAGCATATAATTTGTAGATAATCTGATTTATCCTTCTCATGGGAGTTGTAACCTTCACTTAAGTTGTTTGTGTAATGTAGTATAGTATAATATCTGGTGACATTGAACATTTATAGAAAAGTAAAACTTGTTTTTTTTGGAGGCGCAATTATAATATCAGATGCTTCTTTTGTACATTAAGCATGCCTGAACCCCATTTTCATGTGGTTTTCTCATAACAAACTGACTCAAGCCCCCACATTGTGCTTATGTTTTTCTTTTTCCTTTTATATTCCTTTTCAAATAAGTTAATTTCCTTTTGTATTCAAGCTTTAATCACTGAAAGTTGATAGGTAAAAGTTCCAACTTTGATTGATGGTCAAGTAGAAGATGTGTTTGTTGGTGTTGGTGCTAGATTCGGCCCCACCTTGGAATCAAAGAAGAAGCGTGCCAACCATACTAGAGTTGCCATTGCAGATCCTCCTGATTGTTGCAGTAAACAGAAGAATAAGGTTTCATTTGCTCCTATATTTCGGCTGCAACTCATTTATACTCAGAGGCATGCACTCGCATGTGAAGCATGACACTTTCAATTGGAAGCTTTGTAAACTATTTTGTATAATAAACTCAACATCTGCAGTGTCTTTTGTTTGACAGCTTACAGGTGAGGTCATCCTGGTGCACCGGGGTAGCTGCAGTTTCTCATTAAAGGCAAGTATTGCTGAATCCGCTGGCGCGTCAGCTATCCTCATTATAAACAACCGTAAAGGTACTTTAATTTTGTCCATATTCTTCTTTTAGAAACTCATAACATTGGTGGTCTATAGCAATGACCTAACAAGGTCAAGTTCTATGTTGTCAAAAAATGGTGAAAAGTATGTTCTCATTCACCTATTATAAATGCCAATGCAAATTTTGACTTGACAGAACAAACTTATATTTTGATAGCCTTTTCATGTGGGCATGGTGATTGGTCGCTGCTGATGCCATATGGGAACTTTACAGAAAAAAGTTTCCTAGTTCTCTAAATGTATTTTTTTATAAAGGAAATTAACTAGTTCTATTGTATCGGTGGGTGTTAAAAAGAGTTTGATAACTTTAATGAAGATGTTAAAGGCAGATAAAATTTTAAGATATAATTCAAATAAATTTTAAAATGATGAAAAAAGGAGTTATTCTCCTTCTATAACGTTTTTAAAAAATTGTGTAGGCAATATTTATCTGAGAGAATGCTCCAGAATAGATATAATTCATATATAAATCAGTCTGATGAACTCTTTGTTTGAATGTGTCCATATTGATATCACTTATTCATAATAGAGATCATATTTCCTTAAGTTGTATGTTATCCAGATCATATGGTTCTTTTTTTCAGAACTTTTCAAAATGGTTTGCGAAGCAAATGAAACTTCGGTAAATATTGGCATCCCTGCTGTTATGCTACCACAAGATGCTGGTGCAAGCTTGGAAAAAAATTTAAAGAAAAATCTTAATGGTAAGCTTTATTCTTTAAACATAATAACTTGAACTGGTGTAATTTATTCTGCTTGGTTTCAGGACCAGAAGACTGGGAAAAGACAAATATATACTTTGAAATTAGTATTTGTTCTTGCTTATCAAAACATTACCCTGTTCCTCCTTTTTTTTTCTTTGTTTTTTTCCTTTGGGTTGTGGATGTGACTTCACTCAGTTGATAGGTGATCTGGGAATTTGCCTGCTGTTCACTGTTACTTACAAATTCTCCTTTCTTTAGTTTCCGTTCAGCTATACTCTCCAGAACGCACGGAGGTTGATGTGGCTGAAGTGTTCTTATGGCTTATGGCTGTTGGTACCATCTTATGTGCATCTTATTGGTCTGCATGGAGTGCCAGAGAAGCAGCCATTGAGCAGGAAAAGCTCTTAAAGGTCCTCTTAATCCTATTATATACTCTACGATATAACCTTTAGGATGATAGGTTCTCGTTTGCAAGACATGAACAGCTGAATCTTCACTGGTCTTCAATTTGATATTTTCATGTTCTTGTAGGGTGCTTCAGATGATTATCTAAGCATGGAGGCCAACCATTCCAGTGCTGTGGTGGACATTAACACAACATCAGCAGTTCTTTTTGTCGTGACTGCGTCTTGTTTCTTGGTTATGGTTTACAAATTAATGTCAAACTGGTTTATCGAAATTTTGGTAGTTCTGTTTTGCATTGGCGGGGTCGAGGTGTGCATTTCTTCACATTACAAAATTTTCTTATACGTGCTTGCATCACTTCAAGAAATTTTAGTTTCTTTCTCTTTGTCTTTAGACTTGTATACCTTTCTCTCTCTCTCTTTTTTTTCTTTCCAGTCCTTTTGGATTGTATATTGATTTTGTTTTCTTATTTTATTCACAGGGTCTGCAAACTTGTTTGGTGGCTTTGTTATCAAGGTATGCAAGTTATGCTTTCTTATTACGCTCGACTTATATGTATTTAACATTAAAATGTCGAGGGGGGAGCATTTCCCTAAGAAACGAGAGGCAACATCTATTTATATCTATAAATTACGGTACATTGATGGCAGTTTCAGTGCTATTTGCTTGTTCAGCTATATTTACACGATATCTTTAATTTCTGAACTATTCTAGCCAATTGATTTGTCTTCCTCTTCATATTAATTTTTCATTTGTTTAAAGACTATAAGCTTGGATAAACACAAGGATAATAAGTGCAGTGTCATACCGTGACAGTGGTATTCTCTTTTTTCCACCTCAAGTTATGCCCCAAAAAGTTTATTCTGATCGTAAATTTACCAAAAGAAACAAAAGTAATTGAAATAAACAGAAAATTATCTTAAGTAACGGGTAGTCTTGGATTTCATTTTTGTGATAAAGACATGCATGAGTCTTTCTTAATCCTTTTAACTACTGCAAGATTTTTATTTTTTTAAAATTTTGATTTTTTGCTCAGCCTATTACTGTAATGATAATTATCTTTGAAAAAACAATAATAATCAAGAATAAGCAGAATATTTGTTATGATGTCTACATTTTTCTTAGTCACATGTTTTTGCGTAGTTTCTTGGAGAGTGACTAACTGATAATTGAATATAGTTTCAGATTGTTTGAACATGCTCGAGAATCGTTTGTTAAAGTACCCTTGCTGGGAGCCGTATCATATTTGACTCTGGGTGTTTCTCCATTCTGCATAGCTTTTGCTGTTGCATGGGCAGTTTTTCGCCGTGTTTCCTTTGCTTGGATAGGCCAAGATATCCTAGTAAGAAACTTTTTTATCATCGTCTTCTGTTAGTTTTTTATGGCAATTTTTTTTTAAATATTTACATTATGATCATTCAAATACCAGAGAAATATGGATTCCCTTCTCCCACTTTTCATTTCCAAATGCATTTATTCTTCTGAAGCATCTCACCACCTGAAAAATTCAAATACGTAGTTTTTTTCAGTTCCAATAGCTTGAATAATCCCAGAAAAATTTATGTTCTAGTTGTCGTTCATTCCTTTTAGAAACTTGAATATTTAAAGGGCCTTGAGGAAACTTCAATTAGTACGAGGGCCAAGGGTCTCAATGCAAATTAAGTAAACCTTGGGATCTTTTATTTTTCTTCTTGGTATGAGATAGCCTAGTGTAAGATAAAATGTTCATGTTAGTTTTAAGAGTTAAGTAGTATATATAGCAGGAGCATATAATCTGAAATAATCGCTTGGTTCATCTCCATTCTAGCTCTCTTATCTTCTTCTCCAAGTTTTACCCATTTTCATTCCTAAATCCTCTTTACTGATACTGCTCATCATTGTTTCACCATTTTTATGCACTGTTTTACTGTTTCAGTTTTAAGTTATTTAACTAACTTCCATTGTTAGTTGTTGTGGTTCGATTGAGTCGAGCAAAATAGGTTTGGCTTGATATGTAACCTGTCCAACTTCTACAGCAAGAAAAGGAGCCCATCTAACTGCCTAAAGTGCAACGCTTATGTGAATTAATAATCATAGATGATAGATGTAGGAGAACCAAGGATCAGCTCCCAGGCAACTACTGATTATGGTTATAAGTGGAGAAAATCACTAGATCATTAATTTTATTAATGAGAGATAGAAAAAAGTTCAAGTGAAGCTGTTAAAAAAGTTTTTGAACGATGGTTCCACTGCAACTAAATAACTGTCATGACCCCCCAAGAGAATAAAGAAAGACAACTGGCTTAAAATGAGGGCCGAGTAGAAGGACTGTCCATTATTTGTCAGGATGAAAACCGTGCTGTTATTGTTTTTGGGTATTTCATTCGATCCTGGCGTTTGTTTATATAGTAACATTATCAAATAAAATCTTTATCAACTCCAGAAAAGTAGGAATGCTCATAATAGTATACAATCCGTAATCTAGCTGGGTGATACTTTCTGCCTGTTCAGTTTGGTTCTTTCCGTTACCGACTGTAATAGTCTGTAAGATAATTTTTGGGACCTGAAGGATATATATGATTTAGGATCTCACCAAGTTGACCTACTACCCATGAATTACTTAAATCAATTTTAGTTACTGATTGAATGGCTTTCCTCAATGAGGAATTGGTTTTTTCAGCAATACAACTCCACTTGTTGGTTACTTTTTATTCATTCTTGTCCCAGGAAATACAACTGATATCAATGCGGCATGCTTGTCAGAAATTTCCCTACTCTGGACTCTAAGCTCAGTACAATAAAACCTTGTTTATAGATCCTCAATGGTCCCTAATGTACATAATGATGATGACTAACTTGCTTGAGTTTTTAAATTTTAACATTGATGTGAATTCCCAAAGTATAACTTTGCTTTGTTTTTCTTCTTTAATCAGGGCATTGCGCTGATAATAACAGTTCTTCAAATTGTTCAAGTTCCCAATCTGAAGGTGATTATCCCAAACTTGTTTTCTTTGACCCACTATTTGCTATTATGATTTCTGGTCCTTGGAAATGCTGAAAGTAATTATAATTAATAACTTAATATACTTGTAGTTGATTTTTTGTTTAGTTTTCTTAATTCATATACTAGTTTTAGCTTTTAGATTGAAATTATGTAGCAGTTATAATACATTAAATGCAAAATTTCGACTGTATATATGTAACATTTTGCTATTAATACTTGCAGTTTTTGACGAAAATGTGTAGTTGTAAAAAATGTTTTTATGTCGTAATCATTACATATATAAATAGGATATATATCTGCATTCCTTGAATCATATATTCAGTAATATGACTTATAATGTAGCGCAATACCTTTGGCGTTTTGTAAGAGTTTGATGTTCATCATTCTTGAATTTGCAATTTGCCTTTTTTTTTTTTTGAAAAAATAGAATAGGTGCTATATTTATGTTGAGGGCTTATGCATGCTTATCCTTGTCTGGTGATCAATTCAGATTTTTATCTTGTGATCAAGAATCTCCATGACGCGATGTACAAGCCTGAAATGGATAGAATTGTAGGTTTACATTTTCTTCTTTAATTATTATTATTACAGTAAAAGCTCGATAAATGATTTCTCTTGGGAGCGAAAAAAAAATACTTTAGCGAGATTATTTATTTATCGATAAATGAATAATTTATTCATTTATCGATTATTATTTTAGAGGGAGTTTTTCAATTTATGTATGTGGTCAAAAAAATCAAGAGACAACAATTAATGTATTAATTTGAGTCTAGAGAAGCTAAAAAGAATTGGTGAAACTTATACTGTTTTGGAAAACAAAATGTTTTAAGTTATTCCGGAAGTTGTGTATGCACTTCAAAATTTAAGGATGGGGTTGAATTTGGTTTAGGTGTAAAGAAAAAACAAGCAACTTTAAATGCATATTTTCAGAAAAAATGACTTTTTGTATGGATATTGTTGATTGAATGAAAAGTTTGGGTCTATTGTATGGATGTTATTACAAAAAGTTCAAGAATATGTGGATTATATATATAAATTTTTGTATGGAATTTAGTACTAATTATTAATTTATATTTACGTTGGGCCTTTAAGGATTCAAATTTTTTTATACTTAATGCATTTAGCGAGGTTATTACTTTAGTACACATGCCCATCGTCATCATTATTTTATGTTATCTTTTATACAAAATAGTTTAGATTTGCGGTATGCCTCTACTTACAAATGCTATAATTATACAATAGAGTACGAACTTGATAGTATAGTAGTGTACTACTAAGAATAAAACAGAAGAACTCATGAGTCATATAGAGAGATTATACTTTTGTTTATTCAAATGACCACAGAATAAGGCTTCTATGTTCGATTATTCGTTCAATTATATTCTGCTGACAAATGTACTCAGCATCATTTATCTTTCCCTTCTTGCAATCAGGTTGGAACAGTTCTTCTCAGTTTGGCGTTCTTATATGACATTTTCTGGGTGTTCATTTCTAAGTGGTTTTTCCATGAAAGTGTTATGATAGTGGTGAGTTGCAGAATTCATTCGATCAACTGGCATGCTGAATAAAGGACTGTTTGTTTATTTCTCATCACACGTGGTAACATACCGTCACAATTTCTCATTTTCCTATACAGGTAGCTCGGGCTGATAATAGCGGAGAAGATGGCATTCCAATGCTTCTAAAAATTCCACGGATGTTTGACCCCTGGGGTGGTTACAGTATCATTGGGTTTGGTGATATTATATTACCAGGACTGCTAGTAGCATTTTCTCTAAGGTTTGATCATGTAATTCTTGTTAGTTTGAATTCATTGTTAGAGTTTTCTTAGTCTGTTGGAGTTTTGCTTTGAGGGCATTGTTGGCTGGTTACCGACCTCAGTTGTCTTTCTTTTGTCAAGAATCAAGATTGGCATTTTTGTGCCAATTAGATTTGGCGTGGGATCTAATTGTGTTTCTTTCCTTCTTTTCTTATTTGAATAGGTTGAACCAACTTGTTTTCTGCATTTGCAGGTATGATTGGCTGTCCAAAAAGAATCTTCGAGGTGGATACTTTTTGTGGGCTATGATGGCTTATGGTTTAGGTATGGCAAGACACATTTTAACTTTTATGATATGACCCAAGATGCCTCTTTTTGCCATGATTTGCATAAAGTGTTTTAGTTATATCACAAGAATTTCTACGTTTTTGTTTTTGTTTTTGTTTGTGCGTGTTTTTTTTTGGTGGTGGGGTGGGTGGGGGGAGGGGTTACATGTGCCCCTCTTCCCTAACTTCTCTCTCTCTCTCTGTGTGTGTGTGTGTGAAGAGAAATTCATATACTTAGAATACATATCCAACTTAATGTAATGATGCCATACATATTGGATAACATTCTTCAAACAAAAGTAGGCATATAATTGATTTATTTCCACATGTTGGCTTCCTTGGTTCTATAGCTTGATTGCAATTTAAACTGCAGGTCTCCTCATCACATACGTGGCACTGAACTTGATGGATGGACAAGGCCAACCAGCTTTACTTTACATTGTGCCTTTCATTCTAGGTATATTCTTTGACAACCATTTCTATGCAAACTTTCATATTTCGTCGCCAAAACAATTCCCTACAAGTTGGAAGAGTTATTCATATCTTAAGCATCAATATGCTCTTCGGCATTTCCTTAAAACTTGATTCCAAATTAACTTCACCTGCATGGCCACTGTTGAAGCTACTTCATTCCGAGTTTTCTTCAGCGTCTTATAGTTTGTGTTCTCCAAACAGGTACCCTCCTAACCTTGGCAAAGAAAAGAGGCGATCTCAGGCACTTGTGGACCAGAGGAGAACCAGAGAGGCCTTGCCCACATATCCATCCTGAGCCCTCCGATTAATCCATTCCTGTAATTGCAGATTAAGTCCAACATTTAGGATACATTTGTTTACAAAAATGGTAGGTGGGATATGACTATTTGCACTAATTTATTAATACTACAGACTATTTTATCTCATGATTAGTCCGTTATTTAATAATATAGATCATTTTATACCTCAAAAGGGGATGTACCTGATAATCATCCGGCATCAAATGACCTTAGAAATGACAAAATATAGTCCATGAAATTAAATAACGGACTAATAATGGGATAAAATAGTCAATAGTGATAATAAATTAGTACAAATAGTTCTATCATACCATTATTTTTGCAAACAAACATGATTAATATACCGAGTACATGGGATATAGATTAGAACCGAGGACAAAAAAGTACTTTTGCTTGTTAAGTACAATGCTCATCCTGAGAAGTGAGAACAGCCTGGAGCTAAGTTCATTTGAACACAAACTAATTTATGTAGTTTTTAGTATGTTGATGTACACCTTTTTTACACTTAGGAACAAAAGTTCATTAGATTCGTCATTTATTAAACATTTTGTTATACAGGTTTGTTGCCTCAGAAGAAGTTATAATGCTCATAAAATAAATAGGAAATGGATAAATTCACAACAATTTTTTTATGTTTGTTTGTAAGGATATTATATTTGTGATATGACTATTAATCTCAAGTGTCTTGTTTGTTTTTAAATTTAGACTTGAGACTATTAATCTTGGAATTATAAAATAGTTTAATAGTCTTGACTTTATAATTATAATCCTGAGATTATAATCCTTGTAATCAAACATAGTCGTAGGGCTTATTTTTGAACCAAACGGTTAAAAACGTATGGAAATATTAAAAATCATTGTGGAAATATCAATTTCATAACAAATAGACATTTCTATAATAGTTTTTAATATTTTCACATGTAAAATTCACCTTCTATTTATAAAAATGGGTTTTACGTGTGAAAATATCAAATATTGTAGTCAATATATCTATTTCCTTTTATATATATTATCATAATATAAATGATATAATTGGGATTTGTCTCAAATGTTCGCGAATAATTTTATTAAAAAAAAATGAATTGAGTTAGTCGAACTTGAGTAAAATAAAATGAGTCAAATTTAAATTTGAATGAATCCTAGTGAAATATAAGCTTGAGTATTTGATCATTGTCACCCACAAGAGATATCAATGCCCTTCAAGCATGTCTAATTAGAATTCTCTATCAAAGCATTAATAATTATAAGGGTAAATTGCTCATTTTATCTTGACCTCCCAATTACTTCTCTCCCAAGTACTTCTAACAATCCAAACAAGGTTTATCTCTTTATTTCCGCGCGCTCCCAAACCACCACCATAACTTAATACACAGTTTTTTTACAAGAGAGAGGAGAGATAGTTTCACAGCCATGTCGCTACCAAAGCTACCACCGTTAACCACCACCGGAAAATCCTATCCATCCATAGAGACATGTGATCTCTCCACTGTGAGCCACCGCTCAATAGCGGCGGACTTAGACGGAACGCTCCTGATCGGCAGCTTTGCTTTCCTTTACTACGTGCTGGTCGCCATCAAAGCCGGAAGCCTTTTTCGCGGTTTAATTCTCCTATTATCTTTTCCAATTATCGCCACATCCTACATGTTCGTATCCGAACCGCTTGCGATTCAGATGCTGATTTTCATTTCCTTCGCCGGACTCAAAGTCCGGGAAATCGAGTTGGCGGCAAGCGCCGTCCTAACGCGGTTCTATGCGGCGGGCGTGAGGCGGGAGAGCTACGAAGTGTTCGTGAAGTGCGAGAGGAGAGTGGTGGTGACGGCGAATGCTCGAATTGTGGTGGAGACGTTTGTGAGGGAGTACTTAGGCGGGGAGAAGGTAATTGGCACGGAGATCGAGGTGAATCCGAAGACGAAGAAGGCGACGGGGTTCGTGAAGAGGCCGGGTGTTTTGTTGGGGGAATTGAAGAAGACGGCGATTTTGAAGGAGTTTGGGGATGAGTCGCCGGATATTGGGCTCGGTGATCGGGAGTCTGATCATGATTTCATGTCTCTTTGCAAGGTTAGTTAAATTTTGTGCCGAGTTTTATTTTATTTTATGTTTTTTTTAAGGTTGAATTTGTTAATTAAATAACGTGTGCGAAATGAATTCTGTTCCAATTGCCGTCTCATTTTTTATTTCTTCTAAATAAATCAGAACTGATGAAATAGGAAATGAGACAATAAATTTATACTCGGTGTGAATTGATTATTTATTTTTAATTTTTGTTTGTTTTAACAAGTGAAAATGAAAAAAAAAAAATTTTTTTTTGAGTCTTGTATTAAAGCACCATAATAGAGTTAATTTATACCACAAAGAAGTCATTTGAGGGGAGATACAATATAATCTGATTGAGTAAGGAGGCTATATTCTTATATATAAATTATAATAGTTGGTGCTGGTTCTTGCAAATTAAAGCTATTAATGGTTACAACTTGCCTTCATTCCTTTCATCCCTCTTAAGAATATATTTTGAGTAAAATACAATGACACATCCTCTAGATAATTATAATAACACTCATCTCTCTTCTAGTTTCTTAAGTAACAGTTAAGACTTGTAAGTTTTAAGGTTATTTAAATAGATAAAAGTTACATATTTACCTCATATTTTATCAAATTTTAATTACTAAATAATATATATATATATATATATATATATATATGTGTGTGTGTGTTTAATTATCCTTTTTTTTAATACAATACATTTTAATTATAGTTTTATTTGTAATTAAAACTATCTCATTTAAATTGTTGGTAACTTCTAAAAACTAATTTAGTTTAATTAACATATATTTTTGGATAAGTGATACAAATATTAAAAATTTTAAATTAAATTATTAATGAAGCTATTCTAATTAGAGTGATTGAGTATATTGATAGTTTAGTTTTTGGTGCTTAACAACAAAAAAATATTTTTGAATTTTAGTTTCATATTATAATTTTCATATGTTAAATTTTATTGAGTATATATAAAAATTGGGATGTTTATGATTTTGATTACATTTTTTTTAGTATCTGATTGGCGTTATTTTTTATGTAATGTTAAATAAAAAAAATATAATTATATTTATTACTATCTCTATCTTGTAAAAAATATTCTTTTATATATATATATATATATATATATTTTATTTTTTGAGTAACAACATTTGTCATTTTTCTGTAAATAATTATGTTTAAGTGTGACATATGTTTAGTTTAATATATGAGAAAAATAATTAATATAATTTTAATACTTTTTATATGAGTAATAAGATTCGTTTAAATTGTAATAATAAGTTTGTTTTACGTAAATTTTAATATTTGAAAGAAATTATTATTATTTTATTGCGTTAATTTGTAATTTTATAGGTATTAACATTATATTTTTTAATTACAAAAAATATATTTGAATATATATCACGTAAATTTTAATATTTGAAAATTTTAATTAGTAAAAATTGTATGACTTTATTTTTTCCGATAAAATGAATATTTATAATTTTTTGACTTTTATGTTATTTATTGCATAATTTCATAATTTAATTAATTAGATCAAGCAAAGTAAAAATTATGATATACAAATTTATATTTAGTGGAAAAATTAAACATTATAACTTGAAGGGTGTATTAGACATTATATTAAAAATATTTTTAAATATTAGTTGGTCAACCACACTAGGGGTAGTGAATATTACATATTGTAGTAGAGAGTCTTGGTTATTACTTGAAAAACTAGAAGGGTGGTGAGTGTTATTATGATTATCTACAGGGGATGTCGGTGTATTTTATTCATATATTTTTAACTGTTAGTTTAATAAAATTATGACAAATATGATATGATATTATTTTATATTATTATTATTATTAAAAGTAAAAGTTTTTTTTTGTGATTTTATTATTTTGATGATCTTATGGTTGAGCTGCTATTAAATGTACAACAGGTGGCCTACATGGTACACCCTAGTAAATCAGCAACTCCCGTGCCACTTGATCGCCTTAGGAGCCGTTCGATCTTCCATGATGGCCATTTGGTCTAGCTCCCTACCCCACCAATTACTTCAAGTAAGTAAGATTAACCAAACAACCGGTGGTAAATTAATATAATCAACAAGTAAGAAACTTGCACAATATACGAAATTGTGTAAGTTAGAGAACTTGCGTAGTCATAGATTCCTTGCACAAAGTAAATGCATATGTTAAGATACTGACACAATAAAAACATTTGAAGATGGTCAAAGAACTTGCCTTTAGCGTAGATTACAGTTCTAGAGCTTAACGTTACTTCAATGTCCTATAGTATCATAGTTACTATATGCTTGATATATACACATTCATTAGTTATATATGCTTGATATATAAACCAACCATCCCACACACATATAATACACATGTTAAGAGGGTTTGGGCTAGGTTTGACATCTCTTGTGTTTACTTTAATTTTATTTTCAAAAGTTATGAAATTTTTAATTAACAAGGCCTAGTGAGTTCATTTCACGAGAGACTATCTATGAGATCTGATATGTGCCACTTTGGATACATATCATGGCACAATGACAAAAATCTGTGATGGCGTGTTAGAAAGTGGCTACGTGGTCTAGTTTGTTTGATTTAGTCTTTGTTTGGCGGTAGCATGTTATACACGTCTTAGTAGTGGCAACAAGATGGGAAGTGGTAGTGATGGTGCGATTCAGGTCCTTATTTGTTGAGTCGAGAATAAGCTTTGGGTAGTGGGTAGCAGTGGGTGCTTTATTCTTTAGCATAATGGGTCTTGTTTATTTGTATCGTTGTTAATTTCTTTACTAGTTGTATGGCTATATATAGCTTTGAATGGATTAAAAAAAGCGAGTTTATCACCAAAACTATTTCCTCCTTATCTTAATTTCTTTTGCTCTTTAATTCCAAATTCCTTCGTGTGATGGTATCAGCGGTCATTCCCGACCATGGACACTTTCATGGCAAAACCAATGCGAAATTTTAATAACGATGTCGATGAGATCTTAGCACGACACGAGTCAAGCTTCGATCAGTGAATATTTGCTTTGCAAGCGGTGTTAGCAGAAATTGCAAACTCTTGAGCCTCCGTAGCCAAAACACTAGCCCTTCTGAAACCAACCCATTTGCACGTGATAAATCCTCACACCCACATAATGCTCGTTCTAACACTATCAATGACTGCCCTCATCAACACCTTAAGTTATCCTTCCCAAAATTTAACGGAGATGACCCAACTGGCTGGATTTACAAAGCAGAACAATACTTTAATTTCAAGAACATCACGCCAGGTCAACAAGTTCAGCTGGTCTCCTTCCATTTAGAAGGCATCGCCTTGCAATGGCATAGGTGGTTGACAAAATTTCGTGGACCACTCACATGGGATGAGTTCACCAAGGTTGTACAACTTCGATTTGGTCCAACCAACTACGAAGACCCGTCAGAAGCTCTGACTCGCCTCAAACAAACCACAACCGTAGCATCTTATTAAGAAGTTTTTGAAAAGCTTTCCCACCGAGTTGATGGCATGCCCGAAAATTTTCTCATCGGTTGTTTTATTGCAGGACTTAGAGACGAAATTCGTATAGATGTAAAAATTAAACAACCCTGAACCTTGGTGGATACAATAGGAGTGGCTAGGTGATCGATCGAGCGAAACCTCTGAGAGGAAGCCCACCAACAAACTCGTTTCCAACCGACCTCATTGACACCAAAGGCATCACCCAACCCCCCACGGTGGTGTGCTGGGACCTCCATGACCCAGTAGAACAAAGCTTGAATGCTCGACCAATGAACATTCGCGAATCACCAATCAAGAGGCACGCGAATGACGGCGAGAGAAGGGATTATGTTATTATTCATGATTGAGGATTCACCTCGTATGAACATGAGGGATGTCGAAAGTGATTCACCCGGAACAAGAACATCATGAAGTTATACCAGAAATTTCTTTTCATGCAATTGCGGGTACCGAACACCCACAAACCATACGCGTTATGGGCAAGCTGAAAAACAAGAATGTTATGGTTTTAATAGATGGTGGTAGTACACACAACTTCATTGATCATGCTATAGTCTCTAAGTTTGGGTTACCAGTGATCCGGGATAAGAAATTTGAAGTAATGGTGGCTAACTGTGAGAAGATAGAATGTGTTGGACTACGCGTCATGATCTCACCTTCACCATTCGAGGATATTAAAATCTGCACGAGCTATTCTGACATTCCCGGTCATGGCATGCCAACTAGTCTTAGGAGTCTGATGGCGAGACTCTTGGACCCATTGAGATGGACTACAAGCAGCTCACCATGAACTTCAAAGTAGAAGGAACCTCCCACACCTTCCAAGGATTGGGACGAACTAGCATTGAAGCTTTATCTAACAAGGAATCCCTTTGGGTTCTGAGGCCTTTGGATTATTACTCCAAATAATTCCTTCCAAAGTAATGAAGAACGAACCAAAGTCATACCCATCTAAGATAGGCCGACTCTAGCAAAATTCTCCCATGTATTTGAATTACCCACCACCTTGCCTCCAAAGCGGTCACATGACCACGAGATCCATTGCGGTAGAAGCAGAGACGATGAGTGTGAGGCCATATCGATACCCTTATTACAGAAAAGCGAGATAGAGAAGATGGTAAAGAGCTTTTTGTAATCTGGTTTGATCTGACGAGTAATAGCAGTTCTCTTCACCAGTTCTGTTAGTAAAAAAAGTAGATGGTGCTTGGCGACTTTGTGTGGATTATCGAGCTCTGAACGACATCACAGTTAAAGATAAATATCCAATTCCTGTTATCGATGAGCTATTAGATGAACTCCATGGAGCCAAATTCTACTCTAAATTGGACTTACAGATGCGGATATCATCAAATTCGAGAGTGCGCTGGTGACATTCCTAAAACAGCATTCCGGACACACGAAGGCCATTACGAATTTATAGTGATGCCCTTTGGCTTCACTAACGCACCAGCAACCTTCCAAAGTCTCATGAACGATCTCTTTCGTCTTTTGGTTTTTTTTGATGACATTCTAATATATTCAAGATCATGGGAAGACCATCTCACACATCTACAAATTGTTCTCCAAATCCTATCATTAACAATTTGTTTGCAAAAGAGTCGAAATGTCGATTCGATGTTTCACTGTCGAGTATATTGGGTCACATTATTTGGATCGGCGTGTCGATTGATCGACCAAAATCAAGTTGTCATAGAATGGCCAACACCAACGACACTAAAGGAGTTCGTGGGTTCCTCGGATTAGCGAGCTACTCTAGGAAGTTTATCCGTAATTTTGGATGTATAAGCGTCCCCTTTGACGCCTCTTAAGCAAAGGAGGATTTTCTTTGGAATGAGGCAAAGAGATGGCCTTCAAACAATTGAAAGAGCAGCGACTTCCCCACAAACTCTATGCCTTCGATTTTTCTCAACCATTCGTGATTGAATGCGATCTTTAGCGGACTTGGAATTGGTATGATTCTTACACAACAAAATCAACCCGATTGGCGTATTTTAGTGAAGCATTGAAAGGTTCAACCTTGTCATTATCCACTACGAGAAGGAAATGTTGGCTATCGTCGAAAAGCAATCAAGAAGTGGCGTCCATATCTCGCTTGGAAAATCATTCTTGTCATACAGATCAAAAAAGTCTCAAGTACCTATTGGAGCAACGGATTACTACCCGGCACAAGCATGCGTTGGTACGCCAAAACTACTTAGTTATGATTACAAAATTGAATATAAAGCGTGGGCCTTAAAACCAAGGTGCGATTCTTTTTGTCGCGTGTAGTTGAATTCCAATTTTATCACTTTTACATGCCACATGCAGATTGGTGGTCAATACTACAAAAGGAAATCCAACGGGACTCATTTTATGAAAAATTGATAGAGAAAAGCACCTCCCAATCAGCCGTAAATGCTTGACATGATGGAGTATGGTTCAGCGACAAAGTTTATTTGAGCCCCACCTCGACTTGATTCCAAAGATACTTGTTGTTGCCATTCCTCTTCTATTGGTGGGCATTTTGGATTTCATAAGACACTCTCCGTATCAAGCATAACTTTGTTTGGCCTAGCGTCGTGCGTAGAATGGTGAAGGAATTTCTGTGACAATGTGATGTTTGTCGTGGTTCAAAACCGATTGTATGAAGCGTGACGGGTTGCTTGATACATTGCCGATCCCTCACCAAATGTGGAATGATGTCTCGATGGACTTTATTGAGTGGTTACCATCTTCTAATGGATACACCGCCATCATGGTCATTTCGATCGTCTAACAAAATATGCTCAAGCCATAGCCTTGAAACACCCTTTTTATTTTATGAATTGTTGCCAAGGCCTTTGTCATGTAACGTGGTTCGCTTTACGTGGTATTCCGACATCAATTGTTAGTGGCCAAAGACAAGGTATTCATCGACTCCTTTTAGCAAACATTGTTTAAATTGCGGGGAACCAAGTTGTGTATGAGCTCCGATTACCACCCTCGGTCGACGGACAAACCCGAAGTTGTAAATCGAACTTGGAGGCCGTCTTTACGATGTTTCTTTGGTGATCGACCACGAAAATGGCTAGAATGGATTTCCTGGGCCGAGTTTAGCTACAATACCTCCATTCATTCCTCTACCAAGATGACTCCCTTCCAAGCAGTTTACGACATTCCGCCTCCAAGGCTATTGGCCTATGTACCAGGAACTTCCTGTGTCCAAGCTGTGGATGAATATCTGCGTGACCGCGATGCCATTCTGCGCGAGCTGCGACACAACCTCCTGCAGACTCAAAATCGGATGAAATGTCAAGCGGACCAACATCGACGCGATGCCTCGTTTGCTGTGGGAGATTATGTGTATTTGAAACTACAACCTTATAGACAAACTTCTGTAGCTTTTCGGGGCTCCTTGAAGCTCGCGACGCCGCGTTTCTTTGGACCATATCAGTCATTGAAAAGGTGGGTTACGTGGCTTACAAATTGGCTTTGCCTCACGGTTCTCAAATTCACAGCGTGTTTCATGTCAGTTTGTTACGGAAGCATTTGGGGTCAGTCACTCCTACTTCTTCCCAACTTCCCCATGTCTCCGATACTTCAATCATCCTTCCTGACACAAGCCGTCTTAAATCGGCGTGTGATCGTGAGGGAAATATCGTCAAAGTCCGAAATCTTGGTGAAATGGGTGGGTGCACCATTTAAAATTGGTATTGACGCAACTGGGAAAATGAGTGGCGCTTTACCAAGTCCTATCTCGATTTTATCCTTGTGGACAAGGATCCTTAAGTGGGGAGGAATGATATGTGCCACTTTGGATACATATCTGGCGCACAATGAAATACAATGATGGCGTGTTAGAAAGTGGCTACGTGGTCTAGTTTGTTTGATTTAGTCTTTGTTTGGCGGCGGTAACATGTTATACACGTCTTAGTAGTGGCAACAAGATGGGAAGTGGTAGTGATGGTGCGATTAGGTCCTTATTTGTTGAGTCGAGAATAAGCTTTGGGTAGTGGGTAGCAGAGTGGGTGCTATTCTTTAGCATAATGGGTCTTGTTTATTTGTATCGTTGTTAATTTCTTTACTAGTTGTATGGCTATATATAGCCTAAATGGATTAAATGAAAAGCAGAGTTTATCACCAAAACTGTTTCCTCCTTATCTTAATTCTCTTCTGCTCCTTAATTCCAAATTCCTTCGTAACAAGATCATTAATCACGTAACGATGTTAAGCAATCTTCAATACGCATGTTCACACGTATTCAACTTATTTACACATAGCTAGTACTATAGTTCATCACTTCAAAACGCATTTAAAATCATGCTCGAATAACTTATCTTGTGTCTAACTAGATGAGTGTACATATAGGTCATGTTTAGTAACATATGAAGTACTAGCATGTCATATCACAAGTTCAGAATCCCGCCAATATATGGCTCGATCATACATATTAGTTTCCAAAAATCCTAATTTTGTCTTTAAAATCATTTTAGACCAAGCTAAAACAACTTAGCGCATGCAAATTAACTTTGAATCACATTTCATACATAACTAGGCCATGTACACATGCTAACATGGTCAGAACTTAAGGTACATAAGTTCCATCAAATTCGTTTTCAAAACTCTTAAGTTTTCTTTTAGAAAATACACGCTAAAACAAACTAAAATTGTAACGCCCCCATAATAGGTCCATTCCATCTAACCCATTCTGAGTCGCCAAATATATGGTACGAAAAACAACTACAACTTTATTACAACAATTGTCGTGCAAAATACAACAACACATATTTTGTGAGTTTTGATACCAATATATACCAAATGTAACTCTGGACACCAACTTGGATAACACGTCACCATGACACCTTACATAAAGGTACATACAAAAAGCTGTTTTAGAAATTAGAATCTTTGGGAAGTGCTCGAGAAACCAACCGTGCGTGGGAGGCCATGCTTTTAGGTTATGGTAGATATCATATGGCCACTGAATTATCCTTGGTTGACCAATAGACCCCAAAGAAAAGCGAGAAGATTACTATCATATTCTTCCCGATGGCGAGTCTTTCTTGATTTATCATTATCTCCTTTGTCTCAAATTGAAATTATACTTCAAACAAACACCAAGATCATATAGGTAGTGCTCGTAAATATACTCGGCAAGTGGATGAGCACAACCATGTCTTATGATAACACGAGTTTGTATGTCGTTAGACATCTTGTATGATAGTGACAAACACACCCTTCCAAAGTTGGGTTAGCTTTCACCCTATTTAATTCACCAAAATAACTATTAAATGATGTATAAAATCTGACACACTAAAGCCCTCAATAAAATTATTTTCATACTCTTTAGGGAGAACCTCAACAACTATAGAACCACCGTTCTATTCCTTGTTATCTCCGCTTTCAACCCGGCTACACTTTTATTACACGAAGGAATTGTGAAACAAAAGGGTGAAACCACAACTAGCTCGATAAAGAATATTATGACTAAAGATAAATAAATTATCAATAGTCTTCATCGATAATAAATCGAGATTTAGAACATATGGTAGATGATAAAACTTTTCAACCATAGTAGTTGCGTGAACAAGCGATCCATTAAAAGAGTCAAATAGACTATAAAGTCTATTGTCTTCTCCACGTTAAAAGTCCACCAACAATGTTTTATCCTGTAACATCAATCAGCAGTTCCTTTCCACAATCATATGAATAACTTCATAATCATAATTGTGATTCTAAATTCCTCTTCTCATCCGGGGACGAAGATAATTTTTCATCACTGTCTTTACACGAAACATCAAATATCATGGTTATACCAAATCACAGTTCTGTTCATAATCATACTAATAAATTCATCTTTGCACTGCGAATTGAAGATATTCATCAACAGTTCATCTTTACACTACTGAGGCTAAAGATATTCAACAACAGTCATCTTTGCAGACACGAGCCGAAGATATTCATCAATAATTCATCTTTGCCTACGAAAGGCTAAAGATATTCAACAACAGTCATCTTTGCATTACGAGCCAAAGATATTCATCAATAATTCATCTTTTTGCTACTACAAAGCTAAAGATATTCAACAACAGTCATCTTTGCATTACGAGGCAAAGATATTCATGATAATTCATCTTTACTCTACTGAGCTAAGAGATATTCAACAACAGTCGTCTTTGCGATGACGAGCCAAAGATATTCATCAATAATTCATCTTTGCACTACTGGGCTAAAGATATTCAACAACAACAGTCATCTTTGTACAACGAGGCAAAGATATTCATATATCAAAGAAATACATAATCATCTCGGAAGTTATATAACAATAATTATAACCATGTTGATCAATTCACCTTTGCACTTAAGTTAAAAATATTCAATTGTAAATTCAATGGTTATGATGATCATACGGTCACAATTCAACTTTTTCCCCATCGGCCAAAAGAGAACCTATGGTCACGATCATACCAATAATCTACCCATCTTTACACTCAAGTCAAAGAGAAATATCATCATTAGGGTTATAAGAATGTTATATAAAAATAATATAATCAAAACATCTAGATTTAATCTCAAGAGTAATATTCATAAATCAACTATAATTTGGTTAGAAAAAGAAACCAATTTTTCGTGAATAGTACCCGTATTAAATACATAGTAAAAGTATACGTGCATAGTAACCTCGATACGAAAAGATAAAGTTTCATAATAAAATTCATATCCATATTTATAACACCTTAATCCAAATGTTATAAATCACTTAGAAATCTCATAATCTAATATTATTAATATTATAATAATATTTTAATCATTTCTCAAACTTATAAACAATTTAATTAAATTGTTTACACTTTACTAATTAATGCATTTAATCATCATAAAATGCCAAACTCATAAAATTTCATCACCAATAACTAAAACCCTCATCAAAAATCTGCATATACCTCATATATGATTCTCAAACCATAAAATCATATTTTCTAATTTTCTTACTTCACATAACATATTTAATTCATTTATTCATAACTAGAACATTTTCATGAAAAATACCAAATCAGTTCCAAAAATATTTCTTTTCTGGGATTTAGCATAACATAGTCCCATATTGAACATATATTTTTCTCAGAATTTTAAAATTCATTTACTATTTTTCATATGGCCAAAACCACCGAATATTTAAACATTTATCATAAATTATACTTTTATCCAAAAATTCTGAAATTAATACGGTATACTGATATTATATAGATGTACTCCCAATAAAAAATTTCATCAATTTTGGAGTTAACCACAAGGAGTTATAAATAGTTACTTTTAAAATAGTCTTTTCTCATAAAATTCATAACTCTAATCTATACATCCAAAAATCTCCATTTTGGACACACTCTCTAAAACTCATCAAAATATCATTTCAAATTTTTCCAGAATTTTGAAGATCCAGAAAAATTTCGAAACTAAAAACATAATAACCCTTAAAATCCCTTACTATCCCTTACCTCAAAAAAAGCGATCTTACATTGGAATACTTATTGAGCGAACTTTGCAGTATAGAAATACTCAACATATACTCAAAATACTCACAAGAATACGCTCAAAATATCGAGAGAAATAGAGAGAGAAAACTTGAGTTTACGGTGTGTTTTCAATTCTAACCTAAGCACCCTATTTATAGGAAAATGCTTAGAACACCAAAAGCAGAAAATTTAATATAATATTAATATAATTATACAAATTTTCCTTAGCCCACCTTTTGGTCAAAACACCAGCCACACATGTTAATGATGTCCAAAAAAAATACAAAAAACGTTTTTCTTAACAAAATAATTTAAACTCCCAAAATCAATTATTTGAACTTGAACTTCAATAATTCATAATAAATAGCCCTTTCATCAGAAAATTCGAATCTCTTGAGTTTTATAGGAAATTCAATTCTCTACAACTTTGCAGAAGAAAGTTTTTCCAAATTCCAAACAAAAATCGACAAGAAATCCACAAGCAGGCGATTTTACTGTTATAATCAAATTTCGGTTAATAATTGTGTCACCAACACACAAAACATGTGTTAAACATTTAATGCCACAAAATACTCTTCCTCCTCATATACTCATATATCCCACATTCATTGTAAAAATATCATAGATTAATATATTATTAAAATAATATATTTAAATAAATTATTTTATCGGAAAAAGATAAAATATTAATTTTCAACAATTGTCATTTTAAAATTTTCTCCATCTATATCCACATAAAATAAATATTTTTCTCATCATAAAAATCAATAATTAATTATTCACAAATAATATTACATAATCACAATATTGACAAACTGAGGCGGTTCAGGAAGAGGGCTTTCCAATAAAATTTCTCACTTCTTGGCGTATGATTAGGTGACCAAACCTCTCCTTAGATGAACTTTCTAGACATTGCCAATAATGTTATCCAATAATATTATTAGGATAATATGAATTATTGCTCCGATAATGGAAAATCTTTGTCTTAGTGATAATTATTGAAACAACAATAATATAAAATATCAACGTAGCAATTATTGAATCAATAAAATATAATATTGATCAGTAATTACTGTAACAGTTATTGAGTAATGCCTTCTTACGAAAAAAAAATTATCTTGCTTCATGAATAGTACTCGTGAATAGTAACTCGTGAATAGTAACTCGTGAATAGTAACTCATGAATAGTAACTCATGAATAGTAATTATAAAAAATTGAATACTTTTATTTCATAAAATTCGGGGTCTTACAAAAACAACTTATGATCGATATACAAAGGAACATGAGACCACATGTCAGATCTATTTCCATGAATAACTAAGTCAAACTAACATGTTAAAACTTATTAGATTATAACAGAAATCAATATCAAGTTTTGGTGCAGAAGAATCATGCTACATTTATACATCTTAATGGGGATGAATGCGGTTGTCTTACTGAGGTAGTCTCAAAAAGCGAATGATCGGTAGCAATTGCGCGCTAGTTTGAATCGCAGAGAATAGAAGTATAACAGCGCCGCTTCCGGGCAGATTCAGAATAGCTACGCCTGCAGAACTCAGAAACAAATCATGAAATCATTCATGGATCATTGTAACATGCTTAAACCAACCACATTGCTTCAATAACATACATATATCTCAGATAACATCTTGACATCAATTGAAAATTCAATTAACGAGTAATTCATGAAAATTCTAGAAATTTTTCAAGCCTACAATTAAGAACATGGTTAAGATTATTACCTCTTTGAAGTTGAATTACCAAACTTGCTTCCAATTTCAGATATCTCACTCAATTTAAGTACTTCTCTACTTGGAACTTATCAGACAAACTAACAAATGGAATTGTGAAGAGAAGGGTCTTTATTTATAGAAAATTCAATACCCATACAAAGTCATTGCCTTAGAGTTCTAACCCAGCAGGGAAGAAGAAGAAGAAGAAGAAGAAGAAGAAGAAGAAGAAGAAGAAGAAGAAGAAGATTGGTAATGAAAAGTTGGTGGAATAGTTTCCACACACTATTGAGACCACTCCCCCCTTCATCATTTACAATCTCTGAGTTTGAAATTGTAGGGGATAGGCCTATACACGGCTGATGAAAATAGAATGGGACAATGATTTTGGGATAAGGCTTTTTAATATACTGCATTAGCAAAAAGCTGGTAGTTATACTGAGGTTATTTCCTTTAAGGCTCACAAGTGAAATTTTAATGAGCTAATATTATTAACTTGTGAGAAGTTATGGGTATATATACTCATAATCATACAATCCATGTACATTGGGTTAGTCCAAATAATATTTAAATTTGTTTAGAATAAAACTAGTTGGGTACTAACAATCCACTATTTTTCATAAAACTTATTATTTCAATTACACCAAAATATTATAGGATGAATTACATATTCTATTACATTTTTAAAAATAATTACAACAATAGTGCACCCATAAAATATTTATATAATTAATACACTTCATTATATTTATTTACAATATTAGTGCAATTATGATTCTTTAATTTAAGGAATTAGTATGCAATTAGGATTCTTTTATTTAGGGGATTAATATTGGTTTACTTAGTAAATTAAGTAATTAATATCTCTACCAAACTACCAAATAAATTACAGTCCTTCTCTCATCGTGAATCTTCATGAACTCATCCGCCGACGAATCCTTCCGACCGATTGTCACCACGTTGGGTGGCAAGTCCTTGCCATCCATCTAAGACATCGCTTGAAATCGGACACTTTCGATGGCGAGAATCATCCATAAAATTTTCCGTGGGCACGAGATATTGGCACTGGGTCAAGAATTATTGCCCTTAGCAGATTTGGACATAGTGATCGAGCCACTTCCAGAGTTCATAGATGCTATGTTTTTTGAACCAGAGAATGATATCATAATTGATGACACTGATTCAGAGTACAATGTTACGGAGGAATTTTCCAGTGGAGATGATCAAGGAAGTTTAAGTAATAATTCTTCTAGTGATCAAATGGAGATGATGTTTATCCACACCATTAACGTCATCCTCCACATCTACACCTGCAATTTTTTGCGATTTTTTTATAGTACAGTTGGTAGCCAAACATTCATACCAAGGTAACCAATTCAATGTTATTAGGTTTCTAATTTATTTAAAAAAAATCTATTATAGATTTTTTATTTAATAGTGCAGTTGGTAGCTAACACTTTATACAAATGTTACCAATTCAGTTTTATTGGGTTACCAATTAATTAAAAAAAAATTATTGTAGATTTTTTTTATAATGCAATTGGTAGACAAAACTTAATACAAAGGTAACCAATTCAGTTTTATTGGGTTACCAATTAATTATAAAAAATCTATTATAGGTTTTTTTTTTTAATAGCTTGATTGATAGCCAAACCTTAATACAAATGTAACCAACAAAAACTAAAATTGTTACCTTTGAAAGTTTTGGTTACCAATCAAGACTTTGAAATTTCTATTATGTTACCCACAAAAACTAAAATGGTTACCTTTTGTATAAATATTTGGATACCAACCTGCACTAAAATTTATTTTTTTCTCCTTTAATTTCGGACTAAATCAACCTTCATTATAATAATGGCAAATTATGGTAGGCGTCCATGGTGTTGAAGGCATGTGAAGGGAGGAGGAAGAGATGGCCGTGAAGGGAGGAGGAAGATAGCGTCATCAAACTTGGAATATTTGAATTTTAATTATTATTTTGAATTTGAATTTGTTTTGTTTGTTAGATCCAAGATATTTGAATTATTAATTATAGTAGTTATTTTTCCTTGATTTTAGGTTTCCTTATTATTATGAATTGAATCCTATACTAATTCCTAAATTAAGGAATCCTAATTGCACTAATATTGTAAATAAATATAGAAAGTGTATTAATTATGTAAATATTTTATGAGTGCACTAATAGTGTAGTTACTTTCTAAATGTTGTATACTTATGTAAATGACCCAATATTATAATGATAATCAATATCAGAAATTAATTTTCTTCCATACTTTTAAAATACACATTAATTGACTCACCATGACTCATTATGCCACACAAGGCTCCTTAATACAACTCAGTGAAATACAGATCTCAAGCTTACTTTTACAATATAGTCTTATATAATGATTATTCATATTATAATATTTATTCTTAATATCCCAACTTATATATTATGCATGAAGCAACTTTGTTGCATTAATTATTTATATATTCATAACATTAGAAGCAACAAAAAGAATTTTCAAAGATTGGCTATTGGCGCAGCAGCTGAGCTGGTTTGTACTGCAGAAGTGGCACAACTGCACCACTATGGGACAGTCCCAAACCAGATCAGCTCCTGCAGAAAACCAAACCATACAACATATGTAATTGCACATAACAAATTATTAACTAAAATAGTAATAATTAGTTCATCACATTATTTAATTATTTCTTCCTTAATTTTAATTAAGCAATTACTTAGTCCATCATTATGCCACACTAGGCATATCACATAAGCTTAAATTAAACTTTTCATTATTTCCACCACATTACATACTTACCACATATTTCACTCAATTTAAATTGAATTATCACTTTCTAGGACACACATAATTATATATGTATTTCAACATATATATTCTAACATTTTTAATTTAAATATTAATATTATATAATTTTTTTTTCACGAATATTACACTAGAATTCATATAAATTTTGAGTTTTTAAATTGTGCATGCCAAGTGTTTGCTAAAATACCTGAAAGAGGCTATTGTGCTAAAAACATGAGAATTGACCAATGTTTTGGGCTAAATAATATGCATACATGAGTTATAAGATTATTTAAGTCATTTGGGTGTTTCAAATCAAGTTCAAAATGGTTTTTGGAGGATTTCTTACAAACTAGTTAAAACTAAAAATTGTGTCAAGTACAAATTTTCAAGCCTTTAATTCTATACCATAAAAATATTTGTAAGGACTAAATTTTGATGAAAATTGTACCTTGTAGTATGGTCTAGAAGTAGGATCAGTCTCAGGCCAATTGAAGTTATGATGTGAAAGTTATGCTAATGAGAAGGAGGCTAGAAAAATAAATAACCTGGGTACCAGACCTAGGATTGGCCTCTGCCGATGTGGCGCTGTCACGCCACTCCCAGGCTTGCTGGGACTGCTGCAGAGTTGGTGAAAATGTTTGTTTAAATAATGGGGTCTTAAAGATGATGAAATCTTAAGAGATTAAGATTATGAAAGTGTGAGGCTATTATTTGAGTTTCCGATTTTGACATATAGACATGTTTACATGTCGGATGAATGAATCTATGTATAAAAAGAAATTAAAATTTTAAAATAAAGTATTGAATGTATTATGTATTAAATGTACCTACGATCGTAGCATAAAGTAAAGATTACCAAGTTATTCTAGGAGTATTCTTAGTCTCAAATGAGATTGAATTCTCGAATGGAATTGATAAACATGTTATAACCGACTTGTAATATATATGTCGTATTGCAAATGGAATTGTACGGGTATTAACAATCGATGAATAAAAATTGAATCATGGAGGTTCAATGAACGTATAAACGCAAACCGAGACAATTCTCACAGTAATTTGTAAACTTGATATTATGTGAAAATATGTGATAATGTGTGTTAAAACACGAGTATATGGTAGTTAGTAAAATTTGATGTTCTATGTGAATAAGTTGAGCATGTAAATGTTTTGTGAATATTGTAGTTGAAATTGTTGAGTTGATAAATATGAATAATTGTTAGTAGTTAAAGGGAAATACATCGTATGAAGTATCCGAGACATTATACAATGCATATCATGAAATATATGTAACACGAATGAATTATAAAGAATGTATGGTATGTGAAGAATGAAATATTGTGTTAAATGTTATATTTGTTGAGCCGTCACGCTCATACTTGCAAATATCTTTATTTACAGATTAAGAATGTAATTCTCTCATGATTATGGCGAAAAAGACTTGAGACGTGATAAGAAGATTTTATTGTTTTTTTTAGTTGGATTTAGATTAAGTCAATATGATTCTTATAATGTACATGAGCTAAGTTATAAACCTTGAGTTATGAAATAAAGAATGTTCGTTTTGAATTTGGAGTGTAGCTTTACGCTTACTTTGTAAAGTAAATTGATATGATGATAATAATGTATGAGAGATGATTTATAATTGATAAATTATAGTTACAAAGGTTTAGAAGAATAAATTCAATATCAAAAGTCGAATTTTATATTCGCAACTGACATTTGAGATGAATCATAGAATATATATAATTTTGAGATATAAGTATGAATTGTGAAGGTTGCAATTTCGGGGCGAATAGCGGTGAAAAAGGTTTTGAAATTTATGGTTTTTATTAAATTATTGAGAAAAGTTTTAAACAACTAATTTTTTTTATCTTTATTATATTTGAATGTTGTAAAAAGTTTGAGAATATACAAGTTTTATCAAGTATAATAGTGATTATTGACGGGGAACTAGAATACGCTCAAGATTTGAAAGTAAAAACATTCTAGATTTTGGGGTCGTTACACAGTATCTCTAGAATTGTTTAGTTAGTTATATATGTTAGGATTGTTATGTCAATGGTAGTATTTGGTACTAAGTATTTAAGACAATTACGCTCTCCTTAGGTGCTTAGAGTTTTAGCATTTGTCGTCTAACGACAATGTGTACTATAGCAACACTACAAATAGTGCACACAGAGAACCAATCAATGCCCCGAACTCTTTCAAATGAACTCTAAATATGATTGAATTAATGAAAATTTTCAATGATTGAATGACCGACTTCGTAGTATATTTATAGCTGATTAATGTGACCCTTCAACATATGAAAATGCATAGACGAAAAGACATGGTTGTTTAATTTGAACGAACAGTTTATAATAAATAAAATTAACGGAACTAAACAAAACAAAATTTTTGCCTAAAAAGATATATAGGAGACCCACGCCCGACCAATTTGGGTCGGGGAGGCGGCATGGCACGTGTGATGAATCCAAATCAAGTCTTGGCTAAGTCATCTCTCCTCCATAAAAGTGGAGTGTCTCTTGGTGTCCAAATCCAAGAGCAATCTAATTATTTATATACTCATTTAATGGTTAGTTCTCAAGTGGAACTCAACTTCCCACAAACATATATTTATCATCTTCAATGGGTGATTTTTGAGAGTAAATTTCTCATTCATTGTTTTATTAATTTGAGGTTCTTAATACTTGATTTTAATCTACTAATAAAGTAGAATACATTTATATGTAGATTTATCTCAAATAATTAATAAAACTCACGTAAATTTAAGCTTAAATTCTAAGAGTATATTAATCGGACTCTATTAATTTATTTAGTTTTGATATTATTTTGTTTAGATTGTGAGAGGCTGAAGCCATTTTATAGGAAAATCAGGATAAGACTGATCAACCTGCATTGGAACGTGTTACTTAGTAGTGCAGTGCCTTCTATTTTTCTAATTGTTAATTAATCGAGTTGGATTTTCGATGGTTGGATGTGAAGAAAACTTAATTAAATTTGGCTTTCGTCCCCATCTTAATTTATTGTGATCGCCTAAGCATTCAATTACAATTTGGACAGTAATGAATCATCTTAATTTTAAGATAAAAAATATAACAAATTAATTTTCAAAAATTAATTATAATAATTTTATAATTTAGAACCGAGTAGAAAAAACAAAAAGTCATAATCAAGCTTCGACTCTACCTTATGGACGTTGATCTCCTTCCTACCATACAGAATAAAACTTGCAAAAGCTCTAAAATTTATCTAAACTTCTCAGCTCAATGAGCACAGAAGCATGTGGTTTTCTCTTAATCTCTACCATTTAGAGTGCTTAAATGTACACTTTTGTGTTTATCTATTTAATTTTTTTATGCTTTGGACTCTTATATTATTCTTGGCTCATTTCTCTATTTTATAATTATTTGAAATTTTGAATTTTATAAAATCAACACCCATCACTTAATTTATTTTATTGAGTCATATATATAATTCCACAAAAAAAATGAAAACTATTAAAAACTTTATTAATTACCATTCGATGAATATTTGCATTTTGATTAAAAATTTGGATGGTTGAAATTTTGTATTAGTTTTTAAAGAAAGGCCGAAACTACCAAAGTACCCCCAATCTCCATGCTGAAAGTTTAGGTAGACATAAAAAAAATTAATTAGGAGGCAAACATATACATTTATTCATATATTTAATCATAGCAACATACATAGTTACTATATATATATATATATATATATATATATATATATATATATATATATGATACTATATGATTGCTTCAGTTCTTCCCGTGGGAAGGAAAGCATCATTTATTCACACTCATAACTAGTACGTACGTATCTATAATTAGCCACACACACACACACACGTATATATATATATATATATATATATATATATATATATTGTTCAGAATGTTGGTAACTAGATACCTAAATTTTTTTCGTATCTCACGGAGTCCAAGTGACCTTCACTTGTATCTTACCGTCCTCGCCAGATATATTCTTTTGTGAAATACCGGAGAGTTGTGCAGGGAAGTTTGCAGTGCCTTTGGCAATCTCATCGTCCGAGGAAATGGTGTCATAATCGTACAGACTTGCGCGAACTATGAGGTCGGAGTCCAATGGCACGGCTACTATGGATCTGGACAACGGAATGAGCTCCCCGGGTCTTACATCTACGTCTTCACTCGAGTCCTTCCGGAAGAGCACACTCTCATAATCACTTGAAATTTTGGTATTGGTAGCTGCAAGAGTTCCATAAACATTAGCTGGATTTTCCTCATCCCCATCTATCATTGTAACCTCCACAGTGGCTTGGGCCGCGTTACTGAACACCGCGTAGACCACAGTTGCCGAGCCATTCTGGCCATCGATTTTCTGAGATATAGGTACATCATACTCATTTGTGGGGTGGTAAACGTTCCAATCTATCTGTCCATCGCTGATATGATCATCAGGTGAAGAGTCTGGGAACGAGTCCTTGTCCATGAGAGCCACGTTGATGGTGAAGCTATCCATGGCCGAGATGGCTCGAGCAGCGGGGCCAGACAGTAGAGCATTCTCGCCTGGTTTAATTGATTCATAGTTTCCCCTTTCCCGGTTGTAGAGGTATTGAGAAATCAGTCCGTCTGTAACCGTGACTGTCCCATAAAGGTCGCCCGGGTTCTCTTTGTCGATGTTGTTGATTTGCACTGCAAACACCTCCACAAGTGCTCGTCCTAAATCCACCGCCCCTAGCAAGCTGCGCGGGACGCGCGACGGAATTCCTCTGACGTTGAATAGCAGGATTCCGATTGTAGCCGCCACCTCCACAGCTGAATTCATCCGCCATATTTCAGGGAAACCAAGAGGGAAAATACAGAGTTCAGGATGGGCATCAGAGCGGAGCAAAGCGTTGGAGATGGTTCCCCAGTTGTTCTCAAGTGCGAGGATCCGTTCATCGGGTGCAAGACTCGTATCACCCGCGAAGTAATATCTAAGGACAAAGTTTGTTATATCTTCATATCTAATAGATTCGGAAAACATCTGGACGATGACAAGTAGTGACTCTGCTCTTACTTGCCAGTCATCGGAAGTAGCGAGATGATTTACAGCATTTGTGAGGGAATGTTGACAGAGTCGAATTCTCGCCCTTGTTATTCCAGCTGTATTTTCCAAGCCATGAGTGCCAGTGTAACTACCATCGAAGCCCAGGAAAGTGGAGTCCGGAATTAGATGTCGAGTCTGATTGGGAACCGAAAACTCTAACCACGTTTTAGAACCCTCCATTTGGTAGGCATCCAAGTAGAGATTGCCTCGCCGGAACAGTAGCCGGACATGATGTTCGCTGGTTCGCAGCACAATTTCGAACCATTCGGTGGGTGGGTTCGACTGAGGGGGGAGCACGGGACGATTATGTGACACTCTATCTCCGGCCAATCGGTAGCGTAGATCCTCAATAAAACTCCTATAATCTCCCCTTCCCGCTCTAACGTTGAACTCCAATGTAAATATGATATTCATCGTGTTTAATTTAGCACTTGGGTTGATATAATATAATAATATATGCACTGAGCCTCCTTTTATAGGAGAACCTACATAAGACCTACCTCACATGCATTGGGATCCGTAGTTTTCAACTTCACACTATCATACTGACGAATATTTTCACAGGTCATCACTATTACGTACGCAGCGTACACGTAGCATGCATATATATTTATATATTATTAAGGATAGTGCAATCAGTGCACCACAATTGGCTTTAACAGCAGCTAACAACACAAACACAAGTCAGTACAGTACTAGTAAAAACATACTTGCACATCGGTCTATTACTACATTCACATACGTTATTTAATATAAGTTGTTTTAAAAATATATTTTTGTTTTATAATATAAGTCGTTTGAAAATTTCAAGTAAGTATTAATTGCTTAATTTCTAATATTACCCCAAATATTAAATATAACTTTGATTCTCTTACTATTTTATGTCCAATAAATAACAATCTCTTCTTCCAATATAGACAATTGATATTATAATTAATGCTATACAATTATTTTCTTAATACTTGTGCATAACTCTAAAACGACCTACATTAAAGAACTAAGGGAATACTAAGGAATAAGGAAGTGAAACTGGCTATGATCAAATGCTTAAGCATAACTAATATAACAAGAAGGAATGGTTGGAATGGAAGGAACGATGATAGAGTTGTTGATACAACTAGTCCTTATGATGGTGCTGAGAAACACAAGAATAATGCTGCTCACATGATACTGAAGCTAGCTAACTTATAAACTATAGTTTGTTGTAATTAACTAGAATTAGTTGTTAGATTAACATTATTTATATGCGAAACAGATGGTATAAAGAGAATGATGTACTATAGTTTAGGGTATTTTTGTAATAAAAACTGCCAGATGATAATGAGTAACAGATTATTATGAAATAGTAGTCCATTGTTTTCAACATAAATATCTTGTTTACAGCAATCCATTGTTGTCATAATTAAACATTATATCCGCATACACCTATTTCAGTTCCCACCTTATCCATTCAACACATGCGGCTAAAATTAAGTTCGCGTTTGTCACGGGATACTTAAGATGAAATGATTTGATATATTATTTTTCCTTATATTTGATAGATTTTTTTTTTTAATTTATAAAATTTGAAAGGAATTTTAAAATAGTTTATTAGAGTGCTTTATTGTTAATATTAAATTTTATATTGTTTGAGTTACGAAAATTGATTTCCTTCCCTTACAATATCAATGAGATTGATTTCTATTAATTGAGTAATTTATTTACTAGCCGTTATACCTCTACCCGTTGCAAAACTTTAAGTTTCTAGGAGTTGCAGATAAAGTCTATAATTCTTAGCCAGGCATGATACAATATAAAATAGAAAGTCTTCTACTCTTGTAGAAAGAGATTAGCATGCATGTCTTCTACTTTATATAATAATAATAATAATAATAATAATAAT
Organism: Panax quinquefolius; assembly: GCA_020205615.1. Classification (NCBI taxonomy): domain Eukaryota; kingdom Viridiplantae; phylum Streptophyta; class Magnoliopsida; order Apiales; family Araliaceae; genus Panax; species Panax quinquefolius. The sequence goes on along the minus strand of CM035166.1, from coordinate 105,138,821 downwards.
AATAATAAAATATACATATTGCACTTCAACACTTTCGCTTGAATCATTTGTTCTAAAACTCACCAAAAAACAATGACTTGTTAATTTCACCTTCTCTATTTGAGTGCATTAGAGAAAGCGAAATTGTTGAATTTTGGAGTTCTCATCTTGTGACGCCCCAAAATAAGTGTATACATCACCTATTCTCGGTAAGTCAAATACATAAGATGAATACAAATACAACTTAATTATACTGTTGTGTAGGTAAAGTAATGCGACAAAACATAAGTTATGAGTTTTAATACAAATATTATCATCTGCAGACAATATTCAAACTCAAATTCAATATTATTACATTTATTTTCCACTATTTCATTTGAATAGTGAGGACTACTAATGCTATCATCCGCCAAAATCACTCCGTTCCCCGACTAGTCCCTCCTACGTTCTCATTTCTTAAAGAGAACAATAAAAGTAAAAGGTGAGCTCAACTAGCCCAGTAGGAAATATTATGACTAAGATAATGCAGAATATATTATCGTTAGCCTTCAACGATGTTAAACCGATACAATATAACAACCATCAAGTTTAGCTGCGCAATGAAACAAGCAATCCATTAAAAGAGTCAGTAGAGAATAAAATCTACTATCTTTTATGATTTAAAAGGTTTTTCATCACTTTTATCATTTGGGACTCGAATTTTAATAAATAATCCACATCATCGAATCACCCCGCACTACGGCCAAGGATATTCTTTAGTATCACGACCACAATTATCCATGCACTACGGTTCAAGAATATTTGTGTATTCAATAATGGTCACGATCATGTACCAACAATCGTCCATCAATGCACTACGGGCCAATGAGGACTTTTACCACATCATTTGTAACATTTACGGTCGTGATTACACCGAATAATCCTCGGTCATAATCATACCAAGTCCATCTATACACTATAGGCCATGAGATGACTTTCAACAAAATATAAACATGAGGATGATGACAATGATATAAGAATTCAATAAAACAAGTTCAAGAATTATTTTATCAAGGGAACTAATAACGCCCAAATTGTCGACATGATTTGCTTTGTAGAGTAAAATTCAAGAATGCTCGGGAAGAATATTTCCATGAAAAGATCTTTGGATGAAGCCGCAAATATCAAGGATATTCCACTAATTTCATGGAGTATGAAGTCAAAACTTTAACCATTTGAGTATAATAAGAAATGAAATAACAAAAAATCACCAGACATGCGATAGCCGCACATGAATGTTATTCAACAAAATAATAAATAATTAATCGGTCCAGACGTAAAAAATGCGCAGATGAGGATATTTCAATAGAATAATAAAGGCGGAATCGAAGTCCGGCAGAAACGCTTGTGACGAGGATATTCCAACAAAATAATAAAGAGCGGAATCAGTCCCGCGTAGAACGCCTATGAGTGGATATTCCAGCGAGAATAATAAAGAATCGAATCAGTCCCGTAAAAGCGCATGAGCAGGATATTCCAGAATAATAATAAAGCGGAATCGGTCCCATCGTAGAAGCATGCATGTGACGAGGATGTTCAACGAGAATGATAAAGAATGAAATAATGAAGAATTTCACCAAGTATAGGGTGGCAGGTGTATACATGTTATTTTAACAGAATAATAAAGAATGGAATAATGAAGTTCTCTTCATAGATAAGAAAGAAATAATACTCCCTACCTTTAGAAAAAGCTGGATCTTTGGAATAGTGATGTAGCAGACTTCTCTTCTTCTTTCTATAATTTCTCTATAATAATCGCTTCTAAAGGTTTTGTGAATTGGTGAGAAATGAAGGAAGAATGAGCTTTATTTATAGAAAAATATAGTTTCGATAATTGCACGTTTTGGGGCTCAAAAATTTTGAGACAATACCTCCAACTTTTCTGTATTTTTAATTTAGTCATGGAAGTATTATCAAACTTGCACCACCTCCCCTAATAGTAAATAATGTGAAACAATAGTATACACATGTGAATAAATAGTTATAATCATGTGAAATAATAGCAATCAATTGCTTTCATTTATGGGTTAAATACCCGATTGGTCGATATAACCTCCGGACATCAATTATTATCGAAATAATTGTCGATTTTCACTAACACAAATAATTCCAACACAATGAAACCATTTTTATCAAAAATATAAATTTTGAAATTTCAAAGTTTGATTTTTTCTAAAAAAAGTCATTGTTGACTTTGACCAAATAGTGAATTTCGGAAAATTTTGTTTTTATAGACTATTTTACTAATTTCATCGTTCGTACTCAAATATCACGTCCGCATCTCCAAATTCAACTCCAAACACAACTTCAATTTTAATAACATTCATCATTAATATTATAACTCACAATATTTATCAACTAGGTCGTTCCGGGAAGAGGGCTTTTCGATAAGGATTTCTCCCTATTGGTAGCGATTAGGTGACCAAACCTCTCCTTGTGAACTTCTAGACATTGTAAATATTATAATTTAATAATATGAATAACTTTGTCGTCTCAATTATTGATTTAATAAAATAACATATTATGCGGATGATCTTATAACAATAATCGAATCAATAATATGAGAGAGATATGATCAAACAACTACTATAGCAATAATTGAGTATAACCGGTGACTTCTCACGTAAGCATCAATAATCAATCTGCAGTGCTACTCTTAACTAATGCCGTACATTGTATTTTTTACTGGGTAGTTCAACAGTTAACGGTAAAACTTCCGCCGTTATTTTCATAAAAAGTATTTTTGTCGTTTTCTCAATCAAACAATAATTCCGTTTGTGGGGGTCCACCAATGATTGTCTTGGTTATGCGAATATTTCCTGTTAAAAGCGAATATTCCTCGACCGATAGAATATTATATAACAACTTGCGTCTACTTTGCAAAATTTGTAAATATTACCCACAACTATAACATTATATCAAATCCACACCATAATATTCAAAAATATATTTAGAAAATTTAATCTTTATTCAAAAGTTGGGGTCTTACTACCTTCCCTTCTTATGAAATTCAGTCCTCGAAATTAGGGTGCGTACTTGGTATGTCGAAGAGGTGAGGATACTTTGATTTGATTTCAGATTCTAACTCCCAGGTCATTTCCTCAACATCGTGGTTTCTCCACAAAACTTTGACTTGAGGTATAACCGTGGAGCATAGAATATGTTCCTTCTTATCCAAGATTGTAACAGGAACCTCTTCATACGTTAAATCTTCCTCTATTTCGTCCGGTTCTAACTCAATAATGTGGTTCGGGTCTTTCACATATTTATGTAACAAGGATATGTAAAAAACGTTATGAACACGAGACATACTTGACGGTAACGCAAGTCTATAGCCCACAGTTCCTACTCGATCGAGGATTAAAAATGGGCCAATGAATCGAGGATTGAGCTTTCCTCTCTTTCCAAATCTTGTAACTCCTTTCCATGGAGCAACACGTAACAACACATGATCTCCAATATCGAATTCTACGTCCTTTCGATGAAGATCAACATAACTCTTTTGTCGATCTTGTGAGGTTTTTATACGTTGTCGGATCATTTGAATTTTTTCCGTAGTCATACGTACCAACTTTGGTCCCAACAACGTTGCTTCACCCACCTCATCCCAACATATTGGAGAACGACACTTTCTTCCATACAACGCCTCGAATGGAGCCATGCCAATACTTGCTTGATAACTGTTGTTGTAGGAAAACTCCACCAATGGTAAGAACTTGTCCCAATTTCCCTTGAAGTCAAGGACACAGAGTCTTAATAGATATTTAAGAGTTTGAATCGTCTCTCCATCGCCCATCCGTCAAATCGAGGATGATATGCGAAAACTAAATCGTAAATTCATGCCCATAGCTTTTTGCAAACTAACCCAAAATCTTGAAGTGAATCTTGGGTCTCGATAAAAACTATGGATCTTGGCATACCATGCAATCTTACAACCTCGTTTATATGCATATACGAGCAAGGCGTTCAAGTGTATAAGTTTCTCATATCGGTAAGAAATGAGCAGACTTGGTCAATCTATCAACAATGACCCAAATCGCATCTATGCCTTGAGAAACTTTGGGAAGACCGGTAATGAAATCCATGGTAATGTGCTCCCACTTCCATTCTGGAATTTCAAGTGGTTGCAATGGACCTTTTGGTACTTGATGCTCCGCTTTAACTCGTTGACAATTTAGACACCTTGAGATAAATAGCGCTATCTCTTTCTTTATATTGCTCCACCAAAATGTATGAGCGAAGATCACGATACATTTGGTACTCCCGAGATGGATTACAAGCGGTGTGTTGTGCGCCTCCATCATGATTTTATACTTTAAATCGTGGTCGTTAGGAACACAAAGTCCGGAGTTGACTCAAGTATTCCTTCTTCATCGATTCTTGCTTCCTGAAGCGTAGCACCTTCTTGCACTTTCTTCCTCATACGCATCATTTCCGGATCAGTAACTTGAGCGACTTTAACTTTATCAATTAAAATTCGGTTCTACTCTGTATATTCGCCATCATCACATGGGTTCTGAGTCTTTAACTCTATCTTCATGCTTTGCAAGTCACACAAAATGGGCTTTTGTGTTGTGAATATCGCACTCGTGCCGCATATGATCTTCTACTCAATGCGTCACTACCACGTTCACTTTTCGGGATGGTATTGGATGGTATTATCATAATCTTTCAGCAGTTTCGATAGCGTCGTTGTCGCGTGTTGAGTTCTTTTTGGGTGAAGAAATATTTGAGGCTTTTATGATCCGTAAAGATCTCCACTTTCTCTCCATACAAGTAATGCCTCCAAATTTTAAGTGAAGACAACATTTGCCAACTACAGATCATGAGTAGGATAATTCCTCTCATATTCTTTGAGTTGTCTTGAGGCATAGGCTATGACTTTCCCATGTTGCATGAGAACACATCCTAAACTGTTCTCGAAGCATCTTGTAGATGACAAATCCTCCGAACCGGATGGTATTGCCGAGCAGTCTTGAAATGAGTCTCCTTTTGAGTTCTTGAAAACTCTTCTCTGATCCTCGCTCCAACCGAACTTTGTATCTTTCCGAGTCAGCTGAGTTAATGGAGTAACGATTCGAGAAAATCTGTAAGACCCCAACTTATTATTAATGAAATTTAATTTTCTCTATTTATTATTTTGAAATAGTAAGGATTGATTTGATTAATGTGGATAGTTATGGGTAAAATACGCAAATATTTCAAAATAAGCAAGTGGTTATAAAATATTCATTGTTGTCGGGGAATATTCATTTGGTCGTGGAATATTCTTGTTGTCGGGGAATATTAAATTGACGACGCGATCTTTTCTGGGCCCCATAACGTAAAAAAGCGATTGGATGAAGAAAGCGACAAATATAAGTTGTTTAAAAATAATTGGCGTAGTTATTACTGATTATCTTGTTAAAAACTAAATTGGTTAAAACACAAGTAGCTTTGCAGTATTGCACTAATTATTGATTCTTACGTAGAAGGCACTACTCAATAATGGTTACGGTAATTATTATTCAATATTTTATTGATTTAATAATTGTCTGCGTTGATATTTTATATTCTTCATTGTTTGATAATTGTCATTTACGGTATTTTTCATTATCGAAGCAATAATTCATATTATCTGAATAATATTATTAGATAACTTTATTGGCAATGTCTAGAAAGTTTACATCTAAGGAGAGGTTTGGTCACCTAATTGCGGCGTCGATGAAGGAGAAATTCTTATTGGAAAGCCCCTCTTTCCTCGAGAGCGCACGGTTGTCGATATTGTGATTCTCGTAATATTATTTGTGAATAATTAATTATTGATTCATATGATGAGGAAAATATTGATTTTATGTGGATATAGATGGAGAAAAATTTTAATGTGACAATTGTTGAAAATTGAAATTTTATCTTTTTTCGATAAAATAATTATTTAAATATATTATTATATTTTAATAATATAATAATGGTGATATTTTTACAACGAATGTGGGATATATGAGTATACGAGGAAGAAGAGTATTTTTGTTGCAATAAATGTTTAAAACATGTTAAACATGTCGGTGGACCCCATTTATTGACTGAAATTTGATTATAGCTTGTAAAATCGCCCGTTTGTGGATTTCGGTCAATTTTTGTTTGGAATTTGGAAAACCTTCCTTCTGCAAAGTTGTAGATAATGGAATTTCCTATGGAAAGTCGCAAGTTTCGAATTTTTCTGATAAAAGAGCTATTTATTATGAATTATTTAAGTTACAAGCTTCAAATAATTGATTTTTGGAAGTTTTAATTGTTTTAATTAACAAAAACGTTTTTGTGTTTGGTTAGCCTCATTAAACACATGCAAGTTGCTGAATTCAGATGGTTCTAGGTGCGTAGAAAAATTTGTATATATATATTATTATTATATTAAATTTTCTACTTTGGTGTTCTAAGCATTTTCCTATAAATAGGGTGCTTTTATGTTAGAATTGAAAATCACACACTTAAAGCGAAGTTTTCTCTCTCTATATTATCGAAAGCGTATTCTTGTGAGTATTTTGAGTATATTTTGAGTATTGCTATACTATGCTGCAAGTTTCAAGTCATAGCTTATATCAGGTGTTTCATTTAGAAGTATTGTTTTTTCTGAGGTAAGTCAGAAGACCCCAACTTATTATTAATGAAATTTAATTTTCTCTATTTATTATTTTGAAATAGTAAGGGTTGATGTGATTAATGTGGATAGTTAGGGGTAAAATATGTAAATATTTTAAAATAAGCAAGTGGTTATAAAATATTCATTGTTGTGGGGAATATTCGTTTGGTCGTGGAATATTAAATCGCTTGGGAATATTCGCATGCGACTACGGTATGACCATGTGTGGGCCCCATAAACGGAAAGCGATTGGATGAAGAAAACGACAAATATAAGTTGTTTAAAAATAACGACGTAGTTATTCTGCTATTATCTTGTTAAAATACTCGTTGGTTAAAACACAAGAAGACACCAGATTGCACCAATTATTGATTCTTACGTAAGAAGGCACTACTCAATAATGGTTACGATGAATTATCGCTCAAAGATATTTTATCGAGTTAATAATTGTTGCGTTGATATTTTATATTGTTGTTGTTTTGATAATTGTCATTACACAAGATTTTTTATTATCGAAGCAATAATTCATATTATCGAATAATATTATTAGATAACATTATTGGCAATGTCTAGAAAGTTACGTCAAGGAGAGGTTTGGTCACCTAATTGCTTGCCAAGAAGAAGAAATTCTTATTGGAAAGCCCTCTTTCCGGGAGGCTGCACGGTTGTCAATATTGTGATTCAGTAATATTATTTGTGAATAATTAATTATTGATTCATATGATGAGAAAAATATTGATTTTATGTGGATATAGATGGAGAAAATTTTTATTGTGACAATTGTTGAAAATTGAAATTTTATCTTTTCTCGATAAAATAATTATTTAAATATATTATTATATTTTAATAATATAATAATGGTGATATTTTACAACGAATGTGGGATATATGAATATATGACGAGGAGGAGTATTTTTGTTGCAATAAATGTTTAAAACATGTTAAACATGTGATTGGACCCCATTTATTGATTTGAAATTTGATTATAGCTTTGTAAAATCGTCCAGTTTGTGGATTTGGTCCAATTTCTATTTGGAATTTGGAAAACTTTCTTACGCAAAGTTGTAGATAATTGAATTTCCTATAAAATTCAGCGAGATTCAATTTTCTGATGAAAGGATATTTATTATGAATTATTGAAGTTACAAATTTAATAATTGATTTTTGGAGTTTAAAATATTTTTTTGTAAGAAAAACGTTTTTTGTTGTAATTGAGTGGCTCACATTTGTTATAAATGATCTGAAATCAGATTTCTAAGGTGGGCTTGAATATTTTTAAGAAATATTATTATTTTATTAAATTTTCTCGCTTTGGTGTTAAAGATTTTTCTATAAATAAGGTGCTTGGGTTAGAATTGAAAATCACACCGTAAATCAAGTTTTCTCTCTATATTATCGAGCGTATTCTTGTGAGTATTTTGAGTATACTTTGAGTATTGTTAGCGGTGCAAGTTCCTTCAAAGACTATATCCCATTATTCCAAATTTGTAAGTCTTAATCTTTTGAGGTAAGGGATGTTATTTTCTTCTCAAATGATATTATTTCTTCAATATCATTATCTTTGAAATATTGGTTGGAACTTTTATCAAATTTGGAACTTTTTCATATCGGGGTTCTTATTCACGAGTTCTTATTCACGAAAGTTACTATTCATGAGTTCTTATTCACGAAGTTACTATTCACGAGTACTATTCACGTAAGCGTGAAGATGTTTTTCCGGAATTTCTATCTTTTGGTGTTGGAGTTACTATTCACGTATCTGCGACTATTCACGTATACGGCACTATTCATAGAAAAATAAAATTTCTTCTTTTGTGTCAAAATATCTATTCTCGGATACTAGCTTTGATTGTATCCATGTTTTGATCATTCTTGAATTTTACACCACTATGATCATTTTTGAGGTATTTTTGAACATGGATAAAACAAAGTACTGAATCCTTAATCCTTAATCCTTGTCATTTTGTTTCTTTGGATTCGTTTCTTTAAAATATTTTTCATCATCCTCGGCCTTAAATGATGATATTATTGAATATCTTTGGCCCAGTAGTGCAAAGATGAATGATTTGAAGAATATCTTTGGCAGTAGTGCAAAGATGAAGCAGTGTTTAGATGAACATGACCAATAACGATGAATATCTTTGGCTGTAGTAAAAAGATGAATATTTGATTCGGATGTATATTGATTGATGTTACGGGGATAAAAGATAGATGATGAACTTTTAAATTCATACATAGAAGATAGTAGTTTGCATTCTCTACTTAACTCTTCTAATGAATTATTACTTCCACTGCGAATATTGATTTAAAATTTGTTGTCTATTCAGATTCTATTAGATTTTTCCTCGTTGAAGACTAACGGTAATTTGTTGTATATTATCTTAGTCATAATATTCTTTCTTGAGCTAGTTGAGCTCACCTTTTCCTTTTTGTTCCATTTTTCTCGTGAGGCGAGAATATAGCGAGTGCAGTCGGGGTATGGAATGAAGGTTCTAGAGAGAGTCGTTTAGTAGTCCTCACCATTTTTGTAAAATAATGTATCAATAAATGTGATGAGGATTTATTTGAGTATAGATATGTTATGCAGAAGATAATATTTGTATTTAAACTCACAGTTTTCTTCATTGTAATAATAAAGTTGTAGTTGTTTACGTACTATGTATTGACAACTCAGAATGGGTGATGTATACCTATTTTGGGGGCGCCACATAAGGGATATTTTTTTAAGTAATGATATTATTTCTTCAATATCATTATCTTTGAAATATTGATCTGAAGTTTTATCAAATTTGGAACTTTTGGTGTCGTGAGTTCTTATTCACATTATCGGCACTATTCACGATATACGACACTATTTATGAATATCTCAAGACTATTCATCGAAAAATGAAAATTTTTCTTTTAGTCCCAAAATATCTATTGTGGATACTAGCTTTGATTGTATCCATGTTTTGATCATTCTTGAATTTTACACCACAATGATTATTTTTGAGGTATTTTTGGACATGGATAAAACAAAGTACTAATCCTTAATCCTTAATCCTTGTCATTTTGTTTCTTTGGATTCGTTTCTTTAAAAATATGTTTCATCATCCTCATCTTAAATGATGATATTATTGAATATCTTTGATCCGTAGCAAAAGATGAATGATTTCGATGAATATCTTTGGCCATGAGTGCAAAAGATGAGCAGTGTTTAGATGAACATGACCAATCGATGAATATCTTTGCCTGTGGTGCAAAGATGAATATTTGATTCGGATGTATATTGATTGATGTTATGGGGATAAAAGATAGAGCGTTGAACTTTTAAATTCATACATAGAAGATAGTAGTTTGCATTCTCTACTTAACTCTTCTAATGAATTATTATTTCAACATGCGAATATTGATTTAAAACTTGTTGTCTATTGTATTCTATTAGATTTTCCTGTTGAAGACTAACGATAATTTGTTATATATTATCTTAGTCATAATATTCTTTCTTCGGGCTAGTTGAGCTCATCCTTTTCCTTGTTGTTCCATTTTTCTTCTCGGGGAGGCGAGAATGTAGCAGTACTAGTCGGGGTATGGAATGAAGGTTCTAGAGAGAGTTGTTTAGTAGTCCTCACCATTTTTGTAAAATAATGTATCAATAATTATGATGGGGATTTATTTGCGTGTGGATATTGTCTAGATGGCAATATCTGTATTTAAACTCATAGTTTATATGTTGTAATAATAAAGTTGTAGTTGTTTCTGTACCATGTATTGACAACTCAGAATGGGTGATGTATACCTATTTTGGGGGCGTCACAAAATCCTTCCACGAATCTCCGATAATAACCAGCTAAACCGAGAAAGCTACGTACTTCGGTCACTGATTTGGGTTGCTCCCAGCTTTGAATAGCTTCAATCTTTGTCGGGTCAACGGATATTCCATGACTCGATACTACGTGCCCAAGGAATGCTACTTCCTCAAGCCAGAACTCGCATTTCTTTAACTTGGCATAAAGCTTATATTCACAAAGCTTTTGGAGTATTAGCCTTAAGTGTTGCTCATGATCTTCACGACTTTTGGAATAAATAAGGATGTCATCAATAAAGATGACCACAAAGTGATCAAAATATTTCTTGAATACTCGGTTCATCATATCCATGAAGGCAGCAGGAGCATTAGTCAATCCAAAAGACATGACTAAGAATTCATAATGCCCGTACCGAGTTCTCAAGGCGCTTTTGGAATATCCTCGGTTTTAACCTTCAAATTGATGATATCCGTAAGCGAAGATCGATCTTTGAAAAAATTGTGCTCCTTATGTAATCGATCAAACAGATCATCAATACGTGGCAATGGGTACCTATTTTTGATGGTGACATGATTCAACTCCCGATAATCAATACAAAGTCGCATACTCCCATCTTTCTTCTTCACGAATAGAACAGGAGCACCCCAAGGAGACGTCATTGGGGACGAATGAAACCAATGTCTAACAATTCCTATAATTGGGTCTTTAACTCGAAGTTCAATAGAGTCATTCGATATGGGGCTTTGGAAATGGGTTTTGTCTACGGGTTCAAGGTCGATACAAAATTCAACTTCACGCCCGGGGTAGGCCAGAAGTTCTGAGAAGAATACGCCAGAAATTTATTAACAATAGAAATATCCTTCAAATCGGCGTATTTTTGTTTAATCTGTGATATGAGCTAAGAAAACTTGACATCCGTTTTTTAATAAACGAATAGCTTTATGGCTTGAGATGACCGTGATTGATTTTAATGGTTTGGTTGCTTGAATTCGCATAATAGGTTTATTAGGAATATGAAAGCTAACAACCTTACGAAAATAATCAATTTTAGTATGATGAGTAGTTAACCAATCAATCCCTAGAATCACGTCAAATGCAAGTATTTTTAAGGAGATAAGATCGACAGGTAACATGTGGTTACCGATTTGAATCAAACAAGACTTATAAACAGTGGATGTAATAAAGGTTTCTCTTAATGGAGTTTCAACAGATAAGTCAAAGTCTAATTTCTCCGGAGTGAAATTTAAACGTTGAGCGCAAGTAGGAGAAAAAAAGAATGGGTAGAACCGGTAACAAATAAGGTATAGACTTCACTAGAGTTTATGATAAGCTTACCCGTGATAACCATGCATGTGGTAATCCACATAGTCAGGTTATTTCAACATAATAATAAAGAATGGAATAACAGAAGGATTCACCATGCGTGCGATAGACTGCACCGACAGGTTATTCCCAACAGAATAATAAATAATAGAACCAGTCCGGTCAGAACGCATGCATGTGATATTCCGGATATTAAGCACGAATAATAAATAATAAAACCAGTCCCACAGAACGCATACAGATAGGATATTAAGCGAGAATAATAAATAATGGAATATTAGAAGAATTTCACCATGTATGCAAAGATTTTTTGTATGAAAAGTTATTCCAACATAATAATAAAGAATGGAATAACAAAAGTTCTCTTCATAAATAAGAAAGAAAGAGTACTTCATGAAAAGTACAACAAATAATATTCCCTACCTTAGAAAGAAAGAAGACTGGATATAGAAGTAGTGAAGTATAGAACACTTTTCTTCTTTCTCTCTATAGTTTCTCTCTCAGAGTTTCAAAGTGAATTCGTAAGAAATAATGAATGAATGAGCTTCTATTTATAGAAAAATAGCGCATAGTAACCAACTCATGAACGGTCCAGTATTGATTTACTTTTAATCTGACGGTCCATATTTAAAGCAAAATCTTTTAAATAAAATATAATATATTCTATTTATAATCTAATAAAACGAATAACTTTATAAAAGATTTTACTATTCAAACACTATGCAGTACACTATGCAAAACACTATACATAATAAAATATAATATATTCTAATTATTGTCTAATAAAACAGATAACTTTATAAAAGTATTCTGTTTTATATAAAAAGATTTTATGTATTATTACATTAATAATACCAATAAAACAAAACCGAGTGACTTATCACGTAAGCATTAATAATCAATACCGTGCTATTTACCAAAATAGAAAAAAAAATACTTTTATTTCATAAAATTCGGGGTCTCACAATTGTTAGGTTTGTAATATTCATCAACGCAATCAAATTGCAAAATTAAGCGGAAGCGTATAAAATCAGAGTTTAAAAAATTTACAAACCATAAACCCGGATCACCCTTTATGCACAATTATTAATTAAACGAAAAGATAAAGAATAAAATCATACCCTTGAAGATTGAGCTTCCTCAGGTACAAGTTCACCTCCAAATCCTTTCGCGTTCAACTTGAATCCACCGGGTTTGGTTCCTTCCTTTGATCAACGTTAGCCACCCATATGTTTGGCCTCTAAGAGGTGATCCACCAAGGAAAAATAAAGATTCAAGAAGATGGGGTATTGGTTCAAACCCTAGTTTTTTTCTATCTCAGATAGAAAGGCGTCTTCTCCCAACTATTGGAATTACGTATGTCAGAAAAGTCAACAACCCCTCACCCATAATAAGACTCCTCTTATTAATAGATGTGGGCAACCCACCTTAACAATTAAGGAATTGAGTTTTATTTAATTAATTAAGCTCCCTAATCTTATTAGGGATAATTAATTAAACTCTTTAATTAATTTAACCTCCTAATCTTATTAGGAATAAATGAGAGTACTTATATTAAATTAATTCCTAAACTCTTTAGAAATTAAAATAATAATAATTGTAATAATATTAATAAGACTCCTCTTATTAATTTATATTTAATATTTCTAAAATATTAAATAATAATATTAAGCTATTTAATTTATTCTATCACCATAGATTAAATTAAATATACATAACATATTATTACGATTATGCCATTAACTTCTTAAATAATTATTCTTCCTTTTATGGTGTGACCCTTTAGGTTCTTCTTCATATTAAACCTAGGTTGTGAATAAATCAATTAGAATAATTCTAATCTTATTTAAATAAATAAATTAAACAATTAATTTATTTAAATAAATAATATTTATTCTACAATAGGATAAGCCTCCCTAAGCGATCAACGACTTTCCAGATAATATAGATTTCAACATTAATCATAAAAGAACCTTTGAGTAAATAGTTCGTACAATTCAATTCTTCCACCATACAATGTCCCAATTAAATATAAGACATGTAATTCTTTGTCAAGTCTTATTTTATTTAATTATATGTGTTTCGACTCTTAAATGCATAACTCAAATAATGCAAATTAGAAACTCCTTTCTAATTTCATTCTGCATTCGCCAAGGACTATCTGGGTTGTCATTTATCGAATCACATAGGACATTTCTCTTCTTTTATTAGAAGTGGTAGATTCTTTATCGATCATACATTATCTCCATGTCTGACAACTTATTATACCCAAGCATACCTTTGATATACCTTAAGGGTCTTAAGGAATAAGTCAAAGTATAACTCATCATACACAAGATGCTATGATGATCTCAAGTCCAAGGATTACTCAGACTACTATCACTACATGAATTCTATTGATCGACAGCAAATAAAACTCCATTAGGTATTCCTTAGCGAGCCACGCTCAAATTGAACTTATTCTCTAATAAGCACCTACATACTTGCTTAGTGTCTCCACACAAATGATCATGAGATCAATCATCCTCATCCAATGAGCAAACAACGTATGTACCAATCTATCCGGATTCACTAATCCCCAATTTAGTAATCCAATGATTGGGAATAATTTTAGTTTTTAAGCTTTCTAAGAATTTAGATCTCATTAGAATGATCATCATCATTATTCTAAAAGCATTGCTTAAAACTATGTGTAACAACCTCAAAATAGGTTCATTCCATCCAACCCATTCTGAGTCGCCAAATATATGGTACGAAAAAACAACTACAACTTTATTACAACAATTGTGTCGTGCAAAAAATACAACAACACATATCTTTGTGAGTTTGGATACAAATATATACCAATCAGCAAAGACGTCACAATGACACCTTACATAAAGGTATAGTCAAACCGCATTTTAGAAATTAGAATCTTTGGGAAGTGCTCAAGGAAACCTTCATACATGGGAGGCCATGCTTTTAGGTTATGGTAGATATCATATGGCCACAGAATTATCCTTGGTTGACCCAATAAACCTCAAAGAAAAACGAGAAGATTACTATCATATTTTTCCCAATGGTGAGTCTCTTCTTGACATATCATTATCTTCATTTGTCTCTAATTGGGTATTATACTCCAAACAAACACCAAGATTATATAGGTAGTGCTTGTAAATATACTCAAGCAGTGGATGAGCACAACCATGTCTTATGATAACACGAGGTTGTATGTCATTAGACATCTTGTATGATAGTGACAAAACACCCTTCCAAGTTAAATTCACCTCACCCTCAACATCTATAGACCACCACTCTATTCCTCGCTATCCCCCCGACTCCAAATTTACTACACTTTTATTACCGAAAGGAATTGTGAAAAAAAAGGGTGAGCACAACTAGCTCAAATAAAGAATATTATGACTAAAGATAAATAAATTATCAATAGTCTTCATCAAGAATAAATCGTAGATTTAGAACATATGGTAGATGATAAAACTTTTCAACCATAGTTATAAATGAATGAGCAATCCATTAGAAGAGTCGAATAGACTATAAAAGTCTATTGTCTTCTCCATGTTAAAATCCACCAATAATGTTTTGTCCTGTAACATCAATCAACAATTCATCCCACAATCACATGTATAACTCATAATCGTAATTGTAGTTCTAAATTCCTTTCCTCATCCAAGACAAAGATAATTTTCATCACTTGTCTTTACCGAAACATCAAAGATCATGGTTATACCAAATCACAGCCTCGCTCATAATCATACTAATAAATTCATCTTCGCACTACGGGCCAAAGATATTCATCAACAGATTCATCTTTACACTACATGCTAAAGATATTCAACAACGGGTCATCTTTGCATTACAAGCCAAAGATATTCATCAATAATTCATCTTTTGCACTACAAAGCTAAAGATATTCAACAACAGTCATCTTTGCATTACGAGCAAAAGATATTCATCAATAATTCATCTTTGCACCACCTGGCATTAAAGATATTCAACAACAGTCATCTTTGCATTATGAGCAAAAGATATTCATCAATAATTCATCTTCAGACTAACCTGGCTAAAGATATTCAACAACAGTCATCTTTTGCATTATGAAAGCAAAAAGATATTCATCAATAATTCATCTTTGACCATCTTGGCTAAAGATATTCATCATTGGTCATGTTCATTTAAACACCTGTTCATCTTTGCACTACAGGCCAAAGATATTCTTCAGAAATCATTCATCTTTGCATTGGTTTTATCCAAGTCCAAAAATACCTCAAAAATAATCATAGTGGTGTAAAATTCAAGAATGATCAAAACATGGATACAATCAAAGCTAGTATCCAGAATAGATATTTTAGACGAAAAGAAAAATTTTCATTTTTCGGTGAATAGTGCCGTATTCGTGAATAGTGCCGTATACGTGAATAAGTAATTCAGACACCAAAAGATAGAAATTCCACAAAAAACATATTCACGCTTCATGAATAGTACTCGTGAATAAGAACTCATGAATAGTAACTCATGAATAGTAACTCGTGAATAAGTAACTCATGAATAGTAACCCGAACATGAAAAAGTTCCAAATTTGATAAAAGTTCCAACCAATATTTCAACATAATGATATTGAAGAAATAATATCATCCGAGAAGAAAATAACATCCCTTACCTCGAAAGACAGATCGACTTAGTTAAAAAAACAGGATATAGTCTTTCAAGGAACTTGCATCATCTAGCAATACTCAAAGTATACTCAAAATACTCACAAGAATACGCTCGATAATATAGAGAGAGAAGAGAGAAAACTTGTTTACGGTGTGATTTTCAATTCTAACTAGCCTCTATTTATAGGAAAATGTTAGACCTCAAAGCGGACTTAACTGCAACCTCGATGGCTTTTACTCGCTACTATTCCCACCCACCACATTTGAAATAAAATTCAGCACATTTCTTCACCAACCACAAGTGGGGCCCACTCAATTCTAGAATTTTCCACCAAAATCAATTATAAACCTAATTTTTAGAATCAGTCACCTCTTAAAATTCATAACAAATCATTCGTTAATTTTAACGGTTCAAAATTTGTGGACATATACTCAACTTATATATGTATAACATATCCAAAAATTACAACGATCCAACTATTCGGATTAAAAATTATAACTCACATAATATATCGTAAAAATACCGATTTGATTTTAATACCTCCATCCGATAAAATATCGATAAAACTCCTCAACATTAAATCATTCAATTATAACCACATAAAACAAATAAATCCATCATTTATAAATATTTTCTTATCATATAAATCAATAATTAATTATTCACAAATAATATTACGTAATCACAATTATAACAAACCAGTAGTTCTGAGAAAGGGGCTTTCGATAAGGATTTCTCTCTTCTGGCGCAGCGCAATTAGGTGACCAAACCTCTCCTTGATGTAACTTTCTAGACATTGCCAATAATGCTATCTAATAATATTATTCAAATAATATGAATTATTGATCCGATAATGGAGATAATGTGCGGATGACAATTATTGAACAACAATAATATAAAATATCAACGCAAAGAATTATTGAATCAATAAAATAAAATATTGAAGCGATAACTCACGTGGTGAAAATTATTGAGTAGTGCCTTTTACGTAAGGATTAATAATTCAACAATCGCATGCAATACCGTAATGCTTCTTTTGCAACCACGCCAGACATCGTATTTTAACCAACCGGGTATTCCAATGATCTTAATCAGTAACGATTACGTCGTTATTTATAAAAACTTAATTTTGTCGTTTTTTCATCCCAGACAGTTATTACGTTATGGGGCCCACAAATAGGCTGCGTCGCATTTAATATTCCCAACGGTAAAGAATATTCCACCACCAAACGAATATTCCCAAACAATAATGAATACTTTATACCCCTTGCGTATTTTGAAAAAAAAAATTCATATATCACCTTTAACTTTAACTTTTATCAATTTAACCATTTCTTGAATAGAAAAATTGAATACTTTTATTTCATAAAAATCGAGGTCTTACACTATGGGTTTATCACATATTATAAAACAAAGATCGTGTAGATAATTAAAAGCCTTTAATAAATTAATACTTTTATTAATAAATGAATAAGATTATTTACAAAGTATACGCTTTATCATCAAACATGATTGAAACGTGTGCATACTACTTTCAACAATCACCCTCTTATGAAATTTCGCCGAAATTTACGTACGTACTGATATTCAAGAGATGAGAATACCTTGTTTTTTTTTGGATTGTACCTTCCCTTATATCCTCTCGTATCATGATTTTTCCATTGCTCATCTCTCCGTATTTTGAGATATCATTTTAGAATATATCTTCAAAACAAAGGTTAATTGACATATCACAATTTGTCAACTTATCAAGTAAACAATTTCATTTTTAGGTAAGTCCCACACTAATAAGTATATAACTCTGTCTCTCCCTCCTAGTTCTATACTCTTATCTCCGCCAAATGACCATATCCCTAAGCTCGATACCAAATGTGACGCCCCAAAATTAGGTATACATCACCCATTCCGAGTGTCAGCCGATACATGGTACAAAATTTAAATACAACTTCATTTATATTAATTGTTGTTGTCATTGTCGATAGAATACGACCAAAATTTACTGTGAGTTTTAATACAAACGTATGTAACTCTCATGGTGCCTCGACCACAACTTTACAATGGTACTTTACATAAAAGTATAGTCAAAAATTATTTTAGAAATTAAAATCTTTAGGAAGTGCTCAAGGAAACCTTCATACATGGGAGGCCATGCGTCTAGGTTATAATAGATATCATATGGCCACAAAATTATCCTTGGTTGACCCAATAGACCCCAAAGAAAAACGAGAAGATTACTATCATCTTATTTCCAATAGTGAGTCTTCTCTTGACATATAACTATCTCCACTATTTCCAAGTGAATATTATATTTTAAATCAACTCCAAGATCATATAGGTAGTGCACGTAAATATACTTAGCAAGTGGATGCGCATAACCTTGTCTTATGATAACACGAGGTTGTATGTCATTAGACATCTTGTATGATAGTGACAAAACACCCTTCCAAAGTTGGGTTCACCTCACCCTATTTGATTCACCAAATATAACTACTAAATGTTGTATAGAATACAACACACTTTTCTATCTTGTTTAGAGAAAACCTTGTGACTAGAGACCCATTTCTATTCCTGTTATCCCAGTTCGACCGTAACACTCTCACCAAGAACACTCTTATTACCCGAAAGGAATTATGAAAGCAGAAAGGGTGAGCAATAACTAAGCCAAGTAAAGAATATCGCGACTAAAGATAATTAAATTATCAATAGCTTTCATCAATAATAAATCGAGAGATTTGGAACATATGGTAGATGATAAAACTTTTCAACCATAGTTGCGTTTGAACGAAGCAATCCATTAGAAGAGTCAAATAGACTATAAGGTCTATTATCTTCTATGTTAAAAGTCCACCAATAATGTTTTATCCATGTAAAATAAATCAAGCAGTTTCTTCTTCTACAATCATATGAATAACTCATAATCATAATTGTGATTCTAAATTCCTCTTCAGCAACTAGGGACGAAGATAATTCTCATCACTTATCTTCACCTGAAACATCAAAAATCATGGTTATACCAAATCAGAATTCCTGCTCATAATCATACTAATAAATTCATCTTTGCACCACGGCCAGTGATATTCATTAACAATTCATCTTTGCACTACATGTCAAAGATATACAACTGTATTTTAGAAGAGTCAAGTAGAATATAATATCTACTATCTTCTACGCATTTAAAAGTGTATAATAAATATTTTATTGCTGAGACTCAGCTTAATAAATAATTCACATCATCGAATCACCCCTGCACTACGGCCAAAGATATTCGTTAATATCACATCCATGAATTAATATTTCATCGCTGAGACTCAGCTCGATAATCAATCCATATCACTGAATTATCCATGCACTACGGCCAAAGATATTCATTATTATCACATCCATGAATTAATATTTCATCGCTGAGACTCAGTGCTAAATAGTAATAATAATACTCATTCTGTTTTGAATTATAACGTTAATATTAACTTTCTAAAAGTCAATTCAAAAAAAAAAAAAGAATAAGTCAATTTGAGTCATTTTAAAATTTAAAATTGACACGATTCATTGAAATTTTGAAAACAATAAATCTTATTACTAGTAGTAATTTTTAGATAATTTATGATATTCTTAAAGGTATCGACTTAAACTAAATGAAATCATATTAATTTTAAATTTAAAAATATTTAAAATTAATAATGATCTTAATAACGCCATAACACTATTTTACATTTATTTTAACAATAGTTTAAAGTTATCACGACACTTATTGTCTTATACATTGCACTTGTTAACTATTACACTTTTACACTTGTTTGAAATAGTTAAACCTACTTTATTAAATAATTTTCTTAATAACAATTTTCTCTTTAAATTTTAAATTATAAAAAGTCTTTTCATATTTGAAATTTTAATATTCGAAATAAAAGCTAATGAAAAAAAGAGAGTAACACTCATTTATATATGGAGGGAACCCTAAAATGAATTGCAAAATGCTAGGATTGGGTGGGCCAAATAATGGACCAAAATTACTGATGCTTTTCTTCACTGCAATATGCATCACCCATTTCGAAAAAATTGTCATATATATTTTACTTTATCAATTTCTTAAAAAAAATTAGGAAAATGATTATAACATTAATAGTTTGCTTTTATAAAACATATCACATAATACTTTACTAATTCCATTTTTATGCTTTAATAATTTCTGCTTTATACACAAATATTTCTCAACGTTCCTACGTCGATTTTTTAACATTTTTAACTTGGGACAAATTTAATCTTATTTAAATATGAATTTCATCTAGTTAAAAGACCGTAACACCCTCACCACTAACAATAACACCCGGCCATCCATCACTTTTTTGGCACCTTTTGTTGTTGAAAAAAAAATTATGTCGGAAAATTAAATGGGAACATATTAATTATTGGTTGAGGTCTTGTCAATTTTAGTTACTAGAATAAATGGAGGACTAACATAAATATAGGTATAATTAATACTTCCTCCGTTCTAAATTAATTACTCAGTTTTGATTTTTTAAAATTAAATTAACTATTTTTAGAATTAATAATTCAGCATATATAAATATATTTCTAAAATTATAAAAATTGGGATTAGTAATAAATTGTATATACTTTCTTTTGGTTATAATCTTTTCACCTATATTTTAGCAAAAATAGTAAAAATATTAGTTTTAAAAATGGTCAATTTGACTTTAAAAAGTCAAAATTGAGCAATTAATTTGGAACGGAAGGAGTAAATGGGAACATATTAATTATTGGTTGAGGTTGGTGGGAAGTTGTATCCATTTTCACTCACCCAAAAATATAGCTGTGTATGTATGTGGTGGTAACTTGATTCCTCCCTCCCCTATTTAATGGAATAATTAAAATCACAGCAAGTGCACATGCTACTAATTGATATGTCTCTACTATTTATTTCTTTATGATCTGAGACCAATGCATTAGATTTGATGCTGATAGTGTTGATTAAGTGACTATTCATGGCTAAAATAGTTGTGCAAAAGAAAAGAAAATTGCAGCTATATAAAGAAAACTATTCATTTTAAGAAAAGGTATCAATTTCCCATCTAACTCAATCTAGATATACTAGTAATTAGCAAAACTCTACACGAAAAAAGGAAAAGAAAAGAAAATTGCACATATATAAAGAAAACTATTCATTTTAAGAAAAGGTATCAATTTCACATCTAATTAACTCAATCTAGATATATTAGTAATTATCAAAATACTATACGAAAAAAGCTTATTTGCAACGCCTATCAGTGACCGAATACGGTCGTTGATAGTGATCGTACATAATCTGATTAACGGCCGATTTATCAGCGACCACCTATAGTGATCGATTCCATCACTAAGCTGAGTACTCACCGTGCGTCAAGTGTCAGTGGTGATGTGGCCCACGTGTCAGCGATCGACATTAGCGACCGAATACGGTCCCTAACACCCCTCAAGCCATAAGCGGTCGCTAATAGCGATTAACGACCGCAGACGGTCACTGATACCTAATTTTTTTAAAAAAATTGTCTATTTTGTAGATTTCTCCAAAAAAAATACATGTTATGAATCTGTTTTAAATCCCAACACACAACAGTATATATATAAACATCCATATAAACAATGCATTAATATATAGCTTTGGGGAGCTAGCTCTCTCTCTCTCTCTCTCTCTATATATATATATATATATATATATATATATATATATATATATATGGTGAGCTCTCCCCATGTCGGTTCTTGGCCCCTACTTGGCTGTCTGATAATGCCCCTACTCAAATTTTAAAACAGACTTAATAGTTCTATCACAAGTCAATTTGAGATACATGACATCTAGAAACAAATTCGAGACTTGGGGACTATTCTAAGCATTCACTCTTAATGAGTGAATACTACTTAAATATATACAAATGTCATTTTTAAGTAACATCTATTAAATGCATAAAAGAATGAATATAAAAGTACGATGCTTTAAATATATAGAAAACAAGTGTAGCTCTTCACGCATTATCTTCCAAATTAGTATGGCCTCGTAATTAACAAAATAATAAAACATGTTACATATATAGTATATATGTTGATGTTTGGTATGACTTTATAAAACAAAGTGATGAAAAACTAAACAATATGAATTATTTGATGTAAGTATTTAAGACAATAATATATATATGTATATATATATAAGTGATTAATTTTATTATAACAAGTACTTAGATTATCTCGTCATCATCCACGATGTTGTGACTCAAAATATTTATGGCTTATGTTTTGATCAACTTTGATGTAAAAAATAATGTCATCATTTGATACAATGTAGTGTGCTTGATGAAACCATGCCACAATGGCTCGCTACCCTCGTATAACAACTTAAAAAACACTTTGGCATTAGAATTCATAGGTTGCTCTCTGTCTTGTTCCCAATCAAAATCCAGCCCTGCAATATCACGAACCGTTTCATTCATACGATCGATGGATACTGTTGCCCGGATTGTGTAATGCGATGCCACTATCTATTCTCTACCCATGCGCCTACCAACATTCTTCGTAATTTTTTATGAATCCAGAAACAATTAAATGATAGTTTACCATGTCTCTGTCCATGTAATTTACATTATTACACTTCAAACATAGGCATCTTATCTTATTCTGTCCATTCACACATTTCGGGTGACTATACGCATACTCTAGAAACACTTGGCAACCAGTTCTAAATTCAGTTGTAGCATCTATCTAGGCACTTAACTTTCGTAGTCTCATCTAATTAACTACGCCCTGAATGGAGGTCCATGATACCACTGTACCTATAACCCACAAGAATTACTATTGTATTAAACCATGTCACCTATTTTGATAACATAAGCTTATTAATGTATACCATGGTCAGGCTCTCTAAGCATACTTATAAGTATATGACTTGGACATACTTGTAAGCATATGATTAACATTTAAGCATACAACACAGCTCCAACCATACATGTTCAAACCATAATGAACAACTTAACCATATGACTTGAACATACTTCCAGTTCCCAATCGTGGCCCCTCTTCTTATCTATCTATTGGACTATTACTTCTTTAGTTTAATTACAATGCATTAATATATAGCTTTGGGGAGCTAGCTCTCTCTCTCTCTCTCTCTCTCTTTATATATATATATATATATATATATATATATATATATATATATATATATATATATATTCGAAAGCTCTCCCTGCGTATGGGTTCTTGGCCCTACTTGCTTTGCATAATGCCCCCTACTCAAATTTTAAAGCAGACTTAATAGTTCTATCACAAAGTCAATTTGAGATACATGACATCTAGAAGCAAATTCGAGACTTTGGGACTATTCGGCATTCACTCTTAATGAGTGAATACTACTTAAATATATACAAATGTCATTTTAAGTAACATACTGATCGTCTAAAGAATGAATATAAAAGTACGATGCTTTAAATATATAGAAAACAAGTGTAGCTCTTCATGCATTATCTTCCAAATTAGTATGGCCTGTAATTAACAAAATAATAAAACATGTTACATATATAGTATATATGTTGATGCTGGTATGACTTATGCAAAACAAAGTGATGAAAAACTAAACAATATGAATTATTTGAACAGAAGTATTTAAGACAATAATATATATGTGTATATATATATATAAGTGATTAATTTTATTGTAACAAGTACTTAGATTATCTCGTCATCATCCTGATGTTGTGACTCAAAATATTTATGGCTTATGTTTTGATCAACTTTGATGTAAAATAATGTCATCACTGCATACAATGTAGTGTGCTTGATGAAACCATGCCACAATGGCTCGCTACCCTCGTATAACAACTTAAAAAACACTTTGGCATTAGAATTCATAGGTTGCTCTCTGTCTTGTTCCCAATCAAAATCCAGCCCTGCAATATCACGAACCGTTTCATTCATACGATCGATGGATACTGTTGCCCGGATTGTGTAATGCGATGCCACTATCTATTCTCTACCCGTGCAGCGATACCAACATTCTTCGTAATTTTTATGAATCCGAAACAATTAAATGATAGTTTACCATGTCTCTGTCCATGTAATTTACATTATTACACTTCAAACATAGGCATCTTATCTTATTCTGTCCATTCACACATTTCGGGTGACTATACGCATACTCTAGAAACACTTGGCAACCAGTTCTAAATTCAGTTGTAGCATCTATCAGGCACTTAACTTTCAGTAGTCTCATCTAATTAA
This sequence comes from Panax quinquefolius, assembly GCA_020205615.1. NCBI lineage: Eukaryota > Viridiplantae > Streptophyta > Magnoliopsida > Apiales > Araliaceae > Panax > Panax quinquefolius. The sequence goes on along the minus strand of CM035166.1, from coordinate 105,114,176 downwards.
CTACGCCCTGAATGGAGGTCCATGATACCACTGTACCTATAACCCACAAGAATTACTATTGTATTAAACCATGTCACCTATTTTGATAACATAAGCTTATTAATGTATACCATGGTCAGGCTCTCTAAGCATACTTATAAGTATATGACTTGGACATACTTGTAAGCATATGATTAACATTTAAGCATACAACACAGCTCCAACCATACATGTTCAAACCATAATGAAACGAATGAACAACTTAACCATATGACTTGAACATACTTCCAGTTCCCAATCGTGGCCCTCTCTTACTATCTATCTATTGGACTATTACTTCTTTAGTTTAATTACAATGCATTAATATATAGCTTTGGGGAGCTAGCTCTCTCTCTCTCTCTCTCTCTCTCTATTTATATATATATATATATATATATATATATATATATATATGACTGAGCTCTCCCCCTGCATGTCAGTTCTTGGCCCCTACTTGGCCTGTACAATGCCCCCTACTCAGCCTTCAACAGACTTAATAGTTCTATCACAGTCCAATTTGAGATACATGACATCTAGAAACAGTCTGAGACTTGGGGACTATTCGGCATTCACTCTTAATGAGTGAATACTACTTAAATATATACAAATGTCATTTTTAAGTAACATACAATCGTACAAAGAATGAATATAAAAGTACGATGCTTTAAATATATAGAAAACAAGTGTAGCTCTTCATGCATTATCTTCCAAATTAGTATGGCCCTGTAATTAACAAAATAATAAAACATGTTACATATATAGTATATATGTTGATGCTGGTATGACTTATGCAAAACAAAGTGATGAAAAACTAAACAATATGAATTATTTGAACAGAAGTATTTAAGACAATAATATATATGTGTATATATATATAAGTGATTAATTTTATTGTAACAAGTACTTAGATTATCTCGTCATCATCCTGATGTTGTGACTCAAAATATTTATGGCTCATGTTTTGATCAACTTTGATGTAAAATAATGTCATCACTGCATACAATGTAGTGTGCTTGATGAAACCATGCCACAATGGCTCGCTACCCTCGTATAACAACTTAAAAAACACTTTGGCATTAGAATTCATAGGTTGCTCTCTGTCTTGTTCCCAATCAAAATCCAGCCCTGCAATATCACGAACCGTTTCATTCATACGATCGATGGATACTGTTGCCCGGATTGTGTAATGCGATGCCACTATCTATTCTCTACCCATGCGCCTACCAACATTCTTCGTAATTTTTTATGAATCCAGAAACAATTAAATGATAGTTTACCATGTCTCTGTCCATGTAATTTACATTATTATACTTCAAACATAGGCATCTTATCTTATTCTGTCCATTCACACATTTCGGGTGACTATACGCATACTCTAGAAACACTTGGCAATCAGTTCTAAATTCAGTTGTAGCATCTATTTAGGCACTTAACTTTCGTAGTCTCATCTAATTAACTACGCCCTGAATGGAGGTCCATGATACCACTGTACCTATAACCCACAAGAATTACTATTGTATTAAACCATGTCACCTATTTTGATAACATAAGCTTATTAATGTATACCATGGTCAGGCTCTCTAAGCATACTTATAAGTATATGACTTGGACATACTTGTAAGCATATGATTAACATTTAAGCATACAACACAGCTCCAACCATACATGTTCAAACCATAATGAACAACTTAACCATATGACTTGAACATACTTCCAGTTCCCAATCGTGGCCCTCTCTTACTATCTATCTATTGGACTATTACTTCTTTAGTTTAATTACAATGCATTAATATATAGCTTTGGGGAGCTAGCTCTCTCTCTCTCTCTCTCTCTCTTTATATATATATATATATATATATATATATATATATATATATATATATATATGTTGAGCTCTCCCCTGCGTATGGGTTCTTCGCCCCTACTTGGGCCTCGTGATAATGCCCCCTACTCAGCCTTAAACAGACTTAATAGTTCTATCACAGTCCAATTTGAGATACATGACATCTAGAAACAGTCTGAGACTTGGGGACTATTCGGCATTCACTCTTAATGAGTGAATACTACTTAAATATATACAAATGTCATTTTTAAGTAACATACAGTCGTACAAAGAATGAATATAAAAGTACGATGCTTTAAATATATAGAAAACAAGTGTAGCTCTTCATGCATTATCTTCCAAATTAGTATGGCCCTGTAATTAACAAAATAATAAAACATGTTACATATATAGTATATATGTTGATGCTGGTATGACTTATGCAAAACAAAGTGATGAAAAACTAAACAATATGAATTATTTGAGAGTAAGTATTTAAGACTGATAATATATATGTGTATATATATATATAAGTGATTAATTTTATTGTAACAAGTACTTAGATTATCTCGTCATCATCCTGATGTTGTGACTCAAAATATTTATGGCTTATGTTTTGATCAACTTTGATGTAAAATAATGTCATCTGCGTGATCTGATGTAGTGTGCTTGATGAAACCATGCCACAATGGCTCATTTACCCTCGTATAACAACTTAAAAACACTTTGACATTAGAATTCATAGGTTGCTCTCTGTCTTGTTCCCAATCAAAATCTAGCCCTGCAATATCACGAACCGTTTCATTCATACGATCGATGGATACTGTTGCCCGGATTGTGTAATGTGATGCCACTATCTATTCTCTACCCATGCGCCTACCAATATTCTTCGTAATTTTTTATGAACCCAGAAACAATTAAATGATAGTTTACCATGTCTCTGTCCATATAATTTACATTATTACACTTCAAACATAGGCATCTTATCTTATTCTGTCCATTCACACATTTCGGGTGACTATACGCATACTCTAGAAACACTTGGCAACTAGTTCTAAATTCAGTTGTAGCATCTATCTAGGCACTTAACTTTCGTAGTCTCATCTAATTAACTACGCCCTGAATGGAGGTCCATGATACCACTGTACCTATAACCCACAAGAATTACTATTGTATTAAACCATGTCACCTATTTTGATAACATAAGCTTATTAATGTATACCATGGTCGCTCTCTCAAGCATACTTATAAGTATATGACTTGGACATACTTGTAAGCATATGATTAACATTTAAGCATACAACACAGCTCCAACCATACATGTTCAAACCATAATGAAACGAATGAACAACTTAACCATATGACTTGAACATACTTCCAGTTCCCAATCGTGGCCCTCTCTTACTATCTATCTATTGGACTATTACTTCTTTAATTTAATTACAATGCATTAATATATAGCTTTGGGGAGCTAGCTCTCTCTCTCTCTCTCTTTATATATATATATATATATATATATATATATATATATATATATATATATGGTGAGCTCTCCCCTGCGTATGGGTTCTTGCCCCTACTTGACACTGCATAATGCCCCTACTCAAACCTTCACAGACTTAATAGTTTATCACAGTCCAATTTGAGATACATGACATCTAGAAACAGTCTGAGACTTGGGGACTATTCGGCATTCACTCTTAATGAGTGAATACTACTTAGTTCATTATATTATTTATTTTATTTTATTTTTTATTTTTTATTTAATTTTATTTGTTTTATAGCAATTTAATTTATTATTTTATATTATTTAATTTAGTATTGAGAAACTAAGTAAATACTAATTAGTTCCTTATATTATTTATTTTTACTTTACTTTACTTTATTTTATTTTGTATTATTTTATTTTATTTAGTATTGAGAAACACTAATTAAATACTACTTAGTTCATTATATTATATTATTTTTATTTTGTATTATTTTATTTTATTTAGTATTGAGAAACACTAAGTAAATACTACTTAATTCATTATATTATATTATTTTTATTTTATTTTACTTTACTTTACTTTATTTTGTATTATTTTAGTTTATTTAGTATTGAGAAACACTTAGTAATTAATACTACTTAGTTCATTATATTATTTTATTTTTATTTTACTTTAGTTTATTTTATTTTGTATTATTTTATATATTATTAAGAAACACTAAGTAAATACTACTTAGTTTATTATATTATTTATTTAATTTTCTTATGACTTCTAAGTATTATTGAGGGATTCTTGAAAGGGAATATAATGAAGTGTAATAAATCATTTATGGGATATCAATACTTATATATAAATACATCAAAGGCTATCTTTTCAAATCAATTTGCAAATTCCTAATTAAAATTGAAATTGAAATTGAAATTGGCCTGAAATTTTTAATTTTCAATTAAATGTAAATAGGTATAGATGTTATTAGCTTATTTTCACATCACCTATTTATTTATTTATTCCGAACAGGGAACCAGATGTTGCCGCTGTAAATTTTGCCATGGAGAATTTTGGTCTCTGAAGTACCAATGTGTTGTGTATATCTCATCTTAATGGAAAATTATATTTGGAGCTCAAAACCAGACGGAAAATGTTGTGTTGTTTATTTTAGACTTTGCCCTTATGGTTGATATTGTTAATTTGTGTTGATTGTTCGCATTGAATTTAAACCACTTCTTTTATTCATGCATCTCTAGGTGATTTTTTGGGGCTTTTAGATTATGGATATGCCAAGAATACAAGATCGAAGAATCTATTGTTACGTTACAAACAAAGATCGAAGCAACAACTGAATAACCTTAAATAAAATGGGTTATCACAATAAAAGTGGAAGTAATAAAATAAAAATAGCAATAGCAACATATTTATACATGTAATTGCTATGCTATGCAAAAAAGAATCGAAAAGTTTATATGGAAAAAAATATTATTATTAAAAAATTATACAATCGAAAAACAAACTAGCCCGTACATTGCACAGGCTATCAACTAGTTAGGACTTTACATGTAAAAGGTTATGCTTTAAATGTTCATTAAAAAGATAAATTATTTTACAATTGAAAAATTCCCCAGATCCCAGGCAACACAAATACATTATCGTAGGACTTTGCATGAAAATAATTTGTGAGAGTATCATCATAATAAAATTCAATTTTGATGACTGACAAGTGCAACTTCCTTCTCAACCGTTGTTCTGTGTACATAAATTAGATTAAATCTTTTATCAGATTTTAAATACAATCCCTAATAAACACATAACAAATAAATCATTAAAACAAAGAATCACCCAAAAAAGGAAAGAAACTGTATAACAAATGGATCGAATAAACATGTCATACCTGAATAGAAGGGCGGCAGCGGCTTGGTCGTTGGCTGCGACGGCAGTGGCTTCTCCCTCTTTCTTTCCTCCTTCTTCCTTTTTCTTTCCTCCGTTCTTGGTTTGCTTGACTATTTGGATATGATTAGATTAAAAATGATTAGCGACCGTATAACCGTTTTCTAATGATGTGGATGCATTAGCGACCGCACAACGGTCGCCAACATTTATTGTTCACAACAAGCCTTCGCTCCAACACTTGCGCCAAATTTATGGCTGGAAATTGACATCAGCGACTGCATGTCAGACGCTAATAGCAATTGCGACCAAGTATATCTGCGATCGCTAATACCGGTTGCTATTAATAGAATTAGCGACTGAATCTTGTAATCGCAGTTACTCTTGATCACTGTTGAGCCATTTTCTTGTAGTGAAATTGATACTATCAAATTAAATTAGATTTAATAATTAAATGTTAGACGGAGTGGTGCAATAGAGTAGTGTATTTTAAAAATTTTAAAAAAATGTTTGAGTGATATTGTAACAACAATTTTGGAAGTAAAAAATTAGTATTTCAAAATAAGACAAAATTTTGTACTTTTAAAAGTTCTTTTGTGGATTTTCAAAATTAGGTATCATCACCTATCTTGGGTCATGGATATCGTAGATGTAATTTAAATACAACTTATTAATACAACTGTAAATCTAACAATACGACAAAACATAAAGCGTGAGTTTGAATACAATTATTGTCTCTACTAGAGATTATACAAACTCAAAAGGAGTCCTCATTACAATTATTATCACACTATTTCATGTAGAATAGTGAGGACTACTAAACTATCCTGCGGACCATTACTCCGCTCCCGACTCATCCCAAATTTATATTCTCATTTCACGAAGAGAAACGGTGAAAGAAAGGGTGAGCTCAACTAGCCCAAAGAAGAAATATTATGACTAAGATAATGCGAGAATAAATTATCATTAGCATTCAATAGTGTTAAACCGATAAAATATAATAAACATCAAGTTTAAGCTGCATGGTGAACCAAAGAATCCATTAAAAGAAGTCAGTAGAAAATAAAATCTACTATCTTTTATGATTTAAAAGGTTTTTCATCATTTGTTATAAATTTGAGACTCACTTTTAATAAATATTTCACATCATCGAATCACCCCGCACTACTACGATGATATTCTTTAGTATCACGACCACAATTATCCATGCACTACGGGCCAAGAATATTTGTGTATTCATTAATGGTCATGATCATGCCAACAACTATCCATCAATGCACTACGGGCCAATGAGGATTTTTACCACATCATTTGTAACATTACGGTCATGATTACACCAAATAATCCCTGGTCATAATCATACCAAGTTCATCTATGCACTACAAGCCACAGATGACTTTCAACATAATATAAACATGAGGATGATGACAATGATATAAGAATTCAATAAAACAAGTTCAAGAATTAATTTATCCAGGAACCAATAACATCCAAACTGTCAACATGATACTGCTTTGTAGAGTAAAATTCAAGAATGATCAGAAGAATATTTCCATGAAAAGATACTGAATGAAGTGCAAATATCAAGGATATTCCACTAATTTCATGGAGTATAGAAGTCAAAACTTTAACCAACTGAGTATAATAAAGAATGGAATAACAAAAGAAATCACCATGCATGCGATAGGCGCATGAAAGCGAGTTATTCAAAACAGAATAATAAATAACGGAACCCAGTCGGCGTAGAAAACGCATGCATGGGATATTCAACAGAATAATAAAGAATGGAACCAGGTCCGACGTAAAACACACGAGACGGATGTTCCAACAAAATAATAATAAAAAAGGCGAAACCAGTCGGTGTAAAACACGCATGACGAGGATGTTCCAACCTGATAATAATAAAAGGCGGAACCGGGTTGATTGTAAAACACACAGCATATGATGTTCCAACAAAATAATAGAAGAATGTCACCAAGTATAGGTAAATGGCGTATCTGAGTTATTCAAGCAGAATAATAAGCGATGGAATAACAACAGTTTCTCCATGAATAAGAAAGAATAACACCCCTTACTTTAGTAGGAGATTGAATACTGCGATAGTGTAGTAAGAATGTAATACTCTTCTTCTTCTCTCTTATTCTCTCTATACTTTCTCTTTCAATAGCTTGAATGAATTAAGTAAAAAAATAATGAAGCACTAGGCCTCTATTTATAGAAGATTTCTAAACTTAGCACTTGCCGTGTGAAAAGCAAGTGGCTTGACGACCAGTGATGTAAAAAAAAAAAAGTGGTTTGGCGCTTTGTAATGTGAAACGACAATTGGTTCGACGCTTTGTAATGTGAAAGCGACAAGTGGTTCGGCGCACTGTAATATGAAACGACAAGTGGTTTGGTATTTGGTAAAGGTAATTACTATTGTGAAGGTAATTACTATTGATGAAGAGACTCTTAGATGATGACATATGGGCCCCCATAAAATAACCAAACTTACCACAAACGTCTCATAATGGACTCTTTATATACATCGAGGATTGAATAAATATTACCACAAATTATTTTATTTTTAATCAACACATATTTAATCTTTCAACAATTATTAATCATTTATAACTTTGTCGTCTCAATTATTGATTTAATAATATAACATATTATCTGAGATGATCTTGTGACAATAATTGAATCGATAATATAAGAGATATGATGCAAAGCAATTATTGTAGCAATAATTGAGTATAATGAGTGACTTCTCACGTAAGCATCAATAATCAATACTGCAGTGTCTTACTTATGCAACCACGCCAGACATCGTACTTTTACTACCTAGGGTAGTTCAACGGCTTTTAACAGTAACACCTCTCGTAGTTATTTTTATAGAAAGATAATTTTGTCGCTTTTCTAACTACGACAATACTTCCGATTAATGGGGTCCACCAATGATTGGGTAGTCGCATGCGAATATTCCCACGACAAAAAGAATATTCCCAGACCAAACGAATATTTTATAACAACTTGCTTACTTTGCAAAATTTATAAATATTACCCACAACTATAACATTATATCAAATTTATTCCATAATATTCAAAAATAATATTTATAGAAAATTCATCTTTATTTATAAAAGTTTGGTCTTACATCTTTTATATTTGATTTTTTTTTTATCGGAATACCTTTATAAGGAACTTTTAAAAATTATTTATTAAATTCTAGTTAAAATATAAAATATATATGGGTATTGGGGAATTATGTTTAATTTATACAAGAAGATATACTATTTCTGTTAGAAATTGTACCTTATTCTATATTTTGGAGACTTAATTATTGTCAAGCTTGGGCTTGAATAAAACCCATTAGTGGACATAATTTAGGTAAATATAAAGGTGTAATTCGTTTCCCTAATTTCCTTTTAATTAATAGAAGTCTATTTTATTTTGGAAAAAAAAATATTGAGTGCTATTTAAATTCTAATTAACCACTATATTTACTAGCTAGTATGTAACTTACGTATTTAGTATTAAGAAGTATGGTTAAATATAGAATTAAATAGGCAAAAAGCACTTTTTAGCCACTGTGGTTATAGTGATTTAAGCAATTAGCCACTGTGGTTTTAATATATTTAATTAGCCCATTATACTATTTAAAAATGTGCAATTAACCCATTCCGTCCAATTTTGCAGACGGGCGTTAAAAAATTGGCCTTATTTTCTTACGTGGCTTTTACAAATTAAATGTTAATGATGTGTATTTGCTGATCGGGACGAAGATATAAGCAAAAACCATTGGAAAACAAACCATTGTTGCTCTTAATGTCTGTCGAACTCGATTATGTTGATTGAGAGAGAGAATACATGGGACGATCTTGATCGTATGTGAGGCGAAAGTGGGTCAATTGAAGAACTGAAGATCGAGTGGGTCGAGTGAAGAACTGAAGAATTGAAGAACTAGGGTTCCCCATTTCTAAGTAAAAGTGCATAAAATTAGGGCTTTTGCTTAAAGATTGGTTTCGAGGTAAGTGCAAATGTATTGTACATCTGATATGGCTTCATCCCGAACTAGCTCAATGTCAACCACTGCTTCAGAACTGCACAAGTGTTTTTGTGATGTACCAGCTCGAATCTGTATTTCGAAGAAAGATAGGTCAAAAGGAAAAATGTTTTATGGCTGCCGCAACTATGGGGTTAGTTTACTCTGTCATATTTGTAATCTACATTTCATTCCTATCTTTGTTTAATATGGAATGTGGCTCTGTTTTCCCCATCTCTGTTAAATAATGTTTGGTTAATTATATATATTTGATAGGAATCTGGGAGATATTGTGGATATTTTCAATGGATTGAAGTGCCTTCCAATGTTGATGAAGCAACTAGTGTGATAAGCAAGCCAGTTGAAGAGGTGGGCTTGGTGATGGAAAAAAATGCTAAACTGAAGCAGAAGTTGAAAATTCTGAAGAAAGAAACAGTGATACAGGAAATGGAAGTTGATAGACTTAAGGAGGCAAACTCAAAACTTAGATGTAATTGTGTATTTTCATGGATTGTCACTACAATTCTAATCTTGACATGGATTTACATGTATTGATTGTAATGAACTTGGTTCTCAGTTGTCAAGATTTATATTTCTATAGATTGTAATAGGTTGTAATGTTCCCCCATTGAAAATGAGATTTTTAGTAGTTGAAAGTGTACTATTAGTGTGGTTTGATTGGTAGTAATATTTTTAGTTGTTTGTTTATTCAGTAAATGGTCATGGTATTAACAAATTGAACACAATTGTAATGGATGTGGTGTCTTGTAATGGTAATGTATTGATTGTAATGTACTTGGTTATCAGTTGTCAATAACAGAGACAACATTAATTGTTAAAAAATAGAGCCAACATCCTAACCTAACTTGAACACAACCAACAAAAAATGTTACCAACAACAATTGCCAAAACAGTTGACAAAAACAGAGACAACACCAAATGTCAAAAACAAAGCCAACAATCCTGATAAAGTATATCAAGTCAACTTGTAAGCATAACCATAATTATATTAAGCATAGTCAACTGATAAAGTATAGTAAGCCAATCTGATAAATTTGGTTACCAACCACAAAACATAACCACATTAAGAGACCAATTCAATACAGAATTTGGTTACCAAAATATTACATTAATATGGTCCCTTTGATCAAGTCAGAACAACAAAACAACAAAGTACAACCTAATGTCCAACAAAATAATGAACCATAACACTTTCAGTCTAGTCTTCTTTTAGCCTTTACTTTCCACCTGGTTGATGGTCCTGGTCCATTTGCTGCTCTTCTAGGCTGCAAATGGTCCCTTTGTTGCCCTTCCCCTGCACCTGCTCCAGTCTCACTTGTTGCCAGTCTTGGGCTCTTCCTTACCTACATGGACAAAACCATTTAGTTCTTGGCTGCCAACAAGCAATGAAATAATATACAATTACTTACTTCTTTTTGCCCAGTTTGATTTCCATTAATTTCCAGAATTCTTTCCTTGACCACTTTCTTTCCTTTTCACCTGTAGAATAGAAGAAAATGTGAAATAATATACAAGTAAATATTAAAAACTGGTTTTAAAAATTGGTTTTTAAAAAAGCTTACCCCCAGCTTCTTAGGCCTTGGGGCACCTCCAGATTGTGGGGTAGCTTGAGTAGCTTGAGTAACTTGAGTAGCTTGAGTAGGTTCTTCAATAGGTTGTGTCATAGTTTCATCCCTTGGTTGTGTCCACTTACAACCTAATTTGTTATGCCCATACTCCTTACACCTAGAGCACCTAACAGGAGTCCCTTTCCTAAATAACTTGGTCTTGCTTCTGGGCTCTTTATTAGGATCCTTCCTCCTAATTTTCTTAGGTCTGCCTGCTATTCTCTTGGTTGATGGAGGCAACAATGTTGTCATGTTGGAAGGAGGTCATTCATTTGAACCCCCCATTGGATTTAACAAGTGGTTATATGATTTCAGGTAAGTATCCACATAATAGCAGGAATCAACATAGTTCTCAACTGGTTGTTCCATGTGAAGGATTCCAATTACTCCATGGGGGCAAGGAATACCAGATAACTGCCATACCCCACATGAACAACTCATAATCTCTAAGTCTACCTTGTATTTTCCACTCCTATCAGACACTTCAAACTTGTGCCCCCCATCCAGTCATACTCACAGTACTTGGTTAACTCAATGGCCTTATTGACCTTTGTCATAATCTTAGGACATAACTTTGCCTCTATTTTTTGCATCTCATCCCTCTTTGTATGAATTCTACCTGTGACTTGTGTTTTTATATCTTCAAACATAGTTAGTAATGGTTTATATCTAGCCTCTAAGATCCAACTATTAAAACATTCAGACATGTTATTAGTCACAACATCACATTTTGTTTCACAAGAAAAAGAGACCTTGCTCCACTGCTTAGGAGGAATAGTTAAGAGATGAGTGTGAGCATCCTTACTCTCCTGCCTGATGTCAATCATTGCCCTTCTGAACTCATGAAGATTATTGGCCTTGGCTGCTCTCCAAAACATCTGCTTCAAGATTGCTCCTGGCCACTTCTTCTTCCAGTTAGCAAAGATGTGTCTGGCACAACATCCATGCTCTGCCTCTCGCAACAGCTCTTGTATGGCAGGAACCAAACCCTTGCAATTTTTTCAGTAAACACAGGTTTAGTAATAATAATAACAAATAATAAAAAGATAAAGTTCAAAAACATTTATAAACATAATTACAAACTGAAACTGAAAAGGATTACCAAACTGAAACTGAAACTGATTACCAAATTTTTGTAACTTCAATGTTAATGTAATTAAGTAAATTATACCTTTTATTGGTCAGTTATCAAGGTCCATCCTCTACCTAATTCCAGGCCAACATCCTCAAGCAATAGACCTAGAAACCAACTCCAAGACTCTTTGTTCTCACTTTCAACCACTGCCCAAGAAATTGGAAATATTTGGTTATTTGCATCCCTACCAACAGCAGTCAACAACTCACCCCTACAGTATGTCTTTAAGAAACAACCATCAAGCCCTATTATATGTCTACATCCTTCCAACCAATTTTGTTTAACAGCTTTAAAACATATGTACATCCTTTGGAATCTAGGTGGAGTGCCCCCATCACCTCTAATTTGGACTGTGCTCCCAGGATTTGTATCTAGGATCTCATTCCCATACTCCCAGACTTTAGCATAATTCTCCTTCAAGGTGCTCTCAATTTCACTTAAAGCCATTTTCTTTACTCATCGACACTGAGGTAATGATGATTGCAGTCCAAACTTTTGTTTAATTGCAGCCTGTATTTCCCTCAACTTCATTCTTGGTTTTGCTCGTATTGTACCCCCAAATTTGTCAACCAACCATCTAGACTTAACAATCCTAATCCTTGTTTTCCTCACACAATAATGTTGCTCATTGTATGATTTAATTTGAAACACCTTCTCAAGTGGCACATAACTAGCCCACAACCCCCATGGACAGTTAGTGGCACACTTTTCTTGTTTCTTGTTTTCTCATTAACAGAAAAATAGATTCCCTTTCCATTACCAACTGCATAATTCACTATAGCTTCCCTACACTGTTCAACACCAGTGAATATCATATCAACTTCAAATTTTAGCTTGCTAATTGGAGTGTTGGGATTATATGTTGGAACCACTCTTTTCTTTTTCCTTTGTGGCTCCTCTCCTTCCCATTCACTGTTACTACTAGAATCACCACTTGGAGGAATCTCATCATCAGAATTTTCTTCAGTGTCTACCCAAGGCCTCATTCCTTTTGTCCCAAACCCCAACTCCACCTCAACATCTGAAAATGTTGGTTCAACTTCCACCTCTGTAGCCTTAGTTTTTCTGAATGACTTGGTCTTTTTCCCCCTGCTACTGCTCTCTTGTGTACCAGCTTCCACATTTGGTTGCTGTCTTGGGATAGATGAAGCCCCAACCTCCTCAACATGTAAGTGACCAATATCAATTGGATCTTCATCAAGGTTTACTTCACAATCCAAAACCAACTCTTGTCCTCTTGATTTTTTTATCAGTCCCTTTCTTCTCCTTATATTTATCAACTCCTCATTCTCATCATCATCAGTAGCATCACTTTCCTCATCACTTTCCTCATAAGTAGCATCACTTTCCTCATCATCCATCTGCTTTGGTGCTTCCTCATCTCTATCATCAACCTCAGCAGGTTTTTCTTCATTATCCTCATGGTCACAATATATCAATCTTCCCAATTTTCATAGCTTCATCAATTAGCAGTCTTACACTATTGTCATCATGAAGAAGTTCTAGACCCTCCTTCAAAGTCCACCCTACCAATTTGAAGTACATATCAAAGTGTCTTTTATACCCTAGGTGTTTTACCAACTTCACCATTTTCTCAACATTCAAGTAATCTCCATCAGCCCCCTTATAAGTTTCTTTCCTTCCACCATCATAAACATATGATCCATCCTCCTTAGTAACAAACTGACCTCCATGGTACAATTCAACATCAAAGTAGTTCATGCTGCAGTAAACAACATGTTCAATTTGTTAGTACCATGACCATTTACTGAATAAACTTATTACATGGTCACCAATTAAAGAAATCTGTAAACATTAAAGAAACACAACTATAAACATTAAAGAAACACTAAACCTTAATTTCTTTTTATGATTTCTTAACTCTTAAACCTATGTGATTTCCATTTATCAATTCAATTTACAAAGTCTATAATCAGTGAAGTTATGGCTACCAACTATTAGGGAAAAAGCCCTTTTACACTATTAGGGGTTTGACAATCAGTGAAGTTATGGCTACCAACTATTAGGGAAAAAACACTTTTACACTAATGTTGGCAGCCATAACTTCACTGATAAATCCAAAATATCATAACTGTTTAAATCTAAAATATCATCAAGTATTTCATTTTCACTAATGCATAAAAGTGCAATACTTCATATGAGAACCTAGGGATTGGAAAAAACAAAGATGAAAAAGTGCAATACTTTCTATCAACACCGTATACCTTCGCTTTTAAGAAAAAACAAAGATGAAAAAGATTGCAATATTTTATGTTACAGACAAAAATTGGTGGAACCCAGACCACACTTACATGTTCGGTAGTCGATTGGAACCCTAACTTTATTGGAATGTGCCTTGTTCGTCTGTCTGTCTCGCTTAATATGGTAGAAGATTGGAACCCTAACTTTATTGGATTGATACCCCACCTTGTTCGTCTGTTTGTGTCGCCAGAGACCCACCTCCTTCCTCGATTTCTTTCTTAGACAAAGTTTTGCTTTTGAGCCCTAGAGACCCCCACTTTGTTTTTCTTTTGTTTGCTACGGTTTCCTCCCACCCATTCCACGAAGGCTTAACTGATTGCTCTTGTTGACTCGATCAGCAAATACACGTCATTAGTATTTAAATTTTTAAAGCCACGTAAGAAAATCAACCCAATTTTTTAACGCCCGTCTGCAAAATTGGACGGAATGGGTTAATTGCACATTTTTAAATAGTATAATGGGCTAATTGAATATATTAAATTCACAGTGGCTAATTGCTTAAATCACTATAACCACAGTGGCTAAAAAGTGCTTTTTGCCGAATTAAATAGTATATTAGGTAACTTTTTATATATATATATATATATATATATATATATATATATACACACACACACACACACACATAAGATTAGATTTTGCACATGAATTTTCTTTTTTTTCTATCTTCTCCTATTCTTCTTACAAATAAATTACTACTATATACAAAGTAGTGTTCTATTAGAATTTTGTTTGAATTACTTATATCACGGATAATTCACCAAAGGCTTGACATATATCTTAGAAGTATATCATCTGAAATCCTTAGCAAATCGATCGTGGTGGGACGATAAAGATCTCAAAAATAGAAATCACTCGTGTCTTGTCTTCTATTACAATTTTAACTCTACGAAGTTAGGGTTCTAACAATTTCAATTTGCATTCTTGTCGGAGAAGAAATTATATATACAACGATTTTGCATTTGCGTGTAAAAGCAAGACATGCAGGTGCAGCTGCACTACTAGGAACATGTTGATGTTGACTAATTTGCATGTACCCACCAGTATTTGTTGTGAATGGGTTAGAGCAATAATTAAAGTTTATTTCATTTATTGGAAATTCACAAAGAACTATGATGTTGACCAAAAACAAAAACTCCCTTATCCACATTTTCAACTACCCACAATTTACAGCTATAGCTACTAATTAAAATGTTTTCTTCTTAACCTGTCAAAGTTTGATTCTACTTAAATTAATTTTCTGTCATACAGAAGAGTCTATAATAAAGAAAGAAATAGGTAATTATTACTCCATCCATCCGTTCTTTAATATAGATCGTTTTAGAATTTTAAATAAGCATTAATTGTTTAATTTCTAATATTACTCCAAGTATTAAATGTAACTTTGGTTCTCTCACTATTTTATATCCAATAAATAATAATCTCTTCTTCCAATACAAGGGCAAAATAGACAATTGATATTATAGTTAATGCTATATAATCATTTTTTTAATATTTACGCACAATTTAAAACACCTACTTATATTAAAGAGGCGAATTTATTATTCCATTATAATTGGATATTTGTAATTGTTTAAGTGATCTAAAATAGTGTTTAATATCGCTTATAAGTAGTCAAATATTTTATCCTTAAATTTAACAAATAGAAAATGTTTAGTAATCAACTTTTTAAAACTGTTTATAACCAGAAACACAAAATTTTAAATTATTCGTCCTATCTAATTAATTATTAATTTAAATACTCCATTCTTTAAAGAAATTGTGAGGTCTGCATAGGTTTCCCATGCATGGTCACCAAGAAGTATTTCTTCTCTTGGTTGACTTGGATTTTGTAGGCATGCAGTTTATCAACCCTAATTCCTTCAATATCTTCCCACCGAAAGGATGCAATGCATGGACAAGTGTCTTTTATGGGCTGCTCGTAAAGGGTGACAATCTACACCAAGAAGAAGAAAATGAGGGATTTTGATCTCTTCAAGACCTCAACTACTCCTACCAAATTTAAATATGTATTCATTTTAATTAGCTACATCCAACCTCCAACAATCAACAAATTCCCCCACCTCTCATTAATATTTCATATTCTTTTCTTTTCCAGAAACTACCCTTGTATAAAAAGGAAATGACTTCTTGTTTGCATTATACATCAAGACAACTTGGGGGTATTTAAGTAACTTTCAATCTAGTTTTTATTTATTTATAGTAAACCATAATATATAATGTTCTAATCAAGAGGAATTCTGTTACTTCTGCAGCACAATTTCAATGGACATTCCCCTTAATAAATTATAAACGTTGACTTTGGAGAAAATTAAGAATTTCAAGAATTATTATTATTATCTTCTCGAGTTTTTTGGGCTCTGGAGTTCAGAAATTTAATGGAATTTGGCCCCTTAATTATATCTATAAATGTCAAACATGCATAATTGTACAATGTTAATAATCTTCATAATTGCAAAGGTAAGTGGAATTATTTGTGAAAAATGGATTTTTAATTAAGTGAAATGATGGTGATAATAGAAAAAGATGTATATTAACTTTATTTTTTACTTAATAGTAAAATTTATTTTACAATAGGGCGCAATTGATTATATATAGAACGCATTTATCTATTCTCAATGCAAAATAGAAATTGATGAATAAATTTTACTAACATTTACATTTCAAACCGACCCTAACAAATGTTACCTAATATGACGATAGCAATACATTGAGGGATCCAAATTATAAAATTATTATTAATTTTTGAAAGTCAACCTGAGATATTTTTTAAACTTACAGTTGAGATGATTTATTAAAAATTATAAAACAATAAATCTTACTATGAATATTACTTTTTTGATCGTTTGCAATATTCATCGTTGTGTTTTTTAAAATTAAAGCAATTTGTTTTTAATTTTTTTGAGTTTGAAAATGTCTTAAATTGACTTCAAAAAGTTAATAACGGTCTTATAATATTTTGGAATGGATGGAGTATAATTTGCCATTATTATAAACAATTTTAATTAACTAACTTGTGTATTAATTTTTTTTTTTTTCTTTTCCTTACAGAAAAACAATTAATACTCTTTCCTTTTTACTTGTTTTTAGAGTGTGAAATTAATTCTTTTTTATTTGTCGTTTATAAATTTTAAGAAAGAATATATTAATATCTTAGTTTATCATATTATCCCTACATTAAATATGAAATTATTTATTAATAAATTTTGAAGAGTTAGCCCTATCTATAATTTTAAATTTATTCATGTGAAATATCTCAACATAATCAACATATCATTTTTATAGTAAGTGACAGATGTAAAACCTACACTTAATCTTCAAATAATTATCCATAGGTAAAATTTAACTATCCAATGTACACATTAATGCCAATCAATCTAAAATTTAATTTTTGTTTGCAAAAATTATAATTCTAAGATTATTAATTCTATGATTAAATAGTTTCAAATCATATTTTTTGTTTTTATGGAATTATTCATGGATTAACTTAAAATAATCTCATGTTATGTTTGTTTTTTTAGGATTAATTAAAAGATTGAATAAAAAAATATCGTTTGGACTATTATACCCTTACCAATAATAATATATTTTAAACATGTTATACATCAAAAAATGATGAACAATTAATTAGAAACTTTTAAATAAGTAGTTATATTATTCAATCAAATGCTCACCGATACTAATTATATAATTTAACTTAAAATAAAGTTATAATTTTATCGAAACAATTTATGTAGTACACACATAATTTAAATTAACGAAATTACTATCGTTTAAGTTTTAACTTTTGTCATGGTCTAGAATTGTTTTCTTGAAATTTATTTTAATCATTTTGAAAAATCTGCCTATCCTTATTTTTCAATTTTCATTGAAGAGATCGATATTGATTTTTTAAATATCAATTTGATACATTTTTAAAATATAAATTGGAATAATTTATTGAAAATTTTAAAACCATAAAATATATTTTTTTTAAAATTTACATTGACAAAACTTATAAAATTAACAATTTAAAACGAAGTGATTAGTCATTCATATAATTTTGGTCATATTAAATACAACTAGTTGGTAGCAGGTAAAACATCATTTGAAGCTAGTTTCAATAACAAATTATATAATTTATTAAAATTACAATGAGAAGAATATTTTTTTTATAATACATTATTTTTATATCTACATGTAAAATCTTTTGATAATGTATGCGTTGTCTTCGTTCGTTCAATCTTTTGATGTATTTTTCTCGTTGGTTGAATCTCAAAATAAGCATCACGTGATTATCCTGCACATAATATATATAAGATAAATAATCTATTTATAAGATAACAACTTTTAATTCTTGGTAATATTTATTTATGAAGTAATATAAAATTTAGAATACTACCTCTTCATCAAGCAATATAGCTGTCCAATGCTCAAATTGATCCCATCTCACTTTCTTGTTAATCTGACCTTTATTGTATAATCATCTCTATGACTCTGAAGACAAATCATCACCATCCTCAATCCCATCATCATCATCTGCATGACCTCACCCCAAAGAAACCTCTTACGCACAATCTCTAGAATCAAGAAGAAATCCAATATGCCTAAGTAATGTACAATATGTTCGCCAACGGTAACTTTGAAACTATCTTGAATAGTAGATGCACAAATACCATTTTTTTTTTGACAAAGCTTACATATAAAGTGAAACAAATGTAGATGTAGAGTACTTTTGTGTGTAGTATGAGGTTTTTATAGGGTGAAGTACTATGATAAGTAGTATTTTTATTAAATGTATTTAAATTTTTATTTGTAACTATTTAGTGAGGAGTCATATTGTAAGACCCCAACTTTTTATAAATAAAGATTTAATTTCTCTAATTATTATTTTAAAATAAGGGGTTGATTTGATTAATGTGGTTAGTTATGGGTAAAATGCTAAATATTTCAAATAAGCAAGTGGTTATAAAATACTCATTGTTGTCGGAGAATATTCGTTTGGTCGTGGAATATTCTTCTATTACGTCGAGGAATATTCGCATTTACCAAGCGACCTTGTGTGCAGCCCATAACTTGAAAGCGATTGGATGAAGAAAATGACAAGTATAAGTTGTTTTTAAATAACTACAGTAGTTATTCTAAGATTAACATTTGTTGGAATACCCATTGGTTAAAACACGAATACTGGCGTTGTTGACAAGAAGCACCAGATTGTATTGTACTAATTATTGATTCTTACGTAAGAAGGCATTACTCAATAATTGTTACGATAATTATTATTCGAGATTTTATTTTATTGATTCAATAATTGCTGCGTTGATTTTTTTATATTCTTCGTTATTTCAATAATTATCACTACACAAGATTTTTCATTATCAGACAATAATTAATATTATCCGAATAATATTATTAGAAAACATTATTAGCAATGTCTAGAAAGTTACATCTAAGGAGAGGTTTGGTCACCTAATTGCGCCAAGTAAGAGAAATCTTTATTGGAAAGCCCCTCTTTCCAGGAGCGGCACCGGTTTGCAAGATCTTATGATTCTGTAATATTATTTGTGAATAATTAATTATTGATTTATATGATGAGGAAAATATTGATTTTATGTGGATATAGATGGAGAAAATTTTTAAAGTGACAATTGTTAAAAATTGATATTTTATCTTTTCTGATAAAATAATATTTTATTATATTATTATATATAATAATGGGGATATTTTTACAATGAATGTGGGATATATGAGTATATGAGAATGAGGAGTATTTTTGTTGCAAAAGTTGTTTAAAACATGTTAAACATGTCTGTGGGCCCATTTCTTGACTGAAATTTGATTATAGCCTGTAAAATCGTCCGTTTGTGGATTTCGATCAATTTCTATTTGGAATTTGGAAAAACTTTCTTCTGCAAAGATGTAGAGAATTGAATTTCCTATAAAAATTTGTGAGATTCAATTTTACGATGAAGGGCTATTTATTATGAATTATTGAAGTTACGAAGTTCAAATAATTGATTTTTGGAAGTTTTAATTATTTTATTTAGAAAAACGTTTTTGTTGTTTATGGACATGTGTTAGGTGTTTGAGATCAAATTTGGTAGGATGGCATAGAAGATTTATTATATATATTAATATTATATTAAATTTTCGCTTTGGTGTTCTAAGCATTTTCCTATAAATAGGGTCTTGGGTTAGAATTGAAAATTACACCGTAAACTCTGATTTCTCTCTTTCTCTCTCTATAATATCGGCGTATTTGTGGGTATTTTAGTACTTTGAGTATTGTTATACGGTGCAAGTTCTTTCAAAGACTATATCCGGTATTCCAAATCGTAAGTACTATTCTTTACGAGGTAAGGGATGTTATTTTCTTCAGTAAATGATATTATTTCTTGATATCATTATCCGAAATATTGGTGCGAATTTTTATCAAATTTGAAACTTTTTCATGTCGGGGTTACTTATTCATGAGTTACTTATTCACGAGTTACTATTCATGAGTTACTTATTCACGATTCTTATTCACGAGTACTATTCACGTAAGCATGATGATATTTTTATGAAATTTCTATCTTTTAGTGTCGAGAGTTACTTATTCACGTGATAAAGACTATTCACGATATCGACATTATTCACGTAAAAAATTAAATTTTCTTTTCGTGTCCAAGATTGTCTCGTTATGATTCCTATCTTTGATTGGATCTATGTTTTAGTCTTCATTCTTGAATTTTACTCCACTCGATTATTTATGAAGTATTTTTGAACTTCGATTGTGTAAAGTCACTGAATCCTTAATATTTGTTCTTTTGTTTCCTTTGGATTCGTTTCCTTTAAAATATTTTTCATCATCCTCGGTCCTAAATGATGATATTATTGAATATCTTTGGCTGTGGTAAAAAGATGAATGATTTTTTCGATGAATATCTTTGGCAGTAGTGCAAGATAAGCAGTGTTTAGATGAACATGACTAACCTGATGAATATCTTTGCTTTGTAGTGAAAAGATGAATATTTGATTCCGGATATATATTGTAAGACCCGAAAATTTTTTTTAAATAAAAGGAATTTCCTTTATTTATTATTTTGAAATAGTAAGGGTTGATTTGATTAATGTGGATAGTTAAGGGTTAAATACGCAAATATTTCAAAATAAGCAAGTGGTTATAAAATATTCATTGTTGTTGGGAATATTCGTTTGGTCGTGGAATATTAAATCGCTTGGGAATATTAAATGACTATTCGCAAGTAGTGACCATGTGTGGCCCCATAACTGAAAGCGATTGGATGAAGAAAACGACAAATATAAGTTGTTTTTAAATAACTGGCGTAGTTATTATAAGATTAATATCATTGGAATACCGTTAGGTGGTTAAAACACACTAATACGCGTTGTTGAACAAGAAGCACCGCGGTATTGCACCAATTATTGATTCTTACGTAGAAGGCCTTACTCAATAATGGTTCTGATAATTATTCTTATTCAATATTTTATTGAGTTAATAATTCTTTGCATTGATATTTTATATTCACATTGTTTCAATAATTGTCATTACATAGTATATTTTCATTATCGAAGCAATAATTCATATTATCCGAATAATATTATTAGATAACATTATTGGCAATGTCTAGAAAGTTACATACAAGGAGAGGTTTGGTCATCTAATTGCAGCGCCCAAGAAGAAGAAATTCTTATTGGAAAGCCCCTCTTTCCCAGGAACCGCACTGGTTGTCAATATTGTGATTCGTAATATTATTTGTGAATAATTAATTATTGATTTATACGATGAGGAAAATATTGATTTTATGTGGATATAGATGGAGAAAATTTTAAAATGACAATTTTGAAAATTAATATTTTATCTTTTACGATAAAATAATTCATTTAAATATATTATTTTAATAATATATTAACGGTGATATTTTTACAATGAATGTGGGATATATGAGTATATGAGGAGGAAGAGTATTTTGTGGCATTAAATGTTTAACACATGTTTTGTGTGTTGGTGGACACAATTATCGAATCAAATTTGATTATAGCTTGTAAAATCACCCGTTTGTGGATTTGGTCAATTTCTATTTGGAATTTGGAAAAACTTTCTTCTGTAAAGTTGTAGAGAATTGAATTTCCTATAAAACTCATGAGATTCGAATTTTCTGATGAAAGGGCTATTTATTATGAATTATTGAAGTTTCAAGCTCAAATAATTGATTTTTGGGAGTTTAAATTATTTTTGTTAAGAAAAACGTTTTTGTATTTTTTTGGACATCATTAACATGTGTGGCTGGTGTTTTGACCAAAAGGTGGGCTAAGGAAAATTTGTATAATTATATTAATATTATATTAAATTTTACGCTTTTGTGTTCTAAGCAATTTCTATAAATAGGGTCTTAGGTTAGAATTGAAAATCACACCGTAAACTGAAGTTTTTCTCTATTTCTCTCGATATTTTGAGCGTATTCTTGTGAGTATTTTGAGTATACTTTGAGTATTGATATCTGGTGCAAGTTCATTCAACAAGTTATTCCAAATGGAATCTACTCGCTTTTGAGGTAAAGGATATTATTTTTTTCAGAATGATATTATTTCTTCAATATCATTATCTTTGAAATGTTGATCTGAAGTTTTTATCAAATTTGGAACTTTTTCATGTCGGGTTACTATTCATGGGTTCTTATTCATGAGTTACTATTCACGAGTTACTATTCATGAAGTTCTTATTCACGAGTTACTATTCATGAGTTCTTATTCACGAGTTACTATTCACGAGTACTATTCATGAAGCGTGAAGATGTTTTTGTGGAATTTCTATCTTTTGGTGTCTGAGTTCTTATTCACGATATCTAAGACTTTATTCACGATATCTGACTATTCACGATATCAAGCCTTTATTCAACCGAAAAATAAAATTTTTCCTTTTTGTCAAAATATCTATTCGGATACTAACTCGATTGTATCCATGTTTTGATCATTCTTGAATTTTACACCACTATGATTATTTTTGAGGTATTTTTGGACATGGATAAAACCAGTCTGAATCCTTAATCCTTAATCCTTGTCATTTTGTTTCACTGGATTCGTTTTTTTAAAAAATATTTTACATCATCCTCGGTCTTAAATGATGATATTATGGAATATCTTTGGCCAGTAGCAAAAGATGAATGATTTCTTAAGAATATCTTTGGCACGTAGTGCAAAGATGAATGATTTTGAAGAATATCTTTGGCAGAAGGCAAAGATGAACAGTGTTTAAATGAACATGACTAATCGATGAATATCTTTGGCTGTAGTGCAAAGATGAATATTTGATTCGGATGTATATTGATTGATGTTACAGGATAAAAGATGAGCGATGAACTTTTAAATTCATACATAGAAGATAGTAGTTTGCATTCTCTACTTAACTCTTCTAATGAATTATTATTTCATTGCGAATATTGATTTAAAATTTGTTGTCTATTGTATTCTATTATATTTTCCTCGTTGAAGACTAACGATAATTTGTTGTATATTATCTTAGTCATAATATTCTTCTTGAGCTAGTTGAGCTCACCCTTTTCCTTTTTTGTTCCATTTTTTCTCGGGAGGCGAGAATATAGCGAAAGCAATTAGCCTGGGGTATGGAATGAAGGTTTTAGAAAGGATTGTTTAGTAGTCCTCACCATTTTGTAAATTAATGTATCAATAAATGTGATGAGGATTTATTTGAGTATAGATATTATGCAGAAGATAATATTTGTATTCAAACTCACAGTTTCTTGTTGTAATAATAAAGTTGTAGTTATTTCGTATCATGTATTGACAACCCGAATAGGTGATGTATACCTATTTTGGGGGCGTCACATATATATTGATTGATGTTAAAGGGATAAAATATCGACGATGAACTTTTAAATTCATATATAGAAGATAGTAGTTTGCATTATCTACTTAACTCTTCTAATGAATTATTATTTCACTGCGAAGATTGATTTAAAACTCGTGGTTATCTATCAGTATTCTATTAAATTTTTCCTCGTTGAGGACTAACGATAATTTGTTTCTATATTATCTTAGTCATAATGTTCTTTTTTGGCTAGTTGAGCTCACCCTTTTCCTTGTTGTTCCATTTTTCTTCTCGGGAGGCGAGAATGTAAGCAGTACTTAGTCGGGGTGTGGAATGATGGTTCTAGAAGTTGTTCTAGTAGTCCTCACTATTATTCGTAAAAATAGTGTATTAATAATCAGTAATGAGGACTTATTTGAGTGTGGATATTATGCAGATGATAATATTTGTATTTAAACTTACAGTTTTTATGTTGTATTAATAAAGTTATAGTTATTTCTATACCATATATTTGGCGACTCAGAATGGGTGTTGTATACCTATTTTGGGGGCGTCATGATTAATATCGAGCTTAGGATATGGTCTCCGGCGGAGATCGGGGAATATTACTAGGAGGGGAAAGACGAGTAATCCTTCGCTAATATGTCATACCTAAGCTTATTTGTTGGTCAGTCGAACTATATGGTTAATATGTGATATGTTAATTTGTTTAATTAATGTGAGACCCCAGATTTTATCAATAAAGATTTAAATTTTGTCGAAATAATTTTTAATATTATGGTGTGAATTTGAGATAATATTATAGTTGTGGGTAGTAAAAGTACAGTAATACGTGTGGTTGCATAGTAGCACACGGTATTGATTATTGATACTTATGTGAGAAGTCACTCAGTTTGATTCCATTATTGTCGATTAATAATATAAATTATTATAGCGATAATGGCGTTTTGTTTTATTCAGTATTATTAATGTAATAAAAGCGAAACATCTTTTATATAAAAATGTAATACTTTATTAAAGTTATTTTATAAATAGAATATATTATATTTTATTATGCATAGTGTTGCATAGTGTTTTGCATAGTGTTTGCATAGTAAAATGTTTTTATATAAATAGAGTATATTATATTTTATTTAAAAGATTTTTCTTTAAATATGGACCGCCGATTAAAGTAAATCAATCTGGACCGTTCATGGATTAATTACTATGCATTCTATTTTCCTATAAATGAAGCTCATTCCTTCATTATTTTCTTATTTAATTCACTAAAACTCAGAGAGAAATTATAGAGAAGCTATAGAGAGAAAATCTATAGAGAGAAAGAAGAAGAGTACGGTACTTCACTACTTTGATATCCGGTGTCTTTTACGGTGAGGGTATTATTTGTTGTACATTCAGAATTGGTGTTTTTTTTTCTTATTCATGAAAAGAACTTCATTATTCCATTCATTATTATTATTCGTTGAATAACTTTGTAAAAGTGGCATACCCTATACATAACTTGTGTCTGTAATACGCAGATACCCTATGGTGTGAATCCTTATATTATTCCATTCTTATTTATTCATTGAATAACTTGTATCACGCGGAATCCCTATACTTGGTGATCTTCTTACGTTATTCCATTCTTTATTATTACATTGGAATATCACATCGCATGTGTTTTACGGACTGGTTCCATTATTTATTATTCGCATTTATTATTACATTGGAATATCCATCGTGTGTTTTACAGGACACGGTTCCATTGTTTATTATTCAGCATTTATTATTCTCGTTGGATCATCCTATCGGTGTGAATTTCACCGACCGGTTCCGTTATTATTATTCTATGGAATAACACATGTATGCACTGCCAAGCATGCGTGGTGATTTCTTTTGTTATTCCATTCTTTATTATACCCGGTTGGTTAAAACTTTGACTTCTATACTCCATGAAATTAGTAGAATATCTTTGATATTTGCGTTTCATCCAAAGATATCTTTCATGGAAATATTCTTCCGATTATTCTTGAATTTTACTATACAAAAGCAAAGATCATGTTGACAATTTGGGACGTTAATAATTCCTGGATTAAATAATTCTTGAACTTGTTTTATTGAATTATTATGTCATTATCATCATCCTCATGTTATATTATGTTATCTTTGGCTTACGTGCGTAGATGAACTTAGTATGATTATGACTGGGGATCATTCGGTATAATTATGGCTTGATATAAATGATGTGACAAAAGTCCTCGATTGGCTGTGAATGTAGTGATGGATAGTTTTTGGTATGATTATGACGAGGGGTGATTCTAAGATAGTCATGACCATTGATAATTTGATGAAAATCCTTGACCGTAGTCTGAGGATGATTAGATATTGTGGTTTATTCATTAAACCGAGTCTTAGTGATAAAAATGATGAAAACCTTTTAAATCATAAAAGATAATAGACTTTATTTTCTACTTGACTCTTTTAATGGATCAGATATTTCACCGCAGCTTAAACCTGGTTGTCTATTATATTTTATCGGTTTAACATTGTTGAAGGCTAATGATAATTTATTCGCATTATCTTAGTCATAATATTTCTTCTTCTTGGGCTAGTTGAGCTCACCTTTTCTTTCACTTTATTCTTCGTGAAATGAGAATAAATTTGGACAGTCTGGGAGCGGAGTAATGGTCCGGAGGATAGCATTAGTAGTCCTCACTATTCTGTGAAATAGTGTGATAATAGTTGTAATGAGGACTCCTTTTGAGTTTGTATAATATCTAGTAGACAATATTTGGATTCAAACTCACAGTTTATGTCGTATTGTACACGAAAGTTATGTTAGTAAGTTGTATTTGAATTTATGTACCATGTAAGTGGCGACCCAAGATGGGTGACGTATACCTAATTTTGGGGGCGTCACAATTAACCCTTGTTTTATGGCCGTATTTAAGAATGGCAGCTGAGAATATTAACGGTGGAGTTAATGAGACCGTGGAAACACCTTTAATCACCACCCAGGGGAACGTGCAACAGGAAGGCAATATTCTTCCTGTAAACAACACCACTGAGCAGACGATGAACGACGGGATGTTTAGGAGCTTTTTGTAGTTCATGCAAAACCAGACGAGGGAGACTCGTGCACAAAATACGGGTGGAAATGCTAGCAATGCGCGGCTTATCACAACCAATCAATTCAAAGAGTTGGGACCACCAGAATTTAAGGGAAAGCCGGATCCAATCATGGTGGAAACGTGGGTCAAGCAAATTACCAAGATATTCGATGTCTTGGGATGCATGGAGGAACAGAAGGTTCCATTCGCCACCTTTATGTTTCGTGGCGAGGCAGATTACTGGTGGGAGTCTGTGAAACGTACCCAGCCTGCCGCACTTCGCATGTCTTGGGAAACGTTTCAGAAACTTTTCAACGAAAAATACTTTCCTGAAAGTATTCGCCATATGAAAGAGGTAAAGTTTATTAGACTAGGACAAAACAACATGACGGTGTCCCAATCTGGCGAAGTTCGCAGAGTTATCCGTGTTTGCACCTCATTTGGTAGAGAATAAGGAGCGAATGGCGAGGATGTTTTGAGAGGTTTAAAACACGAGATTCGGACAATATCTTATCTCTCATAAATTTTCTTTATATTTGAGATATTCTCAACAGGCTCAATTATTAGAGCGAGATAGCGAAAGTACGTTCAACCAAGAGGCAAGAACCAGGATCATAGGTAATAGCGGTCATTAGAACAACGATAACCGGCGGAGAAGAAAAAAATACGGACAAAAGCGACAACCACTGGTGGTAATCGTGGCCATGAAAATAGAAAAAGTTTAGTCGGGGAGATTTTAAAAGAGGAGATTCAACAATGACATCGCTGAAGACGCCAAACACCAATGAAGAATCGGTTTTGGAGGAGAGAACGACCACCGGTCGTATCTTATAAATGTGGAAAGAGGACACATCACCCAAACCCATCCACAACAGTTCAAGGTATGCTATAATTGTGGAAAAGAAGGACATATCGCTCGAGATTGTACGGTAGCGAAACCAAGCCCAGTGGGGATGGTGACTCAAAAGGCTGTCCCAGAAAAGTCAAAGTCAACGATTCCTGGAAGAGCGTTTGTCGTGACTAGTCAACATGCGAGGAACCCAAACGAGGTGATCACGGGTAAGCTAATCATAAATTCATGCGAAGTTTATACATTACTAGATACCGGTGCTACCCATTCATTTATCTCTCCTGCTTATACTCAACGTTTAAACTTGACTCCGGAGAAATTAGACTTTGACCTATCTGTGAAAACTCCGTTAGGAGAAACTTTCATCACATCCACTGTTTATAAATCTTGTTTGATCAAGTTGGCACCATCGCATTACCTGTTGACCTTATTTCTTTAAAGATACTTGCTTCTGATGTGATTTTAGGAATTGATTGATTAACTACTCATCATGCCAAAATTGATTGCTTTCGTAAGGTTGTTAGTTTTCATATTCCTAAGCAACCTGTTATTCGAATTCAAGCAACCAAACCATTGATGGCAAACACTTTCATATCAAGCCATAAAGTCATTCGTTTATTGAAAAATGGATGTTAAGTTTTTTTAGCCCATGTGATGGACTTAAACAAAAATACGTCAGATTTGAATGATATTTCTATTGTTAGTAAATTTCCTGATGTATTTCCTGAAGAATTTCTTGGCTTACTCCCAAAGTGTGATATTGAATTTTGTATTGACTTTGAACCCCAGACAAAACCCATTTCTAAAATCTCATGGCTCTATTGAACTTCGTGGAGTTAAAAAATTCCAATTGTAGAAGTTTGTGACCGAGCCTCTATCTGGTGACTTGACTTTGTGGAATGCTGCGAAGCCTGACTCTCTGTAGGGACACCATATTCGATGCGATAGTAAATCGATAGGTGTCATTGTGACGTCTTATCCAAGGTTGGGATATGAGTCACAGTTGAAAACAACCTAAGTCGAGTAATCGAAATACGTAGCTTTGAGGCTTAGTTGGTTATTATCGGAGATTCGTTGAAGGATATTCTCAAATCGCTATTCCATTAACGGTGACTCGTAGAGATACAAAATTCTAATGGAGCAAGGAATGTGGGAAGAGCTTGAAGAACTCAATAGGAGACTCATTTCGCACACGTTACGACCATACCATCTCGGAAAAGTGAACGCGTGGTAGGCGGCGTGTTGAGTAAAACATCGATACGAAGTACAAGTGCGATATTGTCAAAGACCCATTTTGTATGACTTACAAATAATAGAGTTGATGACTCTAGGTACCCATGTGGTGATATACAAGTAGAATCGACTTTAATCGATAAAGTTAAAACCGTTCAAGCTACACACCGGAGCTGATGAATATGAAGAAGGAGGTACAAGAAGTCGTTATTCCAAAAGCGAGAGTCGGCGATGTGAGGAAAGCTCAAACCTTCAATTTATTAGTCCATTTGAAATCCTTGATCGAATAGGAACGGTGGCCTATAGACTCGTTTTACCGCCAAGTATGACGCGTGTTCATAACGTTTTTTCACGTATCGATGTTACGTAAATATGTGGATGACCCGAACCACATTATTGAGTTAGAACCAGACGAGATAGCAGAAGATTTAACGTACGAGGATGTACCAGTCAAAATCTTGGATAGGAAGGAACATGTCCTACACACGTCAATTTTGAGGACGAAATTTCATAAGGAGGGAGGTGTAGAAGACCCAACTTTTTATAAATAAAGATTTAATTTTCTAATTATTATTTTGAAATAGTAAGGGGTTGATTTGATTAATGTGGTTAGTTATGGGTAAAATGCTTAAATATTTTAAATAAGCAAGTGGTTATAAAATACTATCGTTGTTTTTCGGAGAATATTCGTTTGGTCGTGGAATATTCTTCTTTCGTCATGGAATATTCAGACGACGGTGCAAAATTTGTGTGGGCCCATAACGAAAAGCGATTGGATGAAGAAAGCACAAGTATAAGTTGTTTTAAATAACTAGCGTAGTTATTATACAATTAACACTTTGTTGAATACCGGTGGTTAAAACACAAGAATGTCGCGTTGTTGCACAAGAAGATATGAAGATTGCACCAATTATTGATTCTTACGTAAGAAGGCATTACTCAATAATTGTTACGAAGAATTATCGCTTCAATATTTTATTTTATTGATTCAATAATTGTTGCGTTGATTTTTTATATTATCGTTATTTCAATAATTGTCACTACACAAGTATTTTTCATTATCGAGACAATAATTCATATTATCTGAATAATATTATTAGAAAACATTATTGGCAATGTCTAGAAAGTTTGGCTCTAAGGAGAGGTTTGGTCACCTAATCAAGGCGCCAAGAAGGAGAAATCTTTATTCGAAAGCCCTCTTTCCAGGGAACACTGTTCACAAGATCTTGTGATTCTGTAATATTATTTGTGAATAATTAATTATTGATTTATATGATGAGGAAAATATTGATTTTATTTGGATATAGATGGAGAAAATTTTTAAAGTGACAATTGTTAAAATTGATATTTTATCTTTTCTGATAAAATAATATTTTATTATATTATTATAATATAATAATGGGGATATTTTTACAATGAATGTGAGATATATGAGTATATGAGGATGAGGAGTACTTTTGTTACAAAAGTTGTTTAAAACATGTTAAACATGTCCGTGGGCCCATTTCTTGACTGAAATTTGATTATAGCCTGTAGAATCGTCCGTTTGTGGATTTCGATCAATTTCTGTTTGGAATTTGAAAAAACTTTCTTCTGCAAAGTTGTAGAGAATTGAATTTCCTATAAAAATTCGCGAGATTCGAATTTTTTGATAAAAGGGCTATTTATTATGAATTATTGAAGTTCTGAAGTTCCGAAATAATTGATTTTTGGAAGTTTTAATTATTTTTATTTAGAAAAATGTTTTTGTTGTTTATGGACATGTGTTAGGTGTTTGAGATCAGCTGGTAGGATGGCGTAGAAGATTTATTATATATATTAATATTATATTAATTTTTCTGCTTTGGTATTCTAGCGATTTTCCTATAAATAGGGTGCTTGGGTTAGAATTGAAAATCACACCGTGAAACTACAGATTTCTCTCTCTCTCTCTCTATAATATCGAAGCGTATTAGTACTTTGAGTATTGCTATACGATTGCAAGTTATTTCAAAGACTATATCCAAGATTCAAATGAAGTCTTATTCTTTTCCGAGGTAAGGGATGTTATTTTTTTCAGTAAATGATATTATTTCTTCAATATCATTACGCCAAATATTGGTCTAAATTTTTATCAAATTTGGAACTTTTTCATGTCAAGGTTACTATTCATGAGTTACTATTCACGAAAGTACTATTCATTTAAGCATGATGATATTTTTTGTGAAATTTCTATCTTTTAATTCGTGGGGAGTTCTTATTCACGATACAACACTATTCACGATATCTGATTATTATTCACGAATACGACAATTATTCACGTAAATATTAAATTTTCTTTTCTATGTTCAAGATTGTCTCGTTATGATTCCTATCTTTGATTGGATCTATGTTTTGGTCTTCATTCTTGAATTTTACTCCACTCGATTATTTATGAAGTATTTTTGAACTTGGATTGTGTAAAGTATGAATCCTTAATATTTGTTCTTCCATTTCTTTGGATTCGTTTCCTTTAAAATATTTTTCATCATCCTCACCCTAAATGATGATATTATTGAATATATTTTGGCTTTTGTAGTGCAAAGATGAATGATTTTATGATGAATATCTTTGGCAGTAGTGCCAAGATAAGCAGTGTTTAGATGAACATGACTAATGATGAAATATTCGCACCTGTAGTGCAAAGATGAATATTTGATTCCAGATATATATTGATTGATGTTACAGGATAAAATATCGACGATGAACTTTTAAATTCATATATGAAGATAGTAGTTTGCATTCTCTACTTAACTCTTCTAATGAATTATTATTTCCAATCGCGAAGATTGATTTAAAACCGGTTGTCTATTGTATTCTATTAGATTTTTCCTGTTGAGGACTAACGATAATTTGTTCTATATTATCTTAGTCATAATGTTCTTTCTTGGGCTAGTTGAGCTCACCATTTTTCCTTGTTGTTCCATTTTTTTCTTCTCAAGAGGCGAGAATGTAACCAGTACTTAGTCAAAGGTGTGGAATGAAAGGTTCTAGAAGTTGTTTAGTAGTCCTCACTATAATCGTAAAATAGTGTATTAATAATTGTAATGAGGACTTATTTGAGTGTGGATATTGTCTAGATGACAATATTTGTATTTAAACTCACAGTTTTTATGTTGTATTAATAAAGTTATAATTGTTTCTTTACCATATATTTGGCGACTCAGAATGGGTGTTGTATACCTATTTTGGGGGCGTCACACATATACTTAATGATTTTATTAAAGATTTTTTTAATGTTCATGACTCTTCCTTTTCCAGATTTTTAATTATTTTTTTAATGATGTTTTAAATGTTCACGAATGTTAATAAATATATTTTAAATCTTAATGTTCATGACTCTTTCTTTTCATAACTTACATGTATGACTAATGTTCATGAATGTTAATAAATATATTTTAAAGGTTAATGTTCATGACTCTTCCTTTTCATAACTTACATGTATGACTAACTATGTTAAAAATCAAATCGATTTCAATTGATTTGAAATTGATTGAGTTAAGGATAGAAAAATTGATTAATTGATTGAATTAAGGATAAATTGATTTGAAATTTGGAAGCCAGATTGATTAATTGATTTGAAATTGATTTCAATTGATTGAGTTAATTTTAAATGTTAATGTTCATGACTCTTCCTTTTCATAACTTACATGTATGACTAACTCAGCTAAAAATTAAATCGATCTCAATTGATTTGAAATTGATTGAGTTAAGGATAGGCAAATTGATTAATTGATTTGAAATTGATTGAGTTAAAGGATAAATTGATTTGAAATTTGGAAGTCAGATTGATTAATTGATTTGAAATTGATTGTCAAATTGATTTCAATTGATTGAGTTAAGGGGCTGTGCTGTATTTATATATATAAAGTAATAAGATTTTTTAAAGAGAGTAGTTGTCCATTTTATTTAATTTATTATCCTTTTTCCTAGGGCATCCGTCCCTGAAGCCAAAAATTTTAAACCCAACACCAGCAAGCCAGTAATAATAACGAAAATTGTAAGATTACGATAGATCTAAAAGTTATAATTTAAATTATATAATTTATCGTATATTGAGACTGATAAACGTATAGAACAAGATATTATG
Source organism: Panax quinquefolius (assembly GCA_020205615.1). Lineage (NCBI taxonomy): Eukaryota > Viridiplantae > Streptophyta > Magnoliopsida > Apiales > Araliaceae > Panax > Panax quinquefolius. The sequence goes on along the minus strand of CM035166.1, from coordinate 105,080,822 downwards.
GTCATTTTAGAAAAAGATTAAATTAAAGTTAATTTTGTCTAGCAATTTTTAATCTAATACCAAGTAGAACATGATATTAAATAATCTCACATCTTCAGTTATTTTATAATCCCAGTAATAATAGTCTCAATCTCAGATTTAAAAACAAACAAGACATTTGAAATTAATATTCATATCCCAAATATAATTCTTGTAAACAAACATAGCCTAAATGATTAACAATTATATATTGATCTAAAAAGTCCACACATTCTTGATTCAAGGCAGGGTACAACATGATTGACAATCAATATTGTTTGGCTTAGGCATTTGATTCACACACACACATATATATTTCAAATTAGAGTTTCGATCAATCTACGAATTTTGACTTTGATCGCCGCTTGACCACTTTAAATTCATTGAAAAACCTACAAAAAGTCCACCGAAGTTGGGGGGTTTCAGGAGCACTCTCTGATACTTAAATCAAAATACTGATATGGAGTGACGGAATTATTATTAGAGTAAATAGTGTATCTTGATTGTTGAGCATATATCTCTTATTTATAGCATGAGAGTTCTCTCATTCAGGAGTTTAGGAACAGCGACAACTTTAGTGACGATATGATCCATCGCTATATGTATCGAATTGAGTATGATCCAACTCAATTCTCCCACGCTCATCTTATTCAATAACCACTAGCCTCCAAAGTTTCTTAGCTGGGAATCATTTAATGAATGGGTCATATTTTCTTCTCTAATTAATAAACAGTTAATATCCAGTGTCGTATAATATTATATATAAAGGGTTATCAATTTATTACCTTCACCTTAATATACACTATATTCGTTATATTCATACAGATGAACAAAAATTCATTATATTCATTATATTCGTTAATTACAAGAAAAAAAAACATACAGATGAACAAAAATTCATTATATTCGTCGTATATTAATATTACACATTTTACCTCAAAAAAAGTTATGACTCATAAAATTAATATGAAATAAAGGAAGAAATAAAAAAAAAAAATAGCAATAGGACCGTTACATTCATCTAATGCGGCAATGGATCCCACTAGTATGAACTGTGGGAACTGCGGCAATGGATCCCACTATTATGAATGCTCTACACTCATCTAATGTTCGGAATACTCGTAGCAATAGGACCGAAGGCGGTGTGTAATAAAACTGAGTAATTAAGATTTAAATGTTTATTATTCTCTCCGTCTCAGGGTAAAAATTCTGGTGGACTTTTCACGCATATTAAGAAGATGAATAAAATGATAAAATTATCCATAATAATGTCATTAAATATGGAGAGAGAATTAGAATAAGAAAAGTATGAGATATTTAATGCTACGGATATTGTAAAACTCAAACTTTTTGAATAAAGATGAATTTTCTATAAATATTATTTTTGTATATTATGGAGTGAAATTGATATAATAGTTGTGGGTAATATTTATAAATTTTGCAAAAGACGTTAAGTTTATATAATATTTGATTGGGCTGGGAATATTCGTTTTAATGGAGAATATTAAGACAACGCCACAATCATTGGTGGACCCCTAAACGGAATTATCATTTGATCGAGAAAACGACAAAAAATTTTTTATGAAAATAATAACGGGTAAGTTTTACTGTTAATCGTGAAACACACCCGGTGTTAAAAAGTACACTAATACGCATGGGTCGCATAAGAATATTACCGCGATTAATTATTGATGCTTAAGTGATAAGTCATTATTTTGTTGGCATTATTAATGTAATAATACGTAAAATCTTTTTATATAAAAACATAATACTTTTATAAAGTTATTCTATAAATAGAATATATTATATTCTATTACGATAGTACATACATAAATGTCTGAGATAAGTGTTTTCAGATAAGAAAATTTTTTATATAAAACATAATATTTTTATAAAAGCTATCTATTTTATTAGATAATAATTAGAATATATTATATTTTATTATGCATAATATTTGCATAAGGCTCTGCGTAGTGTTTCAGATAGTAAAATCTTTTATAAAGTTATTCGTTTTATTAGATTATAAATAGAATATATTATATTTTATTTTGATTTTTTAAATATGGACCGTAAGATTAAAGTAAATCAATCTCGACTGCTCACGAAGTTAGTTATTATGCATTCCATTTTTCTATAAATAAGCTCATTCATTCATTATTTTCTTATTAATTCATCAAACTCTGTAGAGATAAACTATGTAGAGAAAGAAGAAAGTATTCTCGCTACTTCACTACTTATATATCCAAAGATTTTCTTCTTAAGGTAGGGAATATTATTTGTTGTATTCGTAAGGGTGTTATTCTTTTCTTATTCATGAAGAGAACTCGTTGTTATTCCATCGCTTATTATTCATTGGAATAACTCAGATACGCTGATCTACCCTATACTTGGTGACATTCTTCTATTATTCCGCCTTTACTATTCTCTGTTGAAATATTCTGCTCAAGGCGTTTTTACGCTTTAATTCGATTCCCGCCTTTATTATTATTCTCGTTGAATATCCCTCTCAAGCGCTTTTACGGCGGGATTCGGTTCCGCTTTTTATTATTATTCGTTGAATATCCCGTCTGCATGCGCTTTTACACCGGACCGATTCCGCCCTTATTAGTATTCTCGTTGAATAACCTCGTCTCATGCCAAGCACCGCATGCATGGTGATTTCGTTGTTATTCCATTCTTTATTATTCTCGTTGAACATCCCGCTTGCGCAGTAATTTCGCCTCGACCTAGTTCCGTTATTTAGTATTCTCGTTGAATAACCGCTCATGTAAGTACCGCATCCATGGTGATTTCTTTTGTTATTCCATTCTTTATTATACTCAATTGATTAAAGTTTTGACTTCTATACTCCATGAAATTAGTAGAATATCCTCGATATTCAAGGCTTCATCCAAGATCTTTCATGAAAATATTCTTCCGATCATTCTTGAATTTTACTCTACAAAGCAAGATCATGTCGACAATTTGGACATTAGTAGTTCTTGGACAAATTAATTCTTGAACTTGTTTTATCAATTCTTATATCATTGTCATCATCCTCATGTTTATATTATGTTGAAAGTCATATCGTATTCTGTAGTGCATAGATGGACTTGGACTTGGTATGATTACACTGTGATTATTCTTGTAATCACGACCGTAATGTTACAAATGATGTGGTAAAAGTCCTCATTGGTCTGTAGAAAGTGTATTGATGGACGCTTGTTGGTATGATCATGACCATTAATGAATACACAAATATTTTTGGCCCGTAGTGTATGGATAATTGTGGTCGCGATACTAAAGAATATCCTCGTCAGTAGCTGCAGGGAGTGATTCGATGATGTGGAATATTTATTGTTCGAGTCTCGCCGATAATAAATGATGAAAAACCTTTTAAATCATAAAAGATAGTAGATTTTATTTTCTACTTGACTCTTTTTAATGGATTGCTTATTCCTCCGCAGCTTAAACTTGATGTCTATTATATTTTATCGCTTTAACATTGTTTAGAGACTAATGATAATTTATTTCGCATTATCTTAGTCATAATATTTCATCGGGTTAGTTGAGCTCACCCTTTCTTTTTCACCGTTTTCTTCGTGAAATGAGAATATAGTTGGATTTAGCCTCGGGGAACTGGAGTGATGGTCCAGAGGATAAGATTAGTAGTCCTCACTATTCGTGAAATAGTGTGATAATAATTGTAATGAGGACTCCTTTTCGAGTTTGTATAATCTCTAGTAGATAATATTTGTATTCAAACTCACAGCTTTATTTTTGTCGATTGCATACACACATACAGATTAGTAAGTTGTATTTGAATTTGCATCACGATCCGACGCACCCAAGATGGGTGATGTATACCTAATTTTGGGGGCGCCACGCTTGGTATCAAAGCTTAGGATATGATCCCCTGCTAAGATGTGAGACTAGAACTAGGAGGGGAGAGACGGGAATTTCTTCGCTAAGTATGACCTACTTAAATTTATTTTGTATTTAAATTGGTTGGTCGAGTTTAGAGATATTATGTTACATGTCAATTAACCTTTGTTTTGTGGCAAGATTCAAAATGACATCCAAAATGTTGAGAATAAGAATGGAGCACAAGAGACCGCTGAGTCTCCACATATCAATAATCGGGAGAATGTGTATCAGAAGGCGATAATCCTCATGCAAATAACAACATCGACCAAATGATGAATGATGGATTGTTCAGAGGCTTTTACGTAATTCATGCAACAAAGCAAAAAAAGAGAGCTGCTCCTCGTCCAAAATGTAGGTGAAAACATCGAAACTCTCAAGCGTCACCGCTAAATAGTTCAAGGAGTCGGGACCACCGGAGTTTAAGGGAGAGCCAAAACCACTTATGGCGTAAGCATGGATAAAGCAGATCACCAAGATATTTGATGTCTTGGGATGCTCCGAGGAGCAAAAGGTTCCTTTCACGCCTTTTATGTCAAGGCGAGAGAGGCAGACATCGTGGAAATCCAGAAACGTACTCAACTCGCCAGCATAAAGATGTCTTGGGAGAAGTTCCAAGAGTTGTTTCAACGACAAATACTTTCCCGAAAGTATTCACACATAAAGGAGGTGGAGTTTATCAAATTGGAGCAAAACAATACGACCGTGGTCGCAATACGAGGCAAAATTTATGAGTTATCCCTTTTTCGCCCCACTTGGTGGATAATGAAGAGAGAATGGCGAGAATGTTTTTAAGAGGTTTGAAGTCGAAATACGCCAACATCTTATTTCTCATAAACCGTGTTTGTATTCGGGATGTTGTAAATAGGGCTCATTGGTGGAGCGCGATAACGAGTCAACGCAAACCAAAAAGAGAGCAATTTTACAAAATGATAATACCAAAGAGAGAGCCAAATATCAAAGCGGTGACAACAAGCGTGGAGGGAATCAATAAAGCCGTAAATGGTAACCACTTTTGTGGTAATCGTACAAAACAATAAGAATGGACATTTCAAGAAGAGGAGATTCAACAATGATGGAAAGACGCCAAGACCAAAGACCCGTTGTTAAGGAAGGAGAAAGACCACCCATCATATGCTTCAAATGCGAGGGAGGGACACATCACCCAAATTGCGCGATGTCATCCAAAAAAAGCATGTTATAATTGTGGAAGAGAAGGTCACTTATTTCGATTTTGTCATTCACCAAAGACAAATTCAACTAGGATGGAGGCACCAAAGGTCGTCCCGTAAAAGTCAAAGCCAGAAGCAAAGGAGAGCGCGTTTGTTATGACCTCCCAGAGAGCAAGGAACCCGAATGAGGTCATCATGTAAGCTTATCATAAACTCTAAAAAGTTTACACTTTATTTGATATCGGTTCTACCCATTCTTTTATTTCTCCTACTTGCGCCAACGATTAAATTTAACTCCGAGAAATTAGACTTTGACTTATCTCGTGGAAACTCCGTTGGGAGAAACCTTCATTACATCCACGGCTTATAAGTCTTGTTTGGTTCAAGTTGGTACCCACACATTACCCGTCGATCTTATTGCATTAAAAATACTCAGATTTGATGTAATTCTGTGGATTGATTGGTTAACTACTCATCATGCAAAAATTGATTGTTTTCGTAAGTGTGTTAGCTTTCATATTCCTAATCGACCTATTATGTGAATTCAAGCAACCAAACCATTAAAATCAATCATCGCTATCTCAAGCCATAAAGCTATTCGCTTATTGAAAAACGGATGTCAAGCTTTCTTAGCTCATGTCATCACGATCTAAACAAAAATACGCCGCTTTTGAATAATATTTCTATTGTTAATGAATTTTCCGACGATTCTCAAGAACTTCCCTGCCTACCCCAGAAAGCGTGAAATTGAATTTTGTATCGACCTTGAACCCAGACAAAACCCATTTCCAAAGCCCCATATCGAATGGCTCCTATTGAACTTCGTGAGTTAAAGACTCAACCGCAGGAATTGTTAGACATTGGCTTTATTCATCCCTAGTACTTCTCCTCGGGGTGCCCTGTTCTATTCGTGAAGAAGAAAGATGGGAGTATGCGATTTTGTATTGATTATCTGGAGTCAATCATGTCACCATCAAAATAAAAGTACCCATTGCCACATATTGATGACTGTTTGACCAACAGTAAGGAGCCAAATTCTTTTCAAAGATCGATCTTCATTCCTGATATCACCAATTGAAGATTAGAACCGATGATATTCCAAAGACGGCCGTAACCCTCTAGTACGGGCATTATGAATTCCTAGCCATGTCTTTCGATCGACTAATGCTCCCGCCGCTTTCATGGATATGATGAACCGAAAGTATTCAAGGAATATTTGGATCATTTTGTGGTCGTCTTTATTGATGACATCCTCATATATTCCAAAAGCCGTGAAGATCATGAGGAACACTTGAGGTCGATACTCCAAAAGCTTCGTGAATACAAGCTTTATGCCAAGTCAAGAAATGCGAAGTTCGCTTCGAGGAAGTAGCATTCCTTGGGCAATGGTATCAAGTCATGGAATATCCGCTGACCCAAAGAAAGATGAAGCTATTCAAAGTCGGGAGCAACCTAAATCAATGATCAAGCACGTAGCTTTCTGCTTAGCCGGTTATTATCTGAGATTCGTAGAAGGGTTTTTTCGAATCGCTACTCCACTAACTCACCGACTTTAAAGATACAAAGTTCTATTTGAGCGAGGAATGTGAGAAGAGTTTTCAAGAACTCAAGAGAGACTCATTTCAAGACCTGCTCGACAATACCATCCGGTTCGGAGGATTTGTCATCTACAAAGTGATGCTTCTAGCAAAGGGGGGATGTGTTCTCATGCAACATGGGAAAGTCATAGCCTATGCCTCACGAATAACTCAAAGAATATGAGAGGAATTATCCTACTCATGACCTCAGAGTTAGAAGTCGTTGTCTTCGCAGACTTAAAATTTGGAGGCATTACTTGTATGGGGAGAAAGTGGAGATCTTTACTTGATCATAAAAGCCTCAAATATTTCTTCACTCAAAAGGAACTCAACACGTGACAACGACGTTGGCTTGAATCTGTTGAAAGATTATGATCATACCATCCAATACCATCCTCGAAAAGCGAATGTGGTAGCCGACGATCGAGTAGAAGATCATACGCGGCACGAAGTGCAATATTGTCAACTCAAAGGCCCATTTTGTATGACTTGCAAAGGATGGAGATAGAGATAAAGACTCCAGAGACCCACGTGATGATGGCAAAATATACGAGTAGAACCGACTTTAATTGATAAAATTAAAGTCGCCAAATTACGATCCGGAGCCGATGCGTATGAGGAAGAAAGTGCAAGAAGGTGCGACGCCTAAGCAAGAATCGATGAAGAAGGAATACTTCGAGTCAACTCCACTTTTTCAGGTTCCTAACGACCTCGATTTAAAGTATAAAATCATGATGGAGGGCACACAACACACCGCTTGTAATCCATCTCGGGAGTACCAAAATGTATCATGATCTTCACATACATTTTGGTGGGGAAATATGAAGAGAGAGATAGCGGTGTTTATCTCAAGGTGTCTAACGTGTCAACGAAGTCAAGCGCGAGCATCAAGTACCAAAAAGTCCATTGCAACCACTTGAAATTCCGAATGGAAGTGGGAGCACATTACCATGGATTTCAAGCATCGGTCTTCCCAAGGTTTTCAAGGCATAGATGCGATTTGGGTCATTGTTGATAGATCGACCAAGTCCGCTTCATTTTTCATCGACACGAGAGACTTATACACTTGAACGTCTTCGTCAGATGTACATAAACGAGATTGTAAGACTACATGGTACGCCAAGATCCATAGTTTCGATCGAGACCAAGATTCACTTCACGATTTTGGGTTAGTTTGCAAAAGCTATGGGCACAGATTTACGATTTAGCTCTAAGATATCATCCTCGACGGACGGACGGACAATGGAGAGAACTATTCAAACTCTCAAGATCTATTAAGACTGTGGTCCTTGATTTCAAGGGAAGTTGGGACAAGTTCTTACCATTGGTGGAGTTTTCCTACAACAACAGCTTATCAAGCAAGTATCGTACATGGCTCCATTCAAGCGCCAGTATGGAAGAAAGTGTCGCTCTCCAAAGATGCCGGGATGAGGTGGGTGAAGCAACGTTGTTGGGACGGAGTTGGTACATATGACTACGTAAAAGATTCAAACGATCCCAAGAACGATAAAAACCTCACAAGATCGATAAAAGAGTTATGCCGATCTTCATCGAAAGGACGTGGAATTCGATATAGAGATCATGTGTTGTTACGTGTTGCTTCCATGGAAAGGGGTTATTAGATTTGGAAAGAGAGGAAAGCTCAATCCTCGATTTATCTACCATTTTAATCCTTGATCGAGTAGGAACCGTGGGCCTATAGACTCGATTTACCGCCAAGTATGTCTCGTGTTCATAACGCTTTTCACATATCCATTTTACGTAAATATGTGAAAGACCCGAACCACATTATCGAGTTGGAACCAGACGAAATAGCGGAAGATTTGACGTATTAAGAGGTTCCTGCTCAAATCTTGGATAAGAAGGAACATATTCTAAGCACCAAGGTTATAGCTCAAGTCAAAGTTTTGTGGAGAAACCACGATGTCGAGGAAACGACTGGGAGTTAGAATCAAATGAAATCAAGGTATCCTTACCTCTTCGACATACCGTGCACGCATTCTAATTTCGAGGGCTTAAATTTCATAAGAAGGGAGATTGTAAAACCCCAACTTTTTAGGAAAGATGAATTTTCTATAAATATTATTTTGAATATTATGGAGTGAAATTGATATAATAGTTGTGGGTAATATTTATAAATTTTGCAAAGCACGCAAGTTGTTATATAATATTCGATTGGGTTCGGGAATATTCGCTTTTAACAGAGAATATTAGTACAACGCCACAATCATTCAGTGGACCCCACAATGTAATTATCATCGGATTGAGAAAACGACAAAAAAATACTTTATGAAAATAACGGCGGAAGTTTTACCGTTAACTCGTTGAAACACCTTGTTGTTAAAGCATAAGAATAATACGCTGTGGTTACATAAGTAGCATTACCAGATTAATTATTGATGCTTAAGTGATAAGTCACTCGCTTTTGTTGGTATTATTAATGTAATAATACGTAAAATCTTTTTTATATAAAATGTAATACTTTTATAAAGTTATTCTATAAATAAAATATATTATATTCTATTACGATAGTGTATTGCGATAGTGTTTTGCATAGTGTTTTTGATATAGTAAAATCTTTTTTTTATATAAAACAGGATACTTTTATAAAGCTATCTCTTTTTATTAGACAATAATTAGAATATATTATATTTTATTACGATAGTGTTTTCAGATAAGGCTGCATAAGTGTTTCAGATAGTAAAATCTTTTATAAAGTTATTCGCTTTTATTAGATTATAAATAGAATATATTATATTTTATTTTGCTTTAAATATGGACCGTCAGATTAAAGTAAATCAATCTCGACTGCTCATGAAGTTAGTTACTATGCATTCTATTTTTTATAAAATAAGCTCATTCATTCATTATTTTTTTACTTAATTCTTTGAAACTCTCAGAGAGATAAACTATGAGAGAGAAAAGAAGAAAAGTATTTCACGCTTCACTACTTATATATCCAAGACTTTTCTTCTTAAGGTAGGGAATATTATTTGTTGTATTCGTAAGGGGTGTTATTCTTTCTTATTCATGAAGGAAACTGTTGTTATTCCGTTATTTAGCATTCTGTTGGAATAACCTGTCTATGCGAAGTACCGCATCCATAGTGATTTCTTTTGTTATTCCATTCTTTATTATACTCAGTTGGTTAAAATTTTGACTTCTATACTCCATGAAATTAGTAGAATATCCTCGATATTTGCGCTTCATTCAAAGATCTTTTCATGAAAATATTCTTCTCGATTATTCTTGAATTTTACTCTACAAAGCAAAGATCGTGTTGACAATTTGGACATTAGTAGTTCTTGGATAAATTAATTTTGAACTTGTTTTATCAATTCTTATATCATTGTCATCATCCTCATGTTTATATTATGTTGAAAGTCATATATGGCCCGTAGTGTATAGATGGACTTGGTATGATTATGACCAAGGATTATTCGTGTAATCACGACCGTAATGTTACAAATGATGTGGTAAAAGTCCTCATTGGCCCGTAGTGCATTGATGGACGCTTGTTGGTATGATCACGACCATTAATGAATACACAAATATTCTCGCCCGTAGTGTATGGATAATTGTGGTCGTGATACTAAAGAATATCCTCGTCAGTAGTGTAAGGAGTGATTCGATGATGTGAAATATTTATTGTTCGAGTCTCAAACGATAATAAATGATGAAAAACCTTTTAAATCATAAAAGATAGTAGCTTTTATTTTCTACTGACTCTTTTAATGGATCGCTTGTTCACCGCAGCTTAAACTTGATGTCTATTATATTTTATCGCTTTAACATTGTTGGAGACTAATGATAATTTATTCTCGCATTATCTTAGTCATAATATTTTTCATCGGGCTAGTTGAACTCATCCCTTTCTTTCACCGTTTTCTTCGTGAAATGAGAATATAGCCGGGGACGAGCCTGGGAACGGAGTGATGGTCCGGAGGATAAGATTAGTAGTCCTCACTATTCGTGAAATAGTGTGATAATAATTGTAATGAGGACTTCTTTTGAGTTCAGATAATCTCTAGTAGATAATATTTGTATTCAAACTCAGTTTATGTTTGTCGTATTGCATACACGACATAACAGTATTAGTAAGTTGTATTTGAATTGCACCACGTATCCGACGACCCAAGATGGGTGATGTATACCTAATTTTGGGGGCGTCACAGGTATAATAGGAAAATATGTGTAAAAGTTTGGTTATTAAAGGAAAATGGACATTTAACATGGGACTACCCAAAATAGTAATAAGGACTTTTTAAAAATATCAATTTTAAATTTAAAAATATTTCAAATTGACTTTTCAAAAATCAATAATGATCTTAAAATTTGGAATGAATGGAGTACAATATTTATAGAGGCTCCATATATTTAATTTTTTTATTAAAAAACAGCTAGCTCTTAAAGAGTTAGATTTATATCTTTCTCTTATTGATTAAGAGACAATACAAGGCAAATAAAATTTTACTCTCTCCGTCCCATGATAAAAGTTCTAGTTGACTTTTTACGCATATTAAGAAAGAGGATAAAATGTTAAAATTGTTCATATTTAAATTCTCATTTAATTGCATAGTTTTTTACACATTATTAGTGATGCTCCATATATATGCATAGATAATAGAAATATAACAATTAATAATAAGGGTATTATAGGAAAATTATTGTAAAAAATAAATCATTTAAGGTAAGTAGACATTTAACTTGAGACTACCTAAAATAGTAATAACGATTTTTATCTTGGACGGAGGGAGTACCAAATAATTTTACTCTTTTATCGAATAAGATGTTGAACTATTAAGAGGTAAACAAACACTACCAGTCCTGCTGTTATGAGTAAGATGCTTCTCAATGTTGCAAGTGCTCAAGACATTCATCTCCCTGACTAAGGTTGTAAAATGAGCAAACAGTTCAAGTTTAATTTGTATTCGTTCAATTAAAAGTTCGATTCGAGCTTGATTCAAATATGAGCAAATTTTAAAGTTCGATAAATTACTCAAACTTTTTCAAATTGTAATTTTCTATTGATACTCGGACTATATTAATTCAAAAAGTTCAAATTACTGAAATTCAATTTAAAATTGTGCTCAACTCAATAACTAAACGAATCTCATTTAAATTTTATTTTATATTTAATAAATTATATAAATAAAATATAAATAATTTAATACTCGGCTCACCTCCAAATTCATTTATAACCTCATCTCTTACAAAAGATATCAATGCCTTCAAGCGTATGTAATTAGAATTCTCCATTAATGCATTAATAACTACAAGGTCAAACTCGTCATTTTACCTAAACCGGCAAACTTTCCCAACTACATCTAACAATCCAACCAAGGCCAATCTCGTTATTTCCCCTCCCAAACCACCACATTTAAAACCAGACCTTCCCTCCCCTCTCCCATAACTAAATACACACTTTTGTTACAAGAGAGAGGAGAGAGAGTTTCACCACCATGTCGCTGCCAAAGCCACCGCCGTTAACCACCACAGGAAAATCCTATTCATCAGTAAAAACATGTGACCTCTCCGCCGTAAGCCACCGCTCAATCGCGGCGGACTTGGACGGAACCCTTCTAATAGGCAGCTCTGCTTTCCCTTACTACATGCTAGTCGCCATCGAAGCCGGAAGCCTCTTCCGCGGCTTAATTCTCCTGTTATCTTTTCCTATTATCGCCATAGCATACATTTTCGTATCCGAAGCGCTTGCGATTCAGATGCTGATTTACATATCCTTCGCCGGACTCAAAGTCCGTGACATCGAGTTGGCGGCACGCGCCGTCCTGCCACGGTTCTATGCGGCGGACGTGCGGCGGGAGAGCTACGAGGTGTTTGAGAAGTGTGAGAGGAGAGTGGTGGTGACAGCGAATCCGAGGATTATGGTGGAGACGTTTGTGAGGGAGTATTTGGGCGGGGAGAAGGTGCTTGGCACGGAGATCGAGGTGAATCCGAAGACGAAGAAGGCGACGGGGTTCGTGAAGAGGCCGGGGGTTTTGGTGGGGAAATTGAAGAAGACGGCGATCTTGAAGGAGTTTGGGGATGAGTCGCCGGATATTGGGATCGGTGATCGGGAGTCTGATCATGATTTCATGTCTCTTTGCAAGGTAAGATTAATTTTGGGCTGAGTTTTTTTTTTTTCTTCTTTTTTATTATTAAAAGGTTGAATTTGTTATATAACTTGTTACTTGTGATAAATTGATTTCCGAACTATTGTGTCAACTTCTGTCTCATTTTCTATTATGAATTAAGTTACGACATATGAGAGAAGAAATGAAACAATAAATTTAGATTCGTGTTGAATTGATTATTTGGTTCTATTTTCTGTTTGTTTTAACAAGTGAAAATGAAAAATGATTTTTGGTTTTGAATATGGAGAAATGATTTTATTGTTCTTAAATGAGAGCCTCATAGAAATGGATTAAAACTTTGAAATGATGTCCATAAATGGAGAAGAAAGCGCGCATTAATTAAATATAGTTTTTATTTTTTTAATTCTTTTGTCATTATTGTATTGAATTGGATTAAGGTAATAAATAAAAATTGGCATGCATCTTCTATGAATATCCATATTATTTTATTATAATATGAATTTCATGAATCTGGTGCTTTTGCAGCATAAGGGAGTTTATATCACAAAAAAAACTTATTAGAGGGAAGATACATGTAATCAATTGAGTAAAGTGTGTGGCTTTTGTTATTTTATCTTATAGGAAATGATATGTGTACACAAGATTTGATTGATTAAAATGTGTGGGACCTGATTGTTTAAATGTGCAATTTTCATATGAAAATATCAATATTATTATATTAAAATTGATATTTCGGAATATATGAATTCAGATGTAAAAGTATGTCAATTCCCTTCTTAATTGTTACTCCATATAAAGTATCCTTTTCTTTTTCTTTGTGCTAAATTGCATCCTTTACCATATCCTTTTCTTTTGTTGGTAAAACATCTTTTATCTTATAAATATGGATTTTGCAACATAAGCTGCTAAATTTGTTACAGTTTTTCTATTATATTGTTTACTATGCCTAATTAATTTTTCAAATATTCGAAAATGACTTGAGACTATAATTTAATGAGTTAGATCATGTTTCTTTATCAGGAGAACAAGATTTTTTTGATTTATATACAAAAAATTTCTATTCATATAAGCTTCTCTCTAGCATCTTTATTCTTCTTTTTATTAATTACATTAATGTATAGAAGTTATATACTTCTATATAATGTAGTTGGTGTTGGTTGCTGCAAAAGCTATTAATGGTTACAGCTTGCATATTACTACTCCCTCCGCTCCATCCATTTAAAATATTAAGGATATTATTTAGGCTGTGAACTTTTGTGATATAATAATGAAATTATGATGATAATTTTAAAATATTATATTATTTTCATTAAAAAGTAGAGGTTTTCGTAACATTATTTTTATGTTTTTTTAATAAATGAAATTATTTTTGTGAAATAATATAAGAAGTTAAGTTATTAATGCTTTCTTAAAATTTATAAACGATAAAAATGAACAAATTTAATTGTCTAAAATGACAAGTAAAAAAGAATGGAGTAGTAGCTATGTTGAAAACGATTAGACCGCACTTTCTTGGGGATCAGGGGCCCCTTGCATTTGTTTCCCCCATCTACCTCTATGCAGTAGTGAAGTGGTCCTCCGTTTATGAATTATGTCTCCGTTTTAGAGTCACTTGTATTTTGTAAGAGCTTGCTTTGTTTGCCCAAGTTTGGAATTTTGTTTTTATTACTTAATTTGATGGTTGAGCTGCTATTAAATGTACAACAGGAGGGCTACATGGTACACCCTAGCAAATCAGCAACTCCCGTGCCACTTGATCGCCTTAAGAGCCGTTTGATCTTCCACGATGGCCGGTTGGTCCAGCGCCCGACCCCACTTAACGCATTGATCACCTACATTTGGCTGCCATTTGGATTCATCCTGTCCCTTATTCGTGTGTACTTCAATCTCCCCCTTCCCGAACGCATCGTACGCTACACGTACGGTATGCTCGGGATCAACCTCGTGATCCGTGGGACCCCACCTCCTGCCCCATCAGCCGGATCCCCTGGAAACCTCTACGTGTGCAATCACCGTACAGCCCTTGATCCGATCATCATTGCTATAGCACTCGGACGCAAAGTCTCATGCGTGACATACAGCGTAAGCCGCCTCTCGAGGCTCTTATCACCAATCCCAGCCGTTGCTTTGACACGGGACCGTGAGGCCGATGCGGCCATGATCAAATCACTACTTGAGAAGGGTGATCTAGTGGTGTGTCCGGAGGGGACCACTTGTCGTGAGCCCTACTTGTTGCGATTCAGTGCTTTATTCGCAGAATTAAGCGATAGGATCGTGCCCGTGGCAATGAACCTTAAGCAAAATATGTTCAATGGTACGTGTGTCCGGGGTGTCAAATTTTGGGACCCTTATTTTTATTTCATGAACCCAAGACCCACCTATGAACTTACATTCCTCGAGCGATTGCCTGAGGAAATGACGTGCAAGGCTGGAAAATCTTCAATTGAGGTGGCTAATCATGTGCAGAAGGTTTTGGGTGCAGCCCTAGGGTTCGAGTGCACTCAATTGACTAGGAAGGATAAATATTTGCTGCTTGGAGGGAACGATGGGAAGGTAGAGTCAATGTACTCCAAGAAATGAAATTGAGAAACTGTTTGATATGTCATTCTGGATTGTATCGAAGTTGGCTTGGCCATTTTGGGCCTTCAGATTTAACTTTACCTTTGGGTACGTAGCTTGAGTGTTATATTGTCACATTGTTCCTTGTTATATTTGTCTTTGTAGCTTTGCTTAAAATTATTATGGTGTTTTAGTATTTATTTGCTTGAAACAAATTGATCATTTGTGAGTTTTGTTCAACAACCAAAAAGCTTTATAGTTCAATCAATTTACCTACTTTGTACTTGCTTTCTATCCCAACACACAGCAGTATATATAAGCATCCATCCATGATAACTACCATATGATAAACATTCATCCATGATAACTACTATATGATAAACATCGATATAATATAATCGTAAACCAACACAACACAATACAATCGTAAACATCCATATAATAGAATCGTAAACCAATACAATTGTCCAAAGAATGAATCTAAAATAGTACAAGGCTTTAAAAATCTAAAAAACAAGTCTAGCAAGGCTTTAAAAATCTAACATGACTGGTCTAGCTAGCTCTTCATGGATCATCCAAATTAGTACCTTGTAATTAACAAAAGAATAAAATATATATATATATATATATATATATATATATATATATATGTTACATGTGTTGATACTGCTATGACTTGGGGAAAGCTAAACAATAGACAACGTAATGAAACATATAAGTAAGAGATGATGATAAAGAATAATATCGATATATATACCGGTCGCCACCACGATGTTTGTGATGTTTGCCGCTGCCACGCCTTCGCCAACTCATCATGACTTAGAGAATGCAGATGTTCGCCCAGTATACGAAGAAGATCACGATTCTGACAGATCGCTCTCACACAGTCAGCAGGAGTATGATAGGTTGGATGACCTGATGACTGTGTAGACTGGGTAGTTATTACGTGAGTTTTCGAGATGGGCGACGACGACGGCAGTGGCTTGCAATTTCCCTCCCTCTTCTCTTCTCCCCCTTCTCCCTCTTCTCCTTCTTCTTAGACGCTTTCTTTTCTTCCTTTGTTCACGAGCGATTGCTCGATCGTGATTATGTTTAAGAGGATCGTGACCAGCATGATCACTATTTTTAATGACGTGTACGTATCAACGACTGTTATGCAGTCGCTGATAGAGATTGGTCGCCCAACACATCCGCGCCAACGTTTCGCACCAAATTTTGAGAGGCAAATTCAATCTAGCGACCGCATGCGGTCGCTGATATAAACTAGCGACTAGAAACAATACCGGTCACAAATGGCGGTCGCTATTACCATTAACAGCGACCGAATAATGTGGTCGCTGAAAACTTTGGTCACAGATAGAGGTTTTTTTTGTAGTGATGGTTCCAAATTGTTTAAAGGCATTCAGCGTGGCGTGGCATGGCTGACCTCTGCCAAGGCCCAGATTAGACCTTAAAAAAAAGAGGCCTGTGCTCATGGTAGAATTGAAATATAGATTGTTTAGTCCATGAAAGTGCGGGCCTTTTGGCCCTTACCAGAAGGCCCTTACCAAAGTGGCTCCATGACTTATTTTTTTTTAAAATTAAAATGTTACTACTTGTGGGTTGTGAGGCTTGAACATAAGACTTGTAAGTAAATAAATAAGAGTTCAAACCAACTGAGCTACAACAACTATTTATTTTTAATGCAATCTTCAATATATTTTAACTATAATTAAGATATGTAGTTAATGTAGGTAATTAATTAATAATACTAATTTATAATACTATTAAAATTTTAATTGATTGAGATATGTAGTTAATGTAGGTAATTAATTAATCGTGTTTGTTTGTATTATTGTTTATTATTAATTATTTTATTATTCTTAATATTTATTATTATTACTATTTCTGGTGTAACAAAGAGTTTGCAAAAAAAAAAAATTAAAAGGAGAAGCCCGCGGGCCGGCCCAATCTCCTTAATATGTTTATAAACCCTTTAAAAATATGGGTCCTTTACATAAGTATACAAGTATTAGAAAGATATTACAATAATAGTGCACCAATTAACTAATTATATTAATAGTGCAATAATATAAATTAATATCAATAGTAGTGCAATCCACGTCATATAAACCAAATCAACTGAAATACAAACACCTTAATTTAAGGAGAAAACTACTCCACTATTCACGTCAGTTACATACTAAAAAAACATTCAAAAATCAACGAAAAAAAAATGAATGCTCCATTTCAGACCAAATCAGAAAGCTTCTACAGATAATCATCATCTTCAACTAATTGATCATCTTCAAGATAAGATCAATCGATAAGAAACAGAAGCATTCATACAGAAGAATCCTAATTCGAAAGCACGGAAAAGCGAAAACAAAGTATCAGAAATCGACATGCACAAAACCGATCAGAGGTTTCCGAAACTGAAAGAAGATATATAAACAAAGATTGAAAACCAAATCTGGATACTGAATACAAAGGTACGAATCAGTTAATATATATAAATTGAAATCATGTTTTGTTACCTACGAATTCAACTTCAGGGGAAATATTTATAACAAAAAATATTTGTTGTTCACTACAATTTTGATACGCATACAAAGTTTTGGGGACATTCATATAAAGATTTGTTTACCTTGTTTTAAGTGTTCAAAATATACGACATTATAATTTGTGTTTTGGATATGGAAGCAATGAAAACATTAATTTACAATAAAAAAGATACCAATATCTTATAATTTGGTTACTGAATAATGTTAGTTTGGTAACCAATTAAATAGTTTTTTGTAATTTCAGTAGCCAAATACTATTGGTTATAAATGCCAATTTTGGAAACATTTATATAAAACTTTGGCAACATTATTATAAATATTTGGATTCCTTATTTTTAGTGTTTAATATTTATTATTTCATTTTGAGGGACATTATAATTTGTGTTTTGCTCGTGGAAGTAATTAAAACATTAATTTACAGTAACAAAAATACCAATAACTTATAATTTGGTTACTGAATAATGTTAAATTGGTAACCGAATAGATAACTTTTGTAATATCAGTATCCAAATACTATTGGTTACATATGCCAATTTTGGAGTCATTTGTATAACAATTTGGCCACATTCATATAAAAATATTTAGATTCCTTGTTTTTAGTGTTTAATATTTGATATTTCATTTTCGTGTACATTATAATTTGTGTTTTGATATGGAAGCAATGAAAACATTACTTTCTGATTACAAATATACTAATAACCTATATTTTGGTTCTTGAATAATGTCAAATTGGTAACCAAGAGTAAATAATTTTTGTAATTTCAAGAGCTAAATACTATTGGTTACAAATGCCAATTTTGGAGTCATTTATACAACAATTTGGCCACATTCATATATAAAATATTTGGATTTTTGTTTTTAGTGTTTAATATTTGGTATTACATTTTCGGGGACATTATAATTTGTGTTTTGGATATGGAATGAATGAAAACATTACTTCACAATAATGTACATACAAATAACGTATCTCTTCAAGTTTGAATAATGTTAATTTGGTAACCAATAAATTAGTTTTTTAATTTCTATGAATCGAATACTATTTGTTACAAATGCATAATTTGTAAGCATTTATATCAAAATTTGGCAACCTTCATATAAATATTTGGATTACTTTTTTTTAGTGTTTAATATATAGTAATTCATCTTAAGGGCATTTTAAATTGTGATTTGTTTATAAACAAACCGAAAGCGATCGATGCATAATAATTGATACTAAATACATCTACTTTGGTTACTTAATAAAGTTGCTTTAGTATCTTAATAGTGTATATGAATTATATAAGTTACAAAATAGTTTGAGAAATAGTAACATTCATAATTCATTATGTAAGAGACCAATTTTTTTAATAAAATGGAATTTCCTCTATTTATTATTTTGAAATAGTAAGGGTTGATTTGATTAATGTGGTTAGTTATGGGTAAAATGTAAATATTTTGAATAAGCAAGTGGTTATAAAATATTCATTATTGTCGAGGAATATTCGTTTGGTCGTGGAATATTAAATCTTTGTCGGGGAATATTAAATACGACGACGCTTGATCTTTTGTGGGCCCCATAATGTGAAAGCGATTGGATGAAGAAAACGCACAAGTATAAGTTGTTTAAATTACGACGTAGTTATTACAGATTATATTGTTGGAATACCCGGTGGTTAAAAACACTAATCTGGCGTTGTTGAACAAGAATAACTGCAGTATTGCACCAATTATTGATTCTTACGTAAGAAGGCACTACTCAATAATTATTACGATAATTACTATTCGATTATTTTATTTTATTGATTCAATAATTCTTTGCATTGATATTTTATATTCTTTGTTGTTTGATAAATTGTCATTTACGGTATTTTTCATTATCGAGCAATAATTCATATTATCCGAATAATATTATTGGATAAAATTATTGGCAATGTCTAGAAAGTTCATCTAAGGAGAGGTTTGGTCACCTAATCTTGCTACCAAGTAAGAGAGATCCTTATTGAAAGCCCCTCTTTCACAGGACTACTAATTCTTAATCTTTGTGATTCGTAATATTATTTATGAATAATTAATTATTGATTTATATGATGAGGAAAATATTGATTTTTTGTGGATATAGATGGAGAAAATTTTTAATGTGACAATTGTTGAAAATTAATATTTTATCTTTTACGATAAAATAATTCATTTAAATATATTATTTTAATAATATATTAACAAGTGATATTTTATAATGAATGTGGGATATATGAGTATATGAGGAGGAAGAGTATTTTGTGGCATTAAATGTTTAAGACATATTTTGTGTGTTGGTGGACACAATTATTCGATTAGAAATTTGATTATAAACTGTAAAATCGCTTGATTTGTGGATTTGGTTAATTTGCATTTGGAATTTGGAAAAACTTTCTTCGCAAAGTTGTAGAGAATTGAATTTCCTATAAAAATCAGCGAGATTCAATTTTCTGATAAAAGAGCTATTTATTGTGAATTATTGAAGTTTGTGTATATCGGGTGTGAATTGATTTTGGAGTTTAAATTATTTTTGTTAGAAAAACGTTTTTGTATTTTTTGGACATCATTAACATGTGTGGCTGGTGTTTTTGACCAAAAGGTGGGCTAAGGAAAATTTGTATAATTATATTAATATTATATTCAATTTTTCGCTTTGGTGTTCTAAGCAATTTCCTATAAATAGGGTGCTTAGGTTAGAATTGAAAATCACACCAGAAACTGAAGTTTTCTCTCTATTTCTCTCTCGATATATTGAGCATATTCTTGTGAGTATTTTGAGTATAATTGCTATACGGTGCAAGATCAAGTCATAGCCTATATCCGGTGTTTCAACTAGAAGTATTGTCTTTCGAGGTAAGGGATGTTATTTTATTCGAAAATAATATTATTTCTTCAATATCATTATGCCGAAATATTGGTTGGAAAGTTTTATCAAATTTGGAACTTTTCATGCCTGAGTTACTTATTCATGAGTTACTATTCATGAGTTACTTATTCACGAAGTTACTTATTCACGAAGCGTGATGATGTTTTTTGGGAAATTTCTATCTTTTGGTGTCGAAGTTACTATTCACGTGATACGGCCTGATTATTCACGATATCTGACACTATTCACTTAATACGGCACCATTCATCTAAAATTGAAATTTCTTCTTTTTGTCAAAATATCTATTCGGATACTAGCTTTGATTGTATCCATGTTTTGATCATTCTTGAATTTTACTCCACTCGATTACTTATGATGTATTTTGAACTTGGATTGTTTAAAATACGAATCCTTAATATTTGTTCTTTTGTTTCATCGATTCGCTTTCTTTAAAATATTTTTCATCATCCTCGGTCCTAAATGATGATATTATTGAATATCTTTTGGCTGTAGTGCAAAGATGAATGATTTCTTGATGAATATCTTTTTGGCAGTAGTGCGAAAGATGAGCAGTGTTGAGATGAACACGACCGACTAATTAATATCTTTAGCCGTAGTGCAAAGATGAGCAGTGTTTAGATGAACATGACTAATCGATGAATATCTTTGGCTTTGTAGTGCAAAGATGAATATTTGATTCGAGATATATATTGATTGATGTTCTGGGGATAAAATATCGACGATGAACTTTTAAATTCATATATAGAAGATAGTAGTTTGCATTTCTACTTAACTCTTCTAATGAATTATTATTTCATGCGAAGATTGATTTAAAAGCGGTTTGTCTATTGTATTCTATTAGATTTTTCCTGTTGGAGACTAACGATAATTTGTTGTATATTATCTTAGTCATAATATTCTTTCTTTGGGCTAGTTGAGCTCACCCTTTTCCTTTTTGTTCTATTTTTCTTCTCGGGATGCGAGAATGTGGCAGTCTTAGTAGGGGTATGGAATGAAGGTTCTAGAGAGAGTTATTTAGTAGTCCTCACAATTTTTTGTAAAATAATGTATAAATAATTGTGATGAGAATTTATTTAGGTATGTATATTATGCCTGTAAGACAATAATTATATCTAAACTCACAATATATATGTATGTCGTATTTTGCACGACAAATGTATTAATAAAGTTGTAGTTATTTACTGCATACCATGTATTTGGCGACTCGAGAATGGGTTGGATGGAATGGACCTATATTGGGGGGCCACGGTTGGTATCGAGCTTAGGATATGATCTCCAAGGAGATCGAGGAATAGAACTAGGAGGGAGAGCGAGTAAATCCTTCGCTTAGTGTGTGTCTATATGACGCGCCCCAAAATAGGTATACATCACCTATTCGAGTTGTCAACACATAAGTGTAAACAACTACAACTTTATTATTACAACAATAAACTGTGAGTTTGAATACAAATATTATCTTCAGACAATATCTATACTTAAATAAATCCTCATCACATTTATTGATACATTATTTTACAAAATGGTGAGGACTACTAAACAATCCTTTCTAAAACCTTCATTCCATACCCCACTCAGACTACTATATTCTCGCCCCGAGATGAAAAAATGGAACAAAAAGGAAAAGGTGAGCTCAACTAGCCCAAAGAAAGAATATTACGACTAAGATAATATACAACAAATTACCGTTAGTCTTCAACAGGAAAAATCTATGTAATACAATAGACAACAAATTTTGAATCAATATTCGCAATGAAATAATAATTCATTAGAAAGAGTTAAGAGAGAATGCAAACTACTATCTTCTATGATGAATTTAAAAGTTCATCGCTCATCTTTTATCCCTCAGAACATCAATCAATATGAATCAAATATTCATCTTTGCACTACAAGCCAAAGATATTCATCACTGGGTCATGTTCATCTAACACACTGCTCATCTTGACTACGTACCCAAAGATATTCTTCGTAAATCATTCATCTTTACACCATGTGCCAAAGTTATTCAATAATATCATCATTTAAGACTGAGGATGATGAAAAATATTTTTAAAGAAACGAATCCAGTGAAACAAAATGACAAGGATTAAGGATTAAGGATTCATACTTTGTTTTATCCATGTTCAAAAATACCTCAAAAATAATCATAGTGGTGTAAAATTCAAGAATGATCAAAACATGGATACAATCAAAGCTAGTATCCAGAATAGATATTTTGGACAAAAAGAAGAAATTTTATTTTTCTATGAATAGTGTCAGATACGTGAATAAAGGTCGATACGTGAATAAGAATCTCGGACACCAAGAGATAGAAATTCCACAAAAACATCTTCACGCTTCACTTAATAAGACTTCGTGAATAAGAATCTCGTGAATAAGAACTCATGAATAAGAATCGTGAATAAGAACTCATGAATAGTAACTCCCGACATGAAAAAAGTTTTAAATTTGATAAAAGTTCCAACCAATATTTCAAAGATAATGATATTGAAGAAATAATATCATTCGAGAAGAAAATAACATCCCTTACCTCGAAAGATTAAGATTTCTAATGGAATCTAGGGTATAGTCTTAAAGAGAACTCAGACCGCCTAACACTACTCAAAGTATACTCAAAATACTCACAAGAATACGCCGATAATATATAGAGAGAAAACTTGAGTTCGGTGTGATTTTCAATTCTAACCTAAGATTTATTTATAGGAAAATGCTTAGAACACCAAAAGCGTAAAATTTAATAAAATATTAATATATATTATAAATTTCCTTAGCCCATCTTTGAAGATCTGATTTCAGCAATTAATATCACATGTTAGCCCACTTAAATGCAAAAAAACGTTTTTCTTTAAAATAATAATTAAAACTTCCAAAAATCAATTATTTTGAGCTTCTAACTTCAATAATTCACAATAAATAGCCCTTTTATCAGAAAATTTGAATCTCATGAGTTTTTATAGGAAATTCAATTTCTACAACTTTGCGTAAGAAAGTTTTTCAATTCAAAAATGTAAATCAACCGAAATCCACAAACGGGCAATTTTACTGGACTATAATCAAATTTCAATCAATAAATGGGGTCCACCGACATGTTTAACATGTTTTAAACATTTATTGCAACAAAAAATACTCTTCCTCCTCAGATACTCATATATCCCACATTCGTTGTAAAAATATCACCATTATTATATTATAAAAATATAATAATATATTTAAATGAATTATTTTATTAGAAAAGATAAAATTTCAATTTTCAACAATTGTCACATTAAAAAATTTTTCCATCTATATCCACATAAAATTAATATTTTCCTCATCATATGAATCAATAATTAATTATTCACAAATAATATTATGTAATCACAATATCGACACCAAAGGCGGTTCGGAAAGAGGGCTTTCCAATAAGAATTTCTCCTCACTTGGCCAGCAATTATTAGGTGACCAAACCTCTCCTTAGATGTAACTTTCTAGACATTGCCAATAATGTTATCTAATAATATTATTCAGATAATATGAATTATTGCTTCGATAATGAAAAATATTGTGTAATGACAATTATCAAACAACAAAGAATATAAAATATCAACGCAAAGAATTATTAACTCAATAAAATATTCAAGCAAAGAATTATCGTAACCATTATTGAGTAAGCGCCTTCTTATGTAAGAATCAATAATTGGTGCAATACTGGTATGCTACATCTTGTGTTTTAACCACCAAGTATTTTAACAAGATAATCTGTGAATAACTACGCCAATTATTTTTAACCAACTTATATTTGTCGCTTTCTTCATCCAATCGCTTTCCAGTATGGGGCCCACATATATTATCAAGGCTTGGCCGCATTTAATATTCCCCGAAAAGATTTAATATTCCACGACCAAACGAATATTCCCCGACAACAATGAATATTTTATAACCACTGCTTATTTTGAAATATTTATGTATTTTACCCCTAACTATCCACATTAATCACATCAACCCTTACTATTTCAAAATAATAAATAGAGAAAATTAAATTTTATTAATAATAAATTGGGGTCTTACATCCTACATAAGCTTATTTGTTGGTTGGTCATAATATAGGGGTATTATGTGATTTGTTAATTTATTTAATTAACCCTTGTTTTATGATTATTTTTAAGAATGGCTGCTGAGAACGTTAACAATGGAGTGAATGAGATCGTGGAGACACCTCTAATCGCCAACCAGGATAATGTGATGTCAGGCGAAGAAAGAATTAGAGATATCTATGTGGTGAGTGAAGAATTGATAGTTGCACCTTTAGATAATCGCAGAGGAATAAATGGTGAGAGTGAGGAAGAAGAGGAAGAATAGGTAATGAAGAGAGTTTATTAGAGGTATTTTATGATCAAAATGTAGAATTGCAAAATCATATTCATGAGTTAGAAGAAGTGAAGAATTGCAGAAAATCGTGGAGCAAAAGGATGCAACGATTCAAGCTTGTGTTACCCGATATGTGATGCTTGAATGCGAAGCACTCTTTGGCGAGTATAAGATGATAAAAGTCGAATCTGAAATTTGAAAGAAGAAATAAGCGAACAGTGAGAATGAGTGATGCATGGGTAAAAAGCCGCATTTGACGCGTTGATATTATGGAAAGAGATGTCCAATCTAAAAGAGAAGATTTAACGATGGCGGAAGGCGCGCGCGGATGCATCAGCACCATCAACAAATTCTAGGGAAGAGAACGATCGCCGTTAGATGCTACGGATGCGAGAGAGAGAGGACATATAAGGTCAAACTGTTCAAAGCCTTCCAAGGTATGTTTTAGTTGTGGAAAAGATGGTCACATAGCTCGATTTTGTCTATAGCAAAATCAAGTCCATTGGGACGTTGGCACCAGAGGCGGATCTGTAAAAGTTAAAGTCAACGATTCTTCGGAAGAGCGTTTTTGTGACTCAAAAAGCGAAGTAACTTAACGAAGTTAAGCAGGTTAGTTAATTATAAATTCGCAATGAAGTTTATACCTTACTAGATACCGGGTTCTACCCATTCTTTTATCTCTCTTACTCAGACTCAACGTTTGAACTCGACTACGGAGAAATTAGACTTTGACCTATTTATGGAGACTCTGTTAGGAGAAACTTTCATTACATCCGTTGTTTAGAAATCTTGCTTGATTGAGTTGGCACTATCACATTACTCGTTAACCTTATTTCTATAGAGATATTTGCTTTTGATGTGATTTTAAGGTTAACTACTCATCATGCCTAAATTGATTACTTTCATAAGGTTGTTAGTTTTCATATTCTTAAGCAAACCGTTATTCAATTCAAGCAATCAAACCATTGTAGTCAAACATTTTCATATCAAGCCATGAAGTCATTCATTTATTACGGATGTCAAGTTTTCTTAGTCCATGTTATGGATTTGAATAAAGACACGTCGATTTGAATAATATTCTGTTGTTATTGATTTTTCCGACGTATTTCTGAAGAATTTCTTGGTTTACTCCCAAAGATCGATATTAAATTTTGTATCGACTTTGAACCCTAAGACAAAACTCATTTCTAAAATCTCATATCGAATGGCTCTATTGAACTTCGTGAGTTAAAATTCAACTATAGAATTTGGTACCGAGCCTTTATCCGGTGACTTCCTTTGTGAAATGCAACTAAGCGGACTCATCAGGGGGGCGTTGAGCGCCCCAAAATTAGGTATCGTCACCCATCTTGGGTCGCCACTTACATGGTACATAAATTCAAATACAACTTACTAATATAAGCTGTAGGTGTAACAATACGACATAAAGCGTGAGTTTGAATACAAATATTGTCTCACTAGATATTATACAAACTCAAAAGGAGTCCTCATTACAACTATTATCACACTATTTCACGTAATAGTGAGGACTACTAATGCTATCCTCGGACCATTACTCCGGTTCCCCGACTCGTCCCGCCTATGTTCTCATTTCACAAGAGAAACGGTGAAAGAAAAGGGTGAGCTCAACTAGCCCAAGAAGAAATATTATGACTAAGATAATGCAGAATAAATTATCAATAGTCTTCAACAATGTTAAACTGATAAAATACAATAGACAACCAGTTTAACTGCAATGGAATATTCAATCCATTAAAAGAGTCAAGTAGAAAATAAAGTCTACTATCTTTTAGGTTTTAAAAGGTTTTCATAAATTTTTATCACTAAGACTCAGTTTAATGAATAAACCACAATATCTAATCATCCCCTCGCACCCACGGTCAAGGATTTTCATCAAATTATCAATGGTCATGACTATATCGAATCACCCCGGTCATAATCATACCAAAACTATCCATCAATGCATTATGTGCCACCGAGGACTTTTATCACATCATTTATAACAAGCCGCATGATTATTAGAATGATCCCTCGGTCATAATCATACTAAGTTCATCTATGCACGTAAGCCAAAGATAACATAATATATCATGAGGATGATGACAATGACATAATAATTCAATAAAACAAGTTCAAGAATTATTTTATCCAGAATTAGTAACGCCCAAATTGTCAACAAGATATCTTTTTTTTGTAGAGTAAAATTCAAGAATGCTCGGAAGAATATTTCCATGAAAGATCTTTGGATGAAACGCAAATATCAAGGATATTCTACTAATTTCATGGAGTATAGAAGTCAAAGTTTTAACCAACTAGGTATAATAAAGAATGGAATAACAAAAGAAATCACCGTGCATGCGGTAGATTTGATGTATAAAAGTTATTCCAATGTAATAATAATAATAACGGAACGAGTCGGTGAAATTCACATGCAAGCAGGATGATCCAACGGAATAATAAATCTTTGAATAATAAACAATGGAACCGTGTAGGTGTAAAACACATGCATGTGATATTCCAATGAGAATAATAAATGCGAAATAATAAACAATGGAACCGAAGTCGATGTAAAACACACGAACAAGATATTCCAATGTAATAATAAAGAATGGAATAATGAAGAAGATCACCAAGTATAGGGGATTCGGCATATCTGAGTTATTCAAGCAGAATAAATAAGGATGGAATAACATAAAGATTTCACCAAGTATAGGATATGCCGCATATATAAAGGTTATGTATAGGGTATACCACTTTTACTGAGTTATTCAATGAATAATAATGAATGGAATAATGAGAGGTTCTCTTCATGAATACAAACGAATAATATCCTTACTAATACAACAAATAATACCCCTTACCTTAAGAAGAATGAATATTGGAAAAGTGATGTAGCGAGTAATACTTTTCTTCTTTCTCTCTATAGATTTTTCTCTATAGCTTCTCTCTATAATTTCTCTACAGAGTTTCAAAGTTGAATTCGTAAAGAAAATAATGAAGGAATGAGCTTCTATTTATAGGAAAATAGAATGCATAGTAATTAATCCATGAAGCGGTCCAGATTGATTTACTTTAATCGACGGTCCATATTTAAAGCAAAATCTTTTAAATAAAATATCATATATTCTATTTATATAAAAACATTTTACTATGCAAAACACTACGCAACACTATGCAAAACACTATGCAACACTATGCATAATAAAATATAATATATTCTATTTATAGAATAACTTTAATAAAGTATTCATTTTATATAAAAGATGTTTCGTTTTTATTACGTTAATAATACTGAATAAAACAAAAGCGTCATTATCATTATAATAATTCATATTATTAATCGACAATAATGGAATCAAACCTGAGTGACTTCTCACATAAGCATCGATAATCAATACTGGTGCTGCTTACTATGCACGACCACGACATCGCATTTTTTACTACCGAAAGTAGTTCAACGAAGATCAACGGTAAAACTTCCGCCCGTTATTTCAATAAAATATTTTTGTCGTTTTCTCAATTCGACAATAATTACATTGTAGGTCCACCAATGATTGAGCCATTGTATTTAATATTCCTCGCTAAACCGAATATTCCCGACCAATCGAATATAATATAACCACTTGCATACTTTGCAAAATTTATAAATACTACCCACAACTATAATATTATCTCAAATTCACACCATAATATTAAAAATTATTTCGACAAAATTTAAATCTTTATTGATAACATTTGGGGTCTCACAATCTCCCCTCCTTATGGAATTTTGCCCTCGAAATTAGGGTACGTACCTGGTATGATAAAGAGGCAGGGATACCTTGAATACCTTTATCGTTGAAAATATTAAATTCATCTTTGCAATCCGCCAAAGATATTCATTAACAATTCATCTTTGCACTACAGGCTAAAGATATACAACTGTAAAACCAATAATACTAAGACTCAGCTTAATAGTATCACGACCACGAATTATCCATGCACCACTGGCCAAGGATATTTGTGTTTTCAATTACGGTCATAATTATACCGAATAATCCTTGGTCATAATCATACCAAGTCTATCAATGCACTACGGCCAAAGATGACTTTTACCACATCCATGAATTAATATTTCATTCTTTGAGACTCATTTCAATAATTAATCCATATCATCGAATCATCCACGCACTATGAGCCAAGGATATTCATTAGTATCACGACCACGAATTATCCATACCACTCACGACCAAAGATAATCGTGTATTCATTAAGATTACCACGACCATAAATTATCCATGCACTACTACCAAAGATAATCGTGTATTCATTAAGTATCACAACCACAAATTATCCATGCACTACTACCAAAGATAATCGTGTATTCATTAGTATCACAACCACAAATTATCCATGCACTACTACCAAAGATAATTGTGTATTCATTAATATCACGACCACAAATTATCCATGCACTACTACCAAAGATAATCGTGTATTCATTAGTATCACGACCACAAATTATCCATGCACTACTACCAAAGATAATCGTGTATTCATTAGTATCACGACCACAAATTATCCATGCACTACTACCAAAGATAATCGTGTACTCATTAGTATCACGACCACAAATTATCCATGCACTACTACCAAAGATAATCGTGTTTTCAATTACGGTTATGATTATACCGAACAATCCTCGGTCATAATCATACCAAGTCCATCTATGCACCTTGTGCCATGTAGATGACTTTCAACATAATATAAGCATGAGGATAATGATATAAAGAATCAATCAAATGAGATAAAGGATAAATATTAAACATTTATAATATAATTTATCCAGATTCAAGAATATCCCCATGTTATCAATCACTTAATAATCTCATAATCTAATATCATTAATATTATAACAATATTTTAATCACTTCTTAAATTTACAAAAATTTATCTCAATTGTTTACGCTTTACCATATAATGCATTTAATCATTCAAAATGCCATACTCATAAGATATCATCACCAATTATCAAATCCCTCATCAAAAAAATATCATATATACTCTATATAGGATTCTTTAGCCATAAAATCCTATTTTCAACTTTGTTACTTCACATAACATATTTAACTCAAAAGTTCAGTAACTAAACTATTTTCATGAAAAATACCAAATTAGTCCCAAAATATTTCTTTTCCGAGATTTAGCATAATATAGTCCCATAATGAAAATATATTTTTCTGAATTTTAAAATTCAATTACTATTTTTCAAAAATTAATTTCTAATTAATTCCTTAAGAAATTAGCTACCTCAAGTTTAACTCCAAAATTCCCAAATCTCAAGGGGACCTTACACATGTGAACGTGAGCTTTAGTTTAAATTTCATGGTCATCTGAGTTATAGAACTCCGGTTATAAGCGTTTTTTTCGGAAAAACCTAAATATTGAAATAGTTATAACTTGCTCATTTTAAGTCGAGAATGAGCTCATTTTTGGACAGGAGGTACTTCATGTCCCAAAAGGCCGAAATTTTCTCATAATTTAAGTGGTAATAAACAGCCCTCTAAAATCATGGCAAGCGACTTTTTTTTGGTTTTGCAACTTTGCACTCCTTTGCTAAAATCAGTTCACATAAAAATCTACAACACCTTTTCCAGTAATTCCACTTGGATTAGTTAGGTAACTAATAGATCTAACTCTAGGACTTGACCACATTCAAAAATTCAAAATATAATAGGAGATTTGGTCAATTGAATTTCATGTTACATTTTTCACCAAAATCTGGTTTTTAACTCCTTGTGATTTTTAAGAAACTTTCATGTTTTCACATAATAACCAACATAACTCATCATAACACTTACTAATACTTCATATACCCATGATTTTCATTAGTCCTATGCTTTTATTATGACTTTCATCATAATCCTCGTAAACTGTTCATTTTAGTTGAAGAAATATTTGAAGGTTTAAGAAATGGGTTTTGTACTGGGGTCAATACGAAATTCGATTTCACGCTCTAAATAGGCTAAAAAGTCTTCAAGAATACACCAGGAAATTTATTAATAATTGAAATATCATTCAAAATCATACTCTCGTCCAAGACTTGGATAAGACGTCACATTAATACCAATTGTGACTTCTATCCTTAACTCGATAAGACCTCACAATGATACCTATCAACTTGCCATCTTCATTCACGATGTCGCCTCTGAAAAGCCTGCTTCGGTGCATTCCACACAAGGAAGTCAACAACGAAAGGTTCGGGGCTCTTTACTTATGGCTCGATATGACAATAATTGACTTTAGTAGTTTGGTTACTTGAATTCGCACAACAAAGTTGGTTATGAATATAAAAGCTAACAACCTTACGAAAAGCATGATGAGTAGTTAACCAATTGATTCCAAAAATCACATCAAAGGCAAGTATTTTCAAAAGATAAGATCGACAGTAACGTGAAAGTGTTTATTTGAATCAAACAAGATTTAAAAATAGTAGCGTAACGTGAAGGCTCCTACTAACGAAGTTTCAACCAATAAGTCAAAGTCTAACTTCTCCTGAGTCAAATTTAAACGTTGAACGCAAAGCAAGAGAGATAAAATAATGGGTAGAATCGGTATCTTATAAGGTATAGACTTCGCAATTTATAATTAACTAACCCGTGCTTAACTTCGTTCGGTTTACCCACTTTTGAGAAGTCACGAAAAACGTTCTTTCCGAAAACCACCGACTTTGTTTTTGTCAGTATCCGCCTTTGGTGCCACTATCCCAATTTGGACTTGACTTCACTATACGACAAAATCGAGCTAAATGACCTTCTTTTCTTGAAAATTCCACTTTATTATCTTTGCCATGATTACCACCAAGTGGTTACCATTCTTAGCATGACAATTTCCCCACGATGGTTATCATTGTTTCGATGGCCGTTGCCACCAAAGATGATTATTATCGTGTTGTTGGTCGTTACCTTTTGTTTGAGTGAATCAACACTCTCATGTGCTTCATTGCTTATCTCAAAGATTTTCGGATGCCATTCTCAAACACCACACAAACAAGGGTTAATTAACATATCACATATTATCCCTATACTCGGCAATGACCAATTAAATACCAAATAAATTTAGGTAGGTCATTCTAGCGAAGGTATTCCCGTCTCCTCCTAGTACTATTCTCACCTCTTAGCCAGGATCATATCCCTAAGCTCGATACCAATGTGTGACACCCCAAAATTAGGGGTATCGTCACCCATCTTGGGTGCCACTTACATGGTACATAAATTCAAATACAACTTACTTAATATAAGCTGTAGGTATACAATACGACATAAAGCGTGAGTTTGAATACAAATATTGTCTACTAGATATTATACAAACTCAAAAGGAGTCCTCATTACAACTATTATCACACTATTTCACGAGAATAGTGAGGACTACTAATGCTATCCTCTCGACCATTACTCAGTTCCCCGACTAGTCAAATGGTATGTTCTCATTTCCTGAAGAGAACAGTGAAAGAAAGGGTGAGCTCAACTAGCCCAGTAAGAAATATTATGACTAAGATAATGCAGAATAAATTATCAATAGTCTTCAACAATGTTAAACTGATAAAATACAATAGACAACCAGTTTAACTGCAGTGGAATATTCAATCCATTAAAAGAGTCAAGTAGAAAATAAAGTCTACTATCTTTTAGGTTTTAAAAAGGTTTTCATAAATTTTATCACTAAAACTCAGTTTAATGAATAAACCACAATATCTAATCATCCCTGTACCACGGTCAAGGATTTTCATCAAATTATCAATGGTCATGACTATACCGAATCACCCCGGTCATAATCATACCAAAAACTATCCATCATCGCATTACAGCCACCGAGGACTTTTATCACATCATTTATAACAAGCCGTGATTATACCGAATGATCCCCGGTCATAATCATACTAAGTTCATCTATGCACGTAAGCCAAAGATAACATAATATATCATGAGGATGATGACAATGACATAATAATTCAATAAAACAAGTTCAAGAATTATTTTATCCGAGAATTAGTAACGCCCAAATTGTCAACAAGATATTGTTTTGTAGAGTAAAATTCAAGAATGCTCGGAAGAATATTTCCATGAAAGATATCTTTGGATGAAACGCAAATATCAAGGATATTCTACTAATTTCATGGAGTATAGAAGTCAAAGTTTTAACCAACTAGGTATAATAAAGAATGGAATAACAAAAGAAATCACCATGCATGCGATGCTTGACATATAAAAGTTATTCCAATGTAGAATAATAATAACGGAACCAAAGTCGGTGAAATTCACGCAAGCGAGGATGATCCAACGGAATAATAAATCTTTGAATAATAAACAATGGAACTGTGTAAAATTGTAAAAACACGCACGTGATATTCCAGCAAGAATAATAAATGCGAAATAATAAACAATGGAACTGTGTCCGATTAGCAAAACACACATGACAAGATATTCCAATGAGAATAATAAAGAATGGAATAATGAGAAGAAGATCACCAAGTATAGGGGATTTCGATATCTGAGTTATTCCAATGAGAATAAATAAGGATGGAATAACATAAGGATTTCACCAAGTATAGGATACGCCGCATATACTGAGTTATGTATAGGGTATACCACTTTACTGAGTTATTCCACGAATAATAATGAATGGAATAATGAGAGGTTCTCTTCATGAATACAAACGAATAATATCCTTACAGGTACAACAAATAATACCCCTTACCTTAGAAGAACCTGAATATTGGAAAAGTGATGTAGCAGAATACTTTTCTTCTTTCTCTCTATAGATTTTTCTCTATAGCTTCTCTCTATAATTTCTCTCAGAGTTTGGTGAATTGTAAAGAAAATAATGAAGGAATGAGCTTTATTTATATGAAAATAGAATGCATAGTAATTAATCCATGAGCGGTCCAGATTGATTTATTTTAATCGACGGTCCATATTTAAAGCAAAATCTTTTAAATAAAATATCATATATTCTATTTATATAAAAACATTTTACTATGCAAACACTATGCAACACTATGCAAAACACTATGCAACACTATGCATAATAAAATATAATATATTCTATTTATAGAATAACTTTAATAAAGTATTCATTTTATATAAAAAGATGTTTACGCTTTTATTACGTTAATAATACTGAATAAAACAAAAGCGTCATTATCGCTTATAATAATTCATATTATTAATCGTGATAATGGAATCAAACCTGAGTGACTTCTCACATAAGCATCGATAATCAATACTGGTGTGCTACTATGCAACCACACACGTATTCATTGTACTTTTACTACTGAGTAGTTCAACAAGATCAGCGGTAAAACTTCCGCCGTTATTTCAATAAAATATTTTTGTCGTTTTCTCAATTCGACAATAATTACATTATGGGGTCCACCAATGATTGAGTAGTTATGCGAATATTCCTCGCTAAACCGAATATTCCCCTAACCAATCGAATATAATATAACCACTTGCATACTTTTGCAAAATTTATAAATACTACCCACAACTATAATATTATCTCAAATTCACACCATAATATTAAAATTATTTTGACAAAATTTAAATCTTTATTGATAAAATTTGGGGTCTCACAGACGTCATATTAGATGCGATAAGAATCGATAGGTGTCATTGTGACGTCTTATCCAAGGTTGGGATATAAGTCACGATTGAGAACAACCTAAGTGCGTAATCGAAATACGTAGCTTTCTAGGCTTAGTTGGTTATTATCGGAGATTCGTTGAAGGATATTCTCGAATCGCTATTCCATTAACGCGGTGACTCGTAGAGATACAAAATTCGAATGGAGCAAGGAATGTGGGAAGAGCTTGATGAACTCAAGGAGACTCATTTCAAAGACATGTTCGACCATGCCATCCTGGAAAAGCGAACGTGGTAGCCGGCGTGTTGAGTAGAAGATCGTTATACAATCTGAGTACGATATTGGCAAAGACTCATTTCAGTATAATTTACAAATAATAGAGATGGAGATGAAAACTCTAGGTACCCACGTGATGATATACGAGTATAATCGACTTTAATCGATAAAGTTAAAGTCATTCAAGCCACACACCGGAGTGATGAATTTGAAGAAGGAGGTGCAAGAAGTTGTTATTTTAAAAGCGAGAATCGGTGAGGTGAGGAAAGCTCAAACCTTGATTTATTAATCCATTTGAAATTCTCGATCGAATAGAAGCGTGGCCTATAGACTCGCTTTTACCGCCAAGTATAACGCGTGTTCATAACGTTTTTCACGTATCGATGTTACGTAAATATGTGGACGACCGAACCACGTCTATTGAGTTAGAACCGGACGAGATAGCCAAGACTTAACGTCACGAGGAGGTACCGACAAGATCTTGGATAGGAAAGAACATGTCACATGTCTCGAGGTTATACCACAAGTTAAAGTTTTGTAGAGAAACCATGCTATTGAGGAAATGACACGGGAGTTGGAAACGGAAATAAAAGCGAGGTATTCTCATCTTTTCGAAACACCAAGTACGTACGTCAATTTCGAGGACGAAATTTCATAAGGAGGGGAGGTTGTAAGACCCCGAATTTTTTTTAATAAAATGGAATTTCCTCTATTTATTATTTTGAAATAGTAAGGGTTGATTTGATTAATGTGGTTAGTTATGGGTAAAATGCGCAAATATTTTGAATAAGCAAGTGGTTATAAAATATTCATTATTGTCGAGGAATATTCGTTTGGTCGTGGAATATTCGCACTGTCGGGGAATATTCGTACGACGGCGCAGTCTTTTGTGGGCCCCATAACGGAAAGCGATTGGATGAAGAAAACGACAAGTATAAGGTGTTTTAATTATGATGTAGTTGTTACCGTTAATACTGTTGGAATACCCGGTGGTTAAAACACACTAATACGCGTTGTAAAATCGCCCGTTTATGGATTTCGGTTAATTTCTGTTTGGAATTTGGAAAAACTTTCTTCTGCAAAGTTGTAGAGAATTGAATTTCCTATAAAAAAACGCGAGATTCGAATTTTCTGATAAAAGAGCTATTTATTGTGAATTATTGAAGTTTCGGTATATCGGGTGTGAATTGGTTTTTGGAGTTTAAATTATTTTTGTTAGAAAAACGTTTTTTGTATTTTTTTGGACATCATTAATATGTGTGGCTGGTGTTTTTGACCAAAAGGTGGGCTAAGGAAAATTTGTATAATTATATTAATATTATATTCAATTTTTTTCGCTTTGGTGTTCTAAGCAATTTCCTATAAATAGGGTGCTTAGGTTAGAATTGAAAATCACACGTAAACTCAAGTTTTCTCTATTTCTCTCGATATATTGGCGTATTCTTGTGAGTATTTTGAGTATACTTTGAGTATTGCTATATACGGTGCAAGATCAAGTCATAGCTTTATATCAGGTGTTTCAACTAGAAGTATTGTCTTTTCGAGGTAAGGGATGTTATTTTATTCGAAAATAATATTATTTCTTCAATATCATTATCCGAAATATTGGTTGGAAAGTTTTATCAAATTTAAAACTTTTTCATGTCTGGAGTTACTTATTCATGAGTTCTTATTCATGAGTTACTATTCACGAGTTACTATTCAAAGCGTGATGATGTTTTTGGGAAATTTCTATCTTTTGGTGTCGAAGTTACTATTCACGTATCGGCCTTTATTCACGATATCCAAGACTATTCACGAATCTGGCACCATTCATAGAAAAATGAAATTTCTTCTTTTTGTCCAAAATATCTATTCGGATACTAGCTTTGATTGTATCCATGTTTTGATCATTCTTGAATTTTACTCCACTCGATTACTTATGATGTATTTTTGAACTTGGATTGTTTAAAAATGAATCCTTAATATTTGTTCTTTTGTTTCAACTTTGGATTCGTTTCCTTTAAAATATTTTTCATCATCCTCGGTCCTAAATGATGATATTATTGAATATCTTTGGCTTGTAGTGCAAAGATGAATGATTTCTTGATGAATATCTTTAGCCAGTAGTGCAAAGATGAGCAGTGTTGAGATGAACACGACCCGGTGATTAATATCTTTAGCAGTCAGAGTGCAAAGATGAGCAGTGTTTAGATGAACATGATTAATGATGAATATCTTTGGCTGTAGTGCAAAGATGAATATTTGATTCGGATATATATTGATTGATGTTACAGGATAAAATATCGACGATGAACTTTTAAATTCATATATAGAAGATAGTAGTTTGCATTTCTACTTAACTCTTCTAATGAATTATTATTTCATTGCGAAGATTGATTTAAACCGGTTGTCTATTGTATTCTATTAGATTTTTCCTGTTGGAGACTAACGATAATTTGTTGTATATTATCTTAGTCATAATATTCTTTATGGGCTAGTTGAGCTCACCCTTTTCCTTTTTGTTCTATTTTTCTTCTCGGGGATGCTGGGGAATGTATAGCAGTACTAGTCGGGGTATGGAATGAAGGTTCTAGAGAGAGTTATTTAGTAGTCCTCACAATTTTGTAAAATAATGTATAAATAATTGTGATGAGAATTTATTTGGTATGTATATTATCAGAAGACAATAATTATATCTAAACTCACAAGATATATATGTTGTCGTATTTTGCACGACAAATGTATTAATAAAGTTGTAGTTATTTCTGTACCATGTATTTGGCGACTCAGAATGGGTTGGATGGAATGGACCTATTTTGGGGGCGTCACACATTACGCATACAAATATTTGGAAACTTTCATATAAAGATTTGGATACTAATTACATTATTGTGTGAATGTTACTGTTTCAGTATTCAGACCATGGATATGCTTCCAATTGTAGTTTACTTCAACGGAACGTGGACCGATAGTAGCCAATATCAAAATTTCGAAGTTACCGGCCTACTAGCCCCTTCAAATTATTCATTCACAGAAATGCACAACATGATATGTACGGCATTAAATCTAGACTACAGGACAACGAAATTGGTAATCAAATTTCAGATGAAGAGCAACATTCCTCCAATCAAGGTGACAAATGAAGCAACCTTAAGATTCTATATGGAAGTCTGTAGAAGATCAGATGATCATGTCAAATTTCCACTAATTATAGATTATGAACACATCATTGGAGGGACTACAAGCTTACGTAACGTGATAAATGAAGAAGAATATATAGTTCAAGCAGAAACGCCAATGAGATTGACACAGTGGAATTCTGAATTTGTTTCTTTGGCAACACAAGAAGACCAAAATTAATCACAATATGTTGAGCAGCTGGCAATTGAAGTAATTGACAAACAGAAGGTCAGAAACCAGAACATATCAAACACTGCAGTACAATGTGATGAGGTCATTTCAGATCTAAATAAGTTTGAAGTCAAAATACATCAAACTTACATAAACAAGAAAATCCTTTCACAAGCAATAAAGTTACATTCTATAAAGTAAAGCAGAACAACACAAGGTTGAAAGAACAAGTGGTGAGAGATTTTGTTACGGTATGCACAGACAATGGAAATTGCAAGTGGAAACTAAGAGCATCAAAGTTTCAAAAAACAACTATGTTCAAAGTAAGAGAATTTAATGATGTACACACTTGTTCGTCAAACATATTGCTTGGAGATCACAGACAAGCAAACAGTGAGATGGTTAGTGAGTGCATTAAGCATAAACTAACTAACTTCAAGAAAATTTACACACCAATGGACATTGTGGAAGACATGATGAATGAAGTATAACGTGTCCATCTCCTACCAAAAAGCATGGAGATCAAAGGAAAAACAATGCAAAAGTAAGAGGAAATCCACACGACTACACTCGATCCCTTCTTGGTTGCACATGTTGCAAAAAACTAATCCGGTAGCAATTGCAAACTATTTATTAAATGTTTCAAATTTATTTTGGTTACTCAAAGTAAGAAGTTTAGACACTTACAAATACATATATGGCTACTACCTATTTTAATTGAATAAAACTAAATCGATTTTTTGCGAGAAAACAAATATATACATGAATTGAAACTATTAAATATCATTTTAGATACCATCTAAACACTATAAAGACATAAAAATATAAGTTATTATAAAGCAAAAGTAATACACATAGTAATCATATCTACAACCGGACAATAATTATTGCATATAATTACATTAATCTTACTTTAAAATTCATTTAGGGATCCATCACATCATTGGAGTTGGAAAAAATGGTCGCTTTTAAATATCTCTTCTTACATGATAGGAGCATCCATCGAAGCATGGCAACATTGTTTCCCGATCATTGTAGTTGATGGGACATTCATCTGATCAACCACGGGGTTTAATCGCTTCATGCTTAACCACGAAAGATGAAAGCAGGAACATCATCCGATTGCTTTTGCGGTTGTTAATGATGAAAATGAATCATCATGGAGATGGTTTTTCATCAATTTGAAAAATGCTTGTGGTGTTAGAGAAGGACAGTGCATCGTTTCAGACAGATATGAAGCAATTATCAAGGGACTTAAGCTGTGTGTTCCACGATGTCATATTGCAGTTCATGCACCTACCATATTTTGAAAAATATTAAAAGCAGATTCAAAAAGAAAGGAGAAGAGATAAAAAAGCATACAACGTGACTTGTAGGGCTTACACTATAGAAGAATTCAACATACATACATAATTTGAACTTGATGCGATTGATAATAGAATAAGAAAATATCTAGAGGAAGAAGTTAAGCTAGAAAAGTGCACGAGGTCGCATGGGCTGTAGCAGTATTCAACAATGACTCAAACAACACACCTGAGTCTATTAACTATGCAATCAAGGGAATTAGAGATCTTCCGATTCGTCGATGATTGAATGCCTACGTTGTATGGTTCAAAGGTGGTATTTCACAAACAAACAGTCAGCAATATCAACATTCACAAATCTATCCACGACAGCTGAGAGAAGATTGCAAGATAATATCAACGAGTCAAAGAAACTTAAGGTTAGCCATAAAGCCCATAAATTGTTACTGCACATTTTTCGAAAAAAAATATCATTAACAATTATATGAAACCACAATATGAATTCTTGGTTACCAAAATAAACCGTAAAAGTTACTAACAATACATATAACTTTAATTATTCTATATATTTTTTTAAAAAAAAAAATAATTATTATACATACTAACTAAACTATTAAAATTTGTTGTAGGTTGAGACATCAGACCTAGTGATTTTTACTGTTTATGATGTCACCAAGCAATTTACCGTGGATATGGGAAAAAAGACATGCACATGCCGTAAATTTCAATACTATGAAATGCCTTGCTCACACGCTGTTGCTGTTATTAGCAAACGGAATATGAGCTGTTATGATTTTTGCTCAAAATACTATTCAAAAAAAACTTTGATGGACACATTCAGCTTCTGTCATGCCATTGGACGACAAAGAGAATTGGAATGTTCCAGACGAGATTAAAAACATATGTGTCAAACCACCAAATACAAGAAGACCAATTTGGACGACCAAAGATTGGAAGGTACAAGCATGTGTGCGAAAATACCATTCGAATAAATGCGAGACGATGCCAACAAAAAAAGGACACAACTGAAAAAAAACATGCAATAATCCACAAATTTTGGAGCAGAAAACGTTGTAATATATTTCATTTTAACCAAAAAAATTTGTAATATGAGACTCATTGATGATTCTTTGAGGTTGCTCAATATACATTCATATTGTAATCATTTTATTGATTAAATAAATAAAATTTATATTGCACAATATTGAAATATGTTTATTTTTCATTAATTTCTTTTTAACAATATGTAATTATATCTTAAAATCAACAAATGTATATTATAATTATTGATGTATATTTTATTTACTACCTAAAACTACAATTGTTACACTGTAAATGCAATTTTGGATACCAAGTGTAAAATGAAAAAAATTTACAAGTACCAATAATTTAATTAATAGATTAATTTTAATTAATATAACTATTTTGTAAACCACAAAAAAGCATTTATTATAATAGATACACTGTAAATGAAATTATGGCTACTATCATGCCATGTTAAAAAACTATAAAAGTACTATTTGGTTACTATCTAAAACTAAAATAGATACATTGTAAATGAAATTTTGGATACTAAGCTGTACCATGTTAAAAAATTATAAAATTACTAATATTAATTAATAGAGTATTTTTAAATTAATATAAATGTTTCATAAACCTCAAATACATTTTTATTATAAACAATATATGTTGTTAGTGAACCATCACTACCATAACAAATGAAAAAAAACATAAAATAGTGTGTAAAATGTGATATAGTTTCTGTTATGATTGATTACCCTTTTTAAAATGTTTTTATTCTAATTAATATCTTTAAAAAAAACAAGTAGTTCTAATTACAAATAAAATAAAATGTTCTTGACATATTTATGTATATTTTAGTTCTTATTTAAAACTAAAATAGTTACTGTAAATGAAATGTTGGCTACCAACTGTACCATGTTAAAAAAAATAAAATTACATAAAATAATTATCCATACTAATTCCCTAAACATTTTCGGTTGACACATATTCAATTCTATTCATTTTCGGTTGTTGGGGAAGTAGGCCGACTTAGGTCTCTGTTTTTATTATTCAAGTCTGTAAGTGAAACATTGATTAGGTTTATGTTTAGCTTTTTCCTCCACTTCCACATTGTTGTCATTTACTTGTTTGGTTTTGAACCCACCTAACCTTTGTACACATGATTACGATAAATGAAAACTCTCTTTACGGTTTAGTGCCCAACGCCATACGGTTTAATGTTGTTTTTTGCAAAGCGAAACTCACTTTATAAAACATTAGAAATGCTAACAAAAAAATAAATTTTATATGGGTCAATGACTATATCTCATTGTCATTAGTTTGAATACACATTACATGTACAACATTATTAATGTTTTTAATGTTTTTATAATATATTATCCATACTAATTGGATACCAATACCAATTCAAATAGATAACATCATATCAACATTTAGAAACCAATTATACGATAAATAAAAATGTTAATGATAATAAGTACAAAAATTAAATAAAAAACAAAAAACAACAATGTGAGCCAACAAAACATACTCATACTTCCACTAGTAAAAATTAATACATCATTCAACCATCATAATAATTACAAAACATTCCACAACAAATAACCACGTCAAATCGAGAATAAATAAAGCGAATTTCCACAACCGATAACCATATCAAGATTCATAATCATACTAGTCTTGATAGCTAATCTTCACGGATATTCGAATTGATTCATATCCAACTAAATGTTTGTTCCTTGTATGATTAAACAAGTTGACACATAGCTTCCTACGGTATTGAAGTATCGGAAATGGTTTTGGCATTCGAGATATCATCGATGAATGAAATGTGCCATAAAACAAATGGTAAACATTCATGCAATTGAAAAAACAATAAATATATAACACAAATCAAAAGCAGACTTCATTATATATACAAAACCGAACAAATATAAGTAATTGGAAACTTACCCTTCAATTTGTTAGGAATACCTCGCAAATTCTAGCTCAATGATATCATGTTCTCCTTTGTTGTGGTATGGAACACTATTGAAATCAATATACATTTCTATTCTTCCAAAACCCATGACTAGACAAAATTATGGGGAGAATAAAGATGTACGGCCGCACACATCCATAATATTTGTGCGCATAACATTCCTATCTTGTTGAAGAGAATTATAAACCACAAATACTCTGCGATGCACGTCAAACACAAGCAGGAACCAATGACCAGGAGCTGATATATGAATGGGAAACATAACAAAATCGACGTTAACCCAGGGTGTATTGACTTCCATAAGATACCCATGAATGTACTCAGCTATATCACCAGAGTCCAACAACAGATTCTTATCACAATTTCTATTACAATATTTCCCAAATAAATTGGTCAACTTGATATGGAACTAACAATCAGTTGTTGTAACCCTTATTTGAATTTGGTTCGAGTGCTTAGCCACTTTACGAATGTAATACAAGCATATGTTGATGTGCTGAACAAATTTAAAAACAAAATAACAATCAGAGTTAAACAAAGGAAAATAAAAATAATAATGTAACATAATAGTTTCCAATAAATATTCAAATAGTTACCAATATAATTCAATAAGGTGACCAAAACTAACAAACATGTATTCAAAGGTAAAAAAAACTCACATCATCATCAAGCCACTGGCCTGGGGTCTTAAGCTTGTAAAACCACATTTTTGAAGCTATTGGCACAGACCCAAATCTGAATGAAGGCTCAATTGTTACCCAGAAACTTTTCAATCCTTCAAAACAGTAACACAATGGAAAAACCAAGGAAATTATTTTATATCCTACTAAAAAACATAATGAAAATATATTATACTCCAATATACATACCTTTTAGGTTATTTAATCCAATCTTAAACCACTTTGCTCAAAAAGAACATCTTCATCTTTTGAAGGAATACACATCTGAGATATCTGGAAATGCCGATAGAAAGTGGGGGTAATTGTGAACATCCACATCGAAGAGGTAGAACCAATTTGAACCAAACTTTGAAGTAAAGGACTCTTCAAAAGCAAGATGCCGTGCGAACAGGGCACCTTAATTGGTCTTCTTGCAAATTTTTAACTTCAAAACATTGAATTAAATCCTGAGTTGTAAACACCAGCTCATCAAGTATAGAAATGTCTGATCCTTCGAATTTATTACCCTGTAATGTTTTACAATACATGACACAAAAAACA
The DNA here is from genome assembly GCA_020205615.1 of Panax quinquefolius. NCBI lineage: Eukaryota > Viridiplantae > Streptophyta > Magnoliopsida > Apiales > Araliaceae > Panax > Panax quinquefolius. Next base: position 105,036,969 of record CM035166.1, on the reverse strand, counting down.
AGGTCAATATCAAGTTAAAAATACAAAACTTTTGATTAATACTAACATAAACACTATAGCAAACTAACTAATACAACAAATTAATTAAATTGCTGATAAAAATAATAACAAACCTCAATGGGGGTAAAAACAACAATTTCCTTTCCACTAGATTGACTTAAAATATCAAAGCTAGGAACATCATCCATTTTCTCATTTATTAAAAAAAAGCAGGTTTATAAATATAATGATTAAAAAAATAACATTTTAAAAAAAATGATTAACCTTTTCATCGTCAACATGAATTTTAACCCCTCTGGGAGTATAAATAACTATCTCTTTCCTAGAAGAATTTAAACCAACATTCTTGCTTTGAATCTGTTAATAAAAAAACAAAAAGAAGTAAGCATTTACTTAATAAGCATTAAAAATAAAATGAAAAACTAAAATAAATGTAAACCTGTGCATCCTCTTCCTCAGACTGATTTCCAACAACACCACTAACAGGAGGATCAACACTCCCTTTAATATTACCAACATCAACGTTCTCACCCAACTCATCATCATCATCATCAGCAGCAGCAGCAGAACCATCAGCATCATCAACATCATCATTATCAGCAACACCATCACCATCACCATCACCAACATCATCATCAGCATCATCATCACCATCACCATCACCATCACCATCACCATCATCATCATCATCATCATCATCATCAAAAAAAACATTTTTATGTTTGCTATAACTAGACTGGCCATTGACCAAGTTTCTAATCATCTTTTTCATATCCCTGCAAATCTGCATTTGAAACACTTGCAGTTGGTCTTTTAACTCAACACCCAAATTCTCAATATCTTTTTTCATCTCCATCATCTTACCTTCTAAAGGTTTTACCCGTTTATCAATAACTTCTTCCACATCAAAAATAGAAAACCCAATATCATTAAACTTCCTTGATGAGTCAACTTTAACATAAGAAATTTTGCTGCAGATCATTTCCATTAAAAAATGGAAATCCCTAACCCCAACCGAACCTTTTCATCAACCGTAGGAACAATATTACGAACGATCAACCTGAAAAATAATAATAACAACAAATATACCATGTCAAAAAGATTAAATATAAAACATAAGCAAAATAATAAAAAAAATTAATGAGAAACCAATATAAAATATAAATGGAAACCAAATATAAAGCATTTGAAACCAACATACTCGACCGGATCCAAAAAATAAGGTCATTCAATTTCTCATTTTGGGAGGCTTTCCTAACTCCCTCCATCTAAATAATCTCAACTCTGCTGAGATGGTCATCAACACAAAATCCTCGACTTTCAAAGTAGGTATTGTTTCAAACAAAAAACTTGGAACACATAAGCAATCCATTAAGTTTGTAAGATTTACAATAACCATCCCTATAAAATTGTAAATCACCCCACCGTGCTTATCCTTCCTCATACATGACCCTTATTACCGCAATGGATAAAGAATTCTTTATGCATTGAAATGCAAATTTACCCCATGGATAACTTTCGATATCCCCATAAGACAAAAAGTTGAACAAAGTTTCATCAATATAATATCGTAAACGGAAGCTATAATGAAATTAAAACCAATAAAATAATAGACATCTAGCGCCTCATCATCATCATCAAAAACAATGCTCCTATATATCTTGCCCTAAGTAGAGAGCGAGTGACAACCTCATCACCAAAAAACTTCTCCACCAACAGATTTTGAATCCCCTTAAAACTATCAATATTTTCATTTTCTTGCCAATTCAAACCAGAAATCAAACAAAATTCATGCAATCCAAACCTAACCCTTCTCTCACCAAACAAAAACCACAACTTCCCATCATCCCTTTGATAAACTTCCCTTATCAAGGCCTGATGAATAATCTGGGAAAACATTTGTGGTTGTCCAAACTCTAAAAATTTACCAAAACATGTCAACTTAAACTTATTCAATTGTACCTCAGACAATTTGTTCTTGATAATACTTGGTACCTCCATATCACACCAATTTATAATTTTTGCTGAAAAATTCCGATTACGCTCCTCGTAGAATAGATCCCAAATCTGAAAATGCATAAACTTACATTAAAAACACATTAACCAAATTAAAAAACTACATTAAAACTTTAAATCAAAGACTGTTAAATGAGCAATATCAATGATAAACAAAATAATTTCAGCAATTGATCATAATAAAAAATAATTATATTTTTTAAATGAAAAATCATCAATCTCCAAGACTATTGGAATAAAAGACATGTTAACAAGTATGATATCAACAGTTTCAAATCATTACCATGTTGGCAACAAAAAATAAAATAACAAGTTACCTGCATAATATAAATCTAAATAATAACAATAATGTAATGTATAACCAAAACTAAATCTAAAAGTATCTGATACTCAAATATAATGAAAACAGTGATTTAAACAAGAAGAATTTGAACAATCCTTAAAACAACACAAACTCTAATGAAACATTATACATATTAACAAAAATTACACAAATTAGTTTCCAAACATATAGAATAAGGTAACCAACTAACAATTATCAGGTTACTTATATTGAAATAAAATATATTTGAACAAGAATGGTAGCAGCAGTTTCCAATCATTTCACTATTGGTAACAAAAAAACAAATAGCTAGTTACCAGCATATTATAAATCTAAATAATAACAATAATTTAATGTTGACACCAAAAAAATATCTAATATTATCTAATACTCAAAAAGAATGAAAACATATTATTAAAACAAGAACAATTTGAACAAACCTTAAAACAACAAAAACTATAATGAAAGATCAGTTTTAACAACACAAACTCTAAAACATTTTACCAACTATTACAAAAATCAGTTTCCAAACATATAATAGAAGGTAACCAAAAAACAATTAATATGTATCTTCTATTGAAATAAACTACATGATAACAAATATGGAATCAAAAGTTTCCAATAATTTCAATATTGTTAACAAAAAATAAAATAGCAAGTTACCACCATATTATAAATCTAAATAATAACAACAACTTCAACATCATAAAAAACTCTTGAACAACAAACAAAACAACAATACAAAACCAAAATACCACCATGCAGTAAAATAAAAACACTAAAAAAAACTAAAAAAATTCTTAAAAAAATAAATAACAAACCTTCAAATGTTTCTGACGTGGAACCATTTTCCGGCTATGAGCCTCAGCTTTATCTTCTTTAACAACTTTTTCAGCAGAACCTTCGAAATCAGAATCAATATACACCATTGATTTCGCCTTCTTCTTCGAATGTCTCCCAATATTCTTAATATCAACATCTGATTTCAACAATAACCTCTTCCCCTGTTTAGAAAACTTTGGACAACTATCATTCACTATTAAAGATAACTTCGAATCCTCTAAAGAATAATCTTCTGGAACTCTTTTCCTCTTCCTATCCGGTTTCTTAACCCCCATTCCCTCCATGCTCTTCCTCGTAGAGACCATCACGAAAAAATGAAAGAAAGAAATCAGAAAATGTAGTACCGATAAATAGGAACAAGCCTAAAAAAACTGAGAATAACACGATCTGAAGCAAAATACGACAAGCACGAAGTAAAAATCAAAGGCGGACAACAAAAATCTACCCGAAAAATCGACAAAAACACAGAGAATAAGATGAACAAGGGTTTGTTTAGAAAGTGAACAAAACACCAAATAAGGGTTTCCAAAAGAAAAGATACTACATACGGACCGAGCAAAATTTAAAATAAACGCAATCCCCAAAACAACGCAAATTCAGTTTTTTAAAAAAAAAAACTGAATTGCCATGTCATCAAAAAATTAAAACACATCCCATAATAAAAGGAAGTATAAATATGTACAAATAATGAAAATAAAATTTTAAAGATATTAATTGTGTAAATATTTAATGAGTGCACTTTTATTGTAATTATGTTTTTAAATGTACTATAAAATGTAATTGTTCCTAAAAATATCTCACGTCAATGTTCTTAAATAATTAAATCGCTTATTATTTATTAATCCACCTTTTTATTTTCTTCACAGAAGATCGGATCAGTCAATCAATCCAAAAATCGAGATGGCTGTAGCCCACCGGTGTTCCAATCTCCTAAATATGTTTACACTCTTATTTACAATAGTGGATGATGACAAATTATAATCCTATAGTAGCGGATGACTTTTTTGCAATATATTGTAACATGTGTCGTTGCTTGAGATATTAGACTCTATGGTTTTGGACATTATATATTATATGGGCTAATCTCAAAACCAGATCATATATATTATATGGGCTAATCTCGATAGTTGCTTATATATAGGGTTAGTCAAGAACGACCTGCTCATATTTTTACATGTGGTCCATGTGGATCTATATTCACTATTATCTCATATATATATATATATATATATATATATATATATATATATTATATGTGCTAATCTCGATAGTTGCTAATATATAGGGCTAGTCAAGAACGACCTGCTGATATTTTTACATGTGGTCCATGTGGATCTACTTTGCCATTGTATGTGTAGCGTGAAAAGCTGAAAAATACTCCCCATGCATGTGAGGACTTTTTTAGGTTCTCCTATAAAAAGGAGGTTCAGTGCAGATTATATTCTATCAACCCTTGAGCTAATTATACATATAATAAGCAGAAAAAGGCAGTAGTTATATAAATTAACAGGATGAGTATAACTTGTGCATTCCAATTCAACGTTATCGGAGGCCTGAGCAACCGTTTTCCCGGAAATAGAGTGTCACACGATCGTCCTGCACTACTCCCCCGACCCCGGTCCCTGCCCTTGCCCTTGCCCCTCAGGCGGCAAAATGGTTCCAAATTGTGCTTGAAAGGCATTCCGCGCGTGGCGGCGGTGGCCTCGGGCCAAGGCCTCCGTGGAGATGAAGTTATAAATTATTTAAATAAGAAAAATATATTTCAAATTTAAAAAGTAGTGATTAAAAGGTAGTTATTAATTAAACGATAGTTATTGGTAGTTATATACCAAACATTATGTTCATTCCTATAGTTACATCTTTTGAGATTTCTGTGAATTTTCAAATTATTATAGTCGTTGAATTTTTTGTGTTCAAACCTCTTATTCTCTTTAAAATTATCATTACTTATCATATCTACTAAGGCTATTTGTATTCATTCTATAGTAATATCAAGAAGGAGAGAGAGCAAATATTACTTTTAAGAAAGCGATTTTACGCATTTTAAATTATTTTTATACTTTAAATTTATTTGTGTTCTTGTTCAGTTTATATATTATTATTATTATTAATATTATTATTATTATTTTGTTCTCGGTTCTTTTATCTCCTTATTTCCACCTCTCTTTTTTTTACTAATTTCCGCGTACACACACAATACTCACACACCCAAACAATGTAATGCTTAACCTCATGGGCAAGAGTTATCGTTGGCCAGAATCATATGGCTTATTTTCACATTTTCCTAAGAGGCGAAGAGCTGCCCCTGGCGGAGGTGTTAGCCGTGACGATCAACAACATCGACAACGAGAACCCCGGCGACCTTTATGGGACAGTCAAGGTTACAGACCATCGGTTGACTCAATGCATTTACAACCGCGAAAGGAGATACTATGAATCAATTAGCCCGGGCCAGAATGCTCTACTGTCTGGCCCTACTACTCAAGCCATCTTGGCCTCGAATAGCTTCACCATCGACGTGTATCTCATGGACAAGGACTCAGATGCTTCACCTGACGATAATATCAGCAACGGACAGATAAAGTGGAACGTTAACGACAACAAAAATAAATACGATGAACCTATATTTCATCAAATCGATGGCGCATATGGCTCGGCAACTGTGGTCTACGCAGTGTTGAAAAATGCGGTGCAAGCCACTGTGGAGGTTACATTGATAGACGGGGATGGAGAAAACCCAGCTGATGTTTATGGACTTATTGCAGCTAACAATACCAAAATTAAAAGAACTTTTGAGAGTGTGCTCTTCAGAAGGAACTCAGGTGAATACGCAAGTGTAAGACCTGGACGGGTCATTCCGTTGTCGAGATCCATAGTAGCCGTGCCACTGGACTCCAGCCTCATAGTTCGCGCAGATCTTACAGATTATGACACCATTGGCAGTGACGATGAGACTGCCAAAGGCTCTGCAACCTTCCCTGCACAACTCTCTGGTACATCGGAGCAAAAGATATATGGTAAATGCGGCGAGATACAAGTTAAGGTCACTTGGAAGAATATTTAGCAGCAATCATGATTATATATATATATATATATATATATATATATATATATATATAAGTAAGGATCAAAAGCACTTCTTTTATCTAGTATTCTTTCTTAAATTGCATCCCTTTATTAAAACTAGGATTGTTTTGGAGTGCTATTTAAATAAAAGTGCTAGATAAGAATTTTCATAGTTTTAATAAAGGAATGCGAAGTGTTTTTTAAGAATTTGCATGTTTTTACGTTGTACTAGTAGATTCTGCATGGTTTGCTTCCCATGGAAGAAGCATGCATGATTAAATATATGAATAAATAAATATTTTATTTAGTGAGAGATGTTAATTTTATTATATTAAAAATTCCAAATAATTATAAAATGGAGACAAAAGAGCCAAGAATAAAATAAGTGTCCAAAGAAAAAAAAGAATAGAGAAACAAAAATGTGTACGTATAAAAACTTTTAAATGATAGAAAGAGAAAACCACAAGCTTGTGGGCAGGATCACTGAGCTGAGAAGTTTGGATAAATTTTAGAGATTTTCAATTTTTATACTAACTATAAGATTAATGGCTCATGGGAGGTAGCTAAACAATTATTGTCTAAGCAAGAATCGGTGTGTTAATACATGGGAGGTAACTATAAGATTAATGGCTCATGGGAGGTAGTTAAGAGTTATGCAATTAACTGGAAGAATTTGTTTAAACTAAATAATTAAAATTATGATTTAATTATCGAAAAAACCAGTGAACTGTTATCAAGCTATCAAAAAACATATTAACAATTTTTTAACATCAATAACATTGAACTTTTATAAAACTGTCAAAAGTACCTAAATTTTAACCAAGGTCCCAACTATAGTTAACCAAAACTGTGAACCAAAACTTTTATATTAGTACGGGAAGAGTATATATGTATATTGGGTCATCATCCACAGCAACAAGTTGTTATGGATATTATTCCAAAAATTATGATCATAACCGTTAATCTTGATAATAAATGACCGAGATTGAACTTATTTTTCCCCCATTCGCAACAAGTTGTTGCGACAGCAAAAGAAACTTGTTGCGGCACGGTTAAAGACTAACATGCCCCTCTATTACATTTTGCATTGTTGTAGGGATACAAAAACAAAAAAAAATAGCCGCAACAAGTTGTTGCGGCAGGGATGGAAAGAAAAAATAAACCACGTGTCATTACAAGTACTTCATATGTCCATTAATGAAAGTCTCATCTCGATCACTTGACTTAATTTGTCTGCCACACCATTCGAAATTAATTATTTTTGTCTTATTAATGTCCAAAGAAAAATAACTTAAAAAATTAACAAATATTAAATTATATATAAATACTTTTTTATAGAAAATTAGTATTACTAACGAAAAATCCTTGGTACACTATCATATCATATCATATTTTACTAAAGGAAAATCCTTCGTATGAAGATTTAATCAAACAACTTGTGTTAAATTTTAAGTCCGAATTAAATTAAATTCATTCAAATAAAGTCTTAATCTACTGGCTCAATAGTATTTTCTTGGGTCATCTTAGTCCATCACATGCTCACCCAAAAGGTCATGACGTGAAGGTACTATTGATAGTTTCTTAATTCTTTATATGCAGAAAAATTTTTTGCCTATCTTTCGATGTAAAACTAGGGTGTTACAGACTCTACCACTTAAATTTCTGACGTCCCCGTAAGAATCGATCACACACACTATCTCAGCAGATCTTTTCTCTCTAGCCGTATGTCAGGATAATACCAAAGAATCGGTTTCAGATCCCCACCTTCGGACTTATATCTCTCCATTGTGGGATAATACCACCAGCCTTCATGTCCCCACCTCCGACAACCCAATTGGATAACTCGACTCGAGCTTTCGAGAGTCGGCTCTGATACCATATTATGTAACACTCTTTTCGAAATAGAAAGAGAGGTTACCCAAAACATAACAAAACTGATGAAATTATAATAAGGCTCTAAGTTACAAAAGAATACTCTCAATATCTGATAAATGCTACAAGTCAAATCATAATAAATGTCAAATTAGCTCAAATTATAATCTAAAATATTTATTACAACTCTAAATAAATTATTGAATCACAAACTAAACAAAATATCTGAACTTAAACAAAATATCTAAACTATTTAAATAAAAGGAAGTTATTGTCAGAATGAAATGTGCTTTAAGAGGTAAGAGTCATACACAAACAATATTATACTTTCTTCGGTAAAGAGAAAGTTATTGAGGAATAAACCATTTAATTCCCGAATGAGATTAATTATACTTACCTCCTTTAATAATTAAAGGGAGGAAAGATATTGAAGAATGAAATGCCTTTAATTTATAGCTGAAGTCATGCACGAGTAGAGTAGGAATATACTTTCCTTCATTAAATGGAAAGTAATTGAGAATGATTTTTATATATATATATTCCCTATGTGTTATATTATTTAATTATTGTTGACTTTTTAAAATTTAGTTTAAGGTATTTTTAAATTCAAAATTGATAGATTTATTTTTAATTTTAATTAATAAAATGATTAATATTTGTAAACTATATATTTAAAAAATATTACTCATTGTAAGTTTTATTGTTTCATAATTTTTAATGAATTATTTAAAATAATTTTAAATTTTAAAATATTTTAAATTAACTTTCAATCGTCAATAATAATCATATAATTTCAAACGGGAGAAGTATAATATTTTATACCTTAAGATTTTCAGTTTTTCACACATTTCTTGAAAACGTAAAATGCATGGGATGGTATCGGAAGTTTTGCATTTATTCAAGGATATATATATATATATATATATATATATATATATATATATATAGTCCGGATTCAGTTCTGACGCCTGCACATTACTAAAATACGGAATTTTTTAATTTTTATTTAATTTTTTAAAAAAAACAACTAAAAAAAGTTTAATATTTTATGAATCAAATTTTCCATAATACAAATGTTTTTTTGTGATTTAGACACATTATATAAAAAAATAGTGCCTCTGCATAAATTTTGTTAAAATTCCGTATTTTAACAAAATCCGGGCGTCCGGACCGGATCCAACTTATATATATATAGCATTTGTGCTTTACTTTTAACTTTAAATTAAGCACATTACATTCCGTCTCTCAATAACCTTCTCTTTAGTGAAGGAAAGTATAATCCCTTTCGTGCAACTATTATATACTTTTACTATAAAATGTGTCTTCAGCTAGCCTCGATGCATAGTATATCAACCAATTATAATTACGTCGAAAGTAATAGTAGTGAAATTAAGACGATGAATCCCATATTTAGCGTGGAGTTCAACGTTGAAGTGAGAGCTGTAGATTACAGGAGATTCATTGAGGACCTACGCAACCGATTGGCCGGAGATAGAGTGTCACATGGTCGTCCCGTACTCCCCCCTCAGCCTCTGCCAGATGAAACTACACCCACTGAATGGTTCGAAATTGTGCTGCGTACTAATCAGCCTTGTCAAATAAGGCTACTGTTTCGAACGCGTAATCTATACTTGGATGGCTACCGGATGGAGAATCCTGCCATCTGGTTAGAGTTCTCGAATCCTAGTAGCCGCGAACATCTTATTCCTGGATCAACCTTCCTAGGCTTCGATGGTGATTACGGGAGCTCCCATGGCTTAGAAATTGCAGCTGGAAGGGGAAGGGACGAAACACGACTCGGCCGAGATTCCCTCAGAGATGCTGTTAACGATCTCGCTTCTTCAGGCAACACACGTGAAAGGGCGAGATCACTACTCGTCGTGGTTCAAATGATCGCTGAATCTATAAGATTTGAAGATATCTCCAATTTTCTCCTTAATAATTACATTGAGGGAAGTGGTGGTATTCCCGAAGAACGAATCTTGGAACTGGAGAATAGTTGGGGACGCCTCTCTAACGGTTTGCTACGATCTGATGCCCATCCTGAACTCTCCATATTTCCTATTCGTTATATGGATAGTCAGCGTCAGCAACGCATGTTTACGGCCGAGCAGGCGGTCGCTGCAATTGGCATTCTGTTATTTTGTGTAAAAGGTATTAATCCTTCGCAGCTCGCTCATCCAAATTCAAATGATTCCACGGACGTAAGTGAAGGACGACCACTGGTGGAGGTCTTTGCAGTGAAAATCAACGACATCGACGGAGAGGACCCGGGTGATCTTTATGGCACGGTTAAAGTCTCCGACGGAGAGATTTCTCAATACATCTACAACCGAGAAAGAGGGAACACTGAATCAATTAAACCGGGCGAGAAGGCTCTTCTGACTGGCCCTGATGTTGGATCAATCTCGGCCTCCGATAGCTTCACCATCGATGTGGCTCTCATGGACAAAGACTCGTTCCCAGACGTTTCACCCGATGATGAAGTTAGCAAAGGGCAAATTGCTTGGAACATTTACCACACCAACAATATTTATGACGAACCCATATATCAAAAAATTGGAGGAACGAATGGCTCTGCGACCGTGGTCTACGGAGTGTTTAGTGATGCGGTACAAGCTACTATCGAGGTTACACTGATAAATGGGGATGGGGAAAGCCCAGCTGATGTTTATGGACTACTTGCTGCCAGTAATAGTAAGTTTACAGGTATTTATGAGAGTACGCTCTTTCGGGTTACCAAGGAGTCGGGTGTCAGCGTGGAAGTAAAGCCTGGGGAGCTCATTCCATTGTCTAGATCCATTGTAGCTGTGCCACTCAACACAGACCTCGGAGTTCGCGCACATCTGTATGATCGTGATAGCTTTCCGGATCCTTCTTCTGATGATGAGATTGCCAACGGCACTGTAAACTTTCCGGCACAACTATCCGGTACATTCCAGAAGAATATATCCGGTGCGTATGGCCAGATACAAGTGAAGGTCACTTGGACTGCATGATCAAGTGTATATATATATATATATATATATATGAGTGAATAAATGTATCGATCTGTATACTTAATTTGCTTCCCACGCATGCATGTGCCATGTGGCAAGTCTGCATGAGGGTGGTATATATAGGAAGCTATATATATATATATATATATATATATATATATATGCTGGAATGAAAGATCTCGTGTACTGTAATATTATTACTTTGAAGCCAAATTATTACTTTAGTTCTTGTAATTTACACTTGGTTTCAATATATACTCTATGCATAATATTTATTTTATATTCGTTAACAATTTAATCCATCTTTGATTTTGACCCATATTCCCCACTTGATGAGTTGACCGTGACGTAAGGTGAATATATATATGAGTATGAATAAATGTACTCTTGTGTACTTAATTTACTTCCCACGCTGCATGCATGCATGAATATTTATGCTTGTACGTATATATAATGTACTATAATAAAAAGATCTCATACGTAATTTCATTACACTGAGGCCAAATAATTACTACTATAGTTCTTGTAATTTGCACTTGGTTTCAATATAGTTTATGAATAATACTTGCCTTATATATATTTGTTCTTCTGTAAGAGTAACAGTTTAATCCATCTTTGATTTTGACCATATTCTACTTGATGAGTTAACTGTAAAGGTGAATATTGTGACATTTAATTAAAGAAAAAAGAAATATGCTTATCTGAATACAACATGTATTCAACAAGGATAAAAGTTAAAAACATTTATTTTTCGTTTACCTTCCTTCTATTATCTAACCCATTTTTATTTTTCTATTTTAAATTTTTGCGAAATTAAAATTAAAACTTTTAAGTGATGTTTAGAAAATAAATTGACTGTAAAAACAATTAAATATTCTATTAGGTGTAATTTTAATGAAAAGTTAAAGTTACAAAATCTAAGTAATGTAAAGAAATTAAATTAAAATTTCTAAGTGATGTAAAGTAATTAAATTAAATATATATATATATATATAATTGATATAAAGAAATTAAAATTTAAAATTTTCTTGTGGAAAAAAATAATAAAGCGCGGAAAATTGAACGAAGGTTAAGAAGAATAATGAAACCAAGTGTATATTATAAGAACTAAATGGTTGTTTACATGCATAATAAATTAATTAAAGTACACGTTAATGGCATTTACACTCTGCTTCTGAGTTTTAAACAGAAAATAAAAGAATAAAAAACTTAAATTAAAACAGAAAAGAAAAGAATATAAAACTTGAAGTTTTCCTTTGTGTTATTTCTGAGTTTTTAATAGAAAAGAATAGAAAATTTAAATTTGAGGACATGAGTTATAATTTAAAATTTATTATATTAAAAGTTGAGGATGATAGGGGAAGTATAAAAATATTACTTATTCTAATTTCATTTCTGTCCAAATCAGGCCAATTTTGGACGGAAAACTTTGGCAAAAAAAGTGGCCAAGTTTTCTATCCATTTCTTTTCTTTTCCGTTTATTAAAAAACTCAGAAACATAAGAATTGAAAAGAAAACTTAAATTTTCCGTCTATTTCTTTTCTTTTCTGTCCATTTTAAAACTCAGAAACAGAGCGTTATAGCATTCACAATTGTTTTCCCAATCTATCTCCAATTTTGAAGAATACATCAACAAATCATTATCCAACAGTTTTCTTATCTTTATTTGACTCTCTATTTTAATCCCTATATAGGATTTTAGTGTGTTGGAGTCAAAAAACCGATTTCTATATATACAAAATGACATTTCGCACCCTCATTTAAGTGGATAACTCATCAATCATACACATCTTGATATTTTTTTTACTACTTCATTTTTAAATTACAAAATTAATATTGACTTATTTTTTAAAAATTAATTTCAAACGTATTTCAAATTTAAAATTGATATAAATTTATTTAATTTTTGTCAATATAATTATAAATATTATAAAAGTATTATTAATTATAAATTTTATTATTTTCAAATTTTAAATGAATCATATTAATTTAAAATTTAAAATATCACAAATTAACTTTTTAAAAGTTAATATTGATCTTATGTACATTTGCATCTACAATTGTAAGACCCTAACTTTCATAAATAAATATTATTTTTTTCTCGAAATATAGTTTTGAATATTAAGGTGTGAATTTGTTATAATGTTATAGTTGTTGGTAATATTTATAAATTTTGCAAAATAAACAAGTTGTTATATAATATTCGTTTTAACAGGGAATATTCGTACGACGACACAATCATTGGTGGACCCCACAACGGAATTATTGTCGGAATGCGAAAATGACAGAAATATCTTTTTATAAAAATAACGGTGAAAGTTTTACCGTTAACTGTTGAAATACCCGGTGATGAAAAGTACAGTTGTGACGCCCCCAAAATAGGTATACATCACCCATTCTGAGTCGCCAAATACATGGTACAAAATTCAAATACAACTTAATTATACAACCGTGCGTGTAAAGTACGACAAAATATAAGCTAGAGTTTCAACACTAATATTGTCTTCTGTATAATATCCAAACTCAAATTCAATATTATTACAATTATTATCACACTATTTCACATAATAGTGAGAACTACTAATGCAACCATCCGGGATGGTCAATCTATTCCCCGACTAGTCCCGCCTATATTCTCATTTTCAAGAGAAACGTTGAAAGAAATGGTGAGCTCAACTAGCCCAAGAAGAAATATTATGACTAAGATAATACAGAATAAATTATCCTTAGCCTTCAACAGTATAATAACGGATAGAATATAATCGACAACAAGTTTTAGATCAACAACTGCATCGGAATAAGCAATCCATTAGAAGAGTCAAGTAGAGCATGATGTCTACTATCTTCTTTGATTTAAAAAGTTTATCATTAATTTTATCGCTGAGACTCAGCTTAATAAATAATCCACATCATCGAATCATCCCTGCACTACGGGCCAAAGATATTCTTTAATATCACGACCATTAATTATTATTCATACATTACGGGCAATGATAATTCAGGTTTTCATCAACTGGCCATGATCATGACATAAAATAATTTATTCGCACCTGGTCAAGAGAATCCATGGCCATAATCATACCAAAACTCGGCCCATCAACGCACTACGGCCAATAAGGACTTTTACCACATCATTTGTAACATTACGGTCATGATTATACCGAATAATCTCTGGTCATAATCATACCAAGTCCATCTATGCACTACGGCCAAAGATGACTTTCAAAATAATATAAGCATGAGCATGATGACAATGACATAATAATTCAATAAAATAAGTTCAAGGATAAATTTTAAAGATTTATAATTTAATTTATCCAGAATTCAATAATATCCAAATTGTCAACATGATACTGCTTTGTGGAGTAAAATTCAAGAATAATATTGTATCAAACATGATTTGGACCGAAAAGAAATCAATTTTTGTCATGAATAGTACCCTGGGTGAATAGTAACCGAGTGAATAGTACCCGTGAATAGTAATTTCAAGAATAGTAACCTCATGAAAAGATACTGGATGAAGCGCAAATATCAAGGATATTCTACTAATTTCATGGAGTATAGAAGCCAAAACTTTGACAAAATGAGTATAGAATTCAGAATCTGAAATGAAATAATATTACTTACATACTACAGAGTATGGAATAAAATATTATTTTATACGAATACTGAACAAAAATAATATCCCTTACGAATATTAAACGAAAATAATATTCCTTTTGAATATTGAAGCTAATATAATATTCCTTACTTAATATTAAATGAAAATAATATTTCTTGCTAATATCGATTTAAATAATATTCATAATACGAATCGAAAAAAAATATATCTCTTCGTAATATTAAATAAATAATACCCTTACCAAGATTGAAAGAAAATAATTCTCTTCATGAATACGAAAGAAATAATACCCCTTACCTTAAAAAGAAGAATATTCTAACTGGTAGAGCGGATATATTCTTGAAGAAAACTTTTACTGTTTTCTACACTCAAAGCTTCCAAAAACTCTAAAGAAATACGCTCAATATTATAGAAGAAGAATTCTCTAATTCTGGTGTGATTTTCAATTCTAACTAAGCATCATATTTATAGGAGAATGTAAAGGATACTATTTGGACGCATAGTAAGGAAAAAATAATCACGGACGAATTCTGAAAATTTTGATTTTACTATTCAGTCACTATGCAATAAAATATTCTAATAAAACAAAAACTTTTAAATAAAATATAATACTATATATATATATATATATATATATTATATATAACATATGTTAAAAAGAAAGTCACCGGTTGCAACCGACGAAGAAAATTTAATTTTCTGAGTTACTATGCAGACACTATGCATAATAAAATATAATATATTCTATTTTTTTCATAAAAAACAAAACTTATTATAATATATATATATATACACACACACACACACATTACCTTTATTCGCCCAGTAAACCATCCCCCCCCAATTTCCAATTTAGTCACATGTGGCCCCACATTTATTATATTAAATAATTTTCTACCGACTATTTTAAAAAAATGGATAAATGGGGGTCCATAAAATAATCAAAATTTACAACAAATACTTCATAAAAATTTTCCTCAATATTTTTAACAACCTTTATTAATATTATTATAACTCGCAATATTAACAACCAGCTCGTTCACATGAAAGAGGGAGCTTTTCAATAAGAATTTCTCTATACTGTCGCGCAATTAGGTGACCAAACCTCTCCTCGATAGAACTTCTAGACATTGTTAATTATTCAAATAATAATATGAATAACTGTATCATCTCAATTATTGATTTAATAATATATAAAATATCGACAATAATTGAATTAAATAACGTGAGATACTATGCAACAATTACTGTAGTAATAATTGAACAAAACTAAGTGACTTCTCACGTAAGTATCAATAATCAATATTATGTGCTACTATACAACCACGCGTATTATTGTACTTTTATCACCGGGTGATTCAACAGTTAACGGTAAAACTTCTGACGTTATATTCATAAAAAGATATTTATGTCATTTTCTAACTCCGACAATAATTCCGTTGTGGGGTCTACTAATGATTGTGTCGTCGTATGAATATTTCTCGACAAAAAGAATATTTTCCGACCAATCGAATATTTTATAACAACTTGTTTACTTTACAAAATTTGTAAATATTACCCACAACTATAACATTATATCAAATCCACACCATAATATTAACAAAAATATTTCGAGAAAATTAAATCTTTATTCATAAAATTCGGGGTCTCACAACAGTAATACGTTTGGTTGCATAGTAGCACACGGTATTGATTATTGATGCTTACGTGAGAAGTCACTCAGTTTTATTCAATTATTGCTACAAAGAATTCTTTGCGATAAGATCTCACGTTATTTGATTCAATTATTGTCAATATTTTATATATTATTAAATCAATAATTGAGACAACAAAGTTATTCATATTATTATTTACAATATTGACGATGTCTAGAAAGTTCTGTCGAGGAAAGGTTTGGTCACCTAATTGCGCACCAATAGGGAGAAATCTTTATCGGAAAACCAATTTTTTCCTAGGAACGATCCGGTTGTTAAATATTGCGAATTATAATAGTGATGATAAATATTATTAAAAATATTGAGGGGATTTTTATGAAGTATTTGTTATAAATTTTGCTTAGTATTTGGACCTCCATTTACCCATTTTTCAAAACTGTCGGTGAAAAATTATCTCAATTTTGTTTTATATATATATATATATATATATATATATGTGTGTGTGTGTGTGTGTGTGTGTGTGTGTGTGTGTGTTTGTGTGTGTGTTTGTGTGTGTGTTAGTCTGAATGAGTGAGTGGGTGGGTGGGTGGGTGGGTGGGGGGATTTTGGTTCTCACGGGAAGGAGTACTATTTCATTATTATATATATTTAATATATATATATATAATATTTTATTTAAAAGTTTTCGTTTTATTAGAATATTTTATTGCATAGTACATCATAGTAAAATCAAAAATTTTTAAAAAATTCGGCCGAACGTCGCCCGGGACTTTTCCTTTACTATGCGTCTAAATAGTATCCTTTACATTCTCCTATAAATAGGATGTTTAGTTAGAATTGAAAATCACATCAGAATCAGATAATTCTTCTTCTATAATATTGAGCGTATTTCTTTAGAGTTTAAGGAAGTTTTGAGCGTAGAAAACAGTTCAAGTTTTTCTTCAAAATATCCCCGCCTTACCAGTCAGAAGTACTATCTTTTTAAGGTAAGGGATATTATTTTTGTTTAGTATTCGTATGAAATAATATTTTCTTCCATACTCTATAGTATGTAAGTAATATTATTTCGTTTCAGATTTCGAATTCTATACTCATTTTGTTATGTTTTGGCTTCTATACTCCATGAAATTAGTATAATATCCTTGATATTTCAAGGCTTCATCCAAAGATCTTTTATGGAAATATTATTTCGAGCATTCTTGATAAGTTTTAACCTTTTTATGTATAAAAGTACTATTCACAGGATACTATTCACCCGGGGTACTATTCATGACAAAAATTGATTTCTTTTCGGTCCAAATCATTTTTGATACAATATTATTCTTGAATTTTACTCCACAAAGCAATATCATATTGGCAATTTGGACAGTATTAAATTCTGGATAAATTAAATTATAAATGTTTAAAAATTTATCCTTTGTTTTCTTTTAATTGAATCATTATATCATTAGCATCATCCTAATGCTTATATTGTGATGAAAGTCATATGTGGCTTACGTGCATAGATGGACTGTTGATTGGTATGATTATGACCAGGGATTATTTGGTATAATCATGACCGTAATGTTATAAATGATGTGGTAAAAGTCATCATTGGCCCGTAGTGCATTGATGGATAGTTGTTGACATGATCATGACCATTGATGAAAACACGGATATCCTTGGCCCGTAGTGCATGGATAATAAGTCGTCGTGATACTAATGAATATCATTGGCATGTAGTGCAGGGATGATTCGATGATGTGGTTTATTTATTAATTAAGCAGAGTTGTAGCGATAAAATTGATGTTAAAACTTTTTAAATCATAAAATATAGTAGATATCATGCTCTACTTGACTCTTCAAATGGATTGTTTGTTCCGCTGCAATTAAACTTGATGTTTATTATATTTTATCAGTTTAACCCTGTTGAAGTCTAACGATAATTTATTCTGCATTATCTTAGTCATAATATTTATTACTGGCTAGTTGAGCTCACCCTTTTTGTGACGCCCCCAAAATTAGGTATACATCAACCATCTTGGGTCGTCAGATACATGGTACAGAATTCAAATACAACTTATTAATACAACTGCCGTAGGTATGCAATACGACAAACATAAACCGTGAGTTTGAATACAAATATTATCTACTAGAGATTATACAAACTCAAAAGGAGTCCTCATTACAATTATTATCACACTATTTCACTGAATAGTGAGGACTACTAATGCTTATCCTCTCGGACCATCACTCCGCTCCCCGACTCGTCCAAACTATATTCTCATTTTCAAGAGAATACGGTGAAAGAAAGGGGTGAGCTCAACTAGCCCAAAGAAGAAATATTATGACTAAGATTATGCGTAATAAATTATCATTAGTCTCCAATAATGTTAAACTTATAAAATATAATGTACATCAAGTTTAATCATATTTGAACAAGCAATCCATTAAAAGAGTCAAGTAGAAAATAAAATCTACTATCTTTTATGATTTAAAAGGTTTTTCATCACTGTTATCATTTGAGACTCAAACTTAATAAATATTTCACATCATCGAATCACCCCGCACTACGACTCAAGGATATTCTTTTAGTATCAACGACCACAATTATCCATGCACTACTGGGCCAAGAATATTTGTGTATTCATTAATGGTCATGATCATGCCAACAATCGCCCATCAATGCACGGGCCAATGAGGACTTTTACCACATCATTTGTAACATTACTACCATGATTATAACCGAATAATCCTCATTCATAATCATACCAAGTCCATCTACGCACTACTTCTGTGCTACAAATGACTTTCAACATAATATAAACATGAGGATGATGACAATGATAAAAGAATTCAATAAAACAAGTTCAAGAATTAATTTGTCCAAGAACTACTAATGTCCAAATTGTCAACATGATACTACTTTGTAGAGTAAAATTCAAGAATGATCAAGAATATTTCCATGAAAAGATACTGGATGAAGCGCAAATATCAAGGATATTCTACTAATTTCATGGAGTATAGAAGTCAAACTTTAACCAACCGAGTATAATAAAGAATGGAATAACAAAAGAAATCACCATGGATGTGGTACTTGAGATGTAAAAAGTTATTCCAACAGAATACTAAATAATCGGAACCAGTCAAAGCGAAATTCGCATGACCGGATGGATGTTCCAATGTAATAATAAATAATGGAATAACAATGTAAATCACCATGCATGCCAGATTTGACATAGACAAAGTTATTCCAATGAATACTAATAAGGGCGGAATCAGTCCGGCGTGAAACGCATGCATGTGATATTCCAATGTAATAATAATAAAGATTTTAACCAGTCCCCCAGAAATGCATGCATGTGATATTCCAATGTAATAATAAAGGCGGAATCGGTCCGGCAGAAACGCATTATGCATGGGATATTCCAATAGAATAGTAAAGACGAAATAATAGAAGAATGTCACCAAGTATAGGTAGATCACAGATATCTGAGGTTATTCAATGTAATAATAAGAATGGAATAACAACAGGTTCCTTCTTCATGAATAAGAAAGAATAACACCCTTACTTAATACAACAAATAATATTCCCTACCTTAAGAAGAAAGAGTAATGGATATATAAATAGTGAAGAAGTTAGAATACTTTCTTCTTTCTCTCTATAGTTTATATCTCAGAGTTTCAAGTGAATTCGTAAGAAAATAATGAATGAATGAGCTTCTATTTATAAAAAATGGAATGCATAGTAACTAATTCATTTAAGCAATCGAGATTGATTTACTTTTAACTGACCATCCATATTTAAAGCAAAATAAAATATAATATATTCTATTTATAATCTAATAAAATGAATAACTTTATAAAAGATTTTACTATGCTGAAACACTACGCAGCACTATGCAAAAACACTATGCATAATAAAATATAATATATTCTAATTATTATCTAATAAAAATGATAGCTTTATAAAAGTATTCTATTTTATATAAAAGATTTTACTATGCAAAACACTACGCAGTACACTTATGCAACACTACGCATAATTGAATATAATATATTCTATTTATGTAATAACTTTATAAAAGTATTCTCGCTTTATATAAAAGATTTTACGTATTATTACATTAATAATAATGAACAAAAATGAGTGACTTATCACTTAAGCATCAATAATTAATACCGCGCTACTTACGCAACCACGCCAGATATCAGACTTTTTAACACCCGTGTTTTAACAGTTCTTAATAAAACTTCCGCCGTTATTTTCATAAAGAATTTTTGTCGTTTTCTCAATTCGACAATAATTACATCGCTAGGGGTCCACCAATGATTGTGCCGTTGTACTAATATTCCCTGTTAAAACGAATATTCCCCGACCAATCGAATATTATATAACAACTTGCGAACTTTGCAAAATTTATAAATATTACCCACAACTATTATATCAATTTCACTCCATAATATACAAAAATGATTTTTATAGAAAATTCATCTTTATTCAAAAAGTTGGGGTTTTACACTTTTGTTTTCATTGTTCTATTCAGGAAATGAGAACGTAGCCGGGACTAGTCGGGAAATAGAGTGACGGTCCGAGATGGTCGTTTTAGTAGTCCTTACTATTTAGTGTGATAATAAATGTATTGAGGATTGAATTTGAGTTTGAATACTGTCTATGAGACAATATTCGTGTAAAAACTCAGCTATATTTTGTCGTATTTTACACGATAGTTGTATTAATTAAGTTTGTATAGGAATTCTGTACCATGTATTTGGCGACTCAGAATGGATGATGTATACCTATTTTGGGGGTGTCACAACAATCTATTTAATACTCACTCCATAAATTACTTAAAATTTAAAATAAAATAAAATTTATTTTACAGTGGAATACAATTGATAAATTATACTCTCTCTCTTATAAATTATAATAATATTATTAATTTGATGTTTTGACTATTGGAACTTTCAAATTTTAACTTTTAAATTTTGTGACGCCCCCAAAATTAGATATACATCACCCATCATGAGTTGCCAGATACATGGTACAGAATTTAAATACAACTTAATAATATAACTGTCGTGTACAATACGACAAAACATAAACTGTGAGTTTGAATACAAATATTGTCTACTAAAGATTATACAAACTCAAAAGGAGTCCTCATTACAATTATTATCACACTATTTCACAGAATAGTGAGGACTACTAATGCACCATCTAGGATCATCACTCATTCACGACTAGTCCCCCCACGCTCTCATTCTCATTTTCTCAAGAGATCAATGAAAGAAAGGGTGAGCTTAACTAGCCCAAAGAAGAAATATTATGACTAAGATAATGCGTAATAATTTATCGTTAGCCTTCAACAGTGTTAAACTGATAAAATATAATAACTATCAAGTTTAACTGCAGCGGAACAAGCAATCCATTAGAAGAGTCAAGTAGGGAATAAAATCTACTACTCCCTCCGTCCCATAGTTATAGGCTGATTTTTCATTTTGAGATGTCCCAATATATAGGCTACTTACTATTTATAAAATTTAGTTGGTTCATTATTTTACTTTTATGCCTTTATAATAAATATTCAACCATTACTCTTTTTTTGAAGAAATAACATTCAATGTCATTATTTTTATCACCACATTTAATGTTGTTGTATTCTCTTTGGTTAAAATTTATGGATTTTAATAGTCAGTACACGTCAATCAATGAAGTTTAGAGTTCTAGTGTGATAAGTAAGGAATAATTAACTCATTCATTAATTCCATATTAAGGGGTATATGTGGAAAATTTATGTTAAAAATTGTCACTTAAATAATTTTCTTAAACTATGTGCCAAAAGAAATCAGCCTATAACTATGGGACGGAGGGAGTATCTTCTATGATTTAAAAGGTTTTTCATCACTTTTATCACTGGGACTCAGCTTAATAAATAATTAACATCATTGAATCACCCCTGCTCTACGGCCAAAGATATTCTTTAATATCACGACCACAAATTATCCATGTACTACGGGCCAAGGACATTCGTGTATTCATTAATGGTCATGATCATGCCAACAACTGTCCATCAATGCACTACGGGCCAATGAGGACTTTTATCACATCATTTGTAATATTACTACCATGATTACACCGAATAATCCTCGGTCATAATCATACCAAGTTCATCTATGCACCATGTGCCACGAGATGACTTTCAACAAAATATAAACATGAGGATGATAACAATGATATAAAAATTCAATAAAACAAGTTCAAGAATTAATTTATCTAGGAACTGATAACGTCCAAATTGTTAACATGATACTGCTTTGTAGAGTAAAATTCAAGAATGCTCAGAAGAATATTTTCATGGAAAGATACTGGATGAAGCGCAAATATCAAAGATATTCCACTATTTTCATGGGTATATAGAAGTCAAAGTTTTAACCAACTGAGTATAATAAAGAATAGAATAACAAAAGAAATCACCACGCATGTGATGTAATCGCATGAGCAAAAGTTATTTCAATGAGTAATAATAAAGGATGGAATCAGTCCCGCCAGTAAACGCACGCATGTGATATTTCACGTGAATAATAAAAATGGAACCAGTCCCGCCGAAACGCACGCACGGGATATTTCGGCTGAATAATAAATAATGGAACCAGTCCGCCAGAACGCGATGCATGTGATATTCGCTGTAATAATAAAGAGCGGAATATTAAAAATGTCACCATGTATAGGGTAGCTTGGCATGATACAAAAGTTATTCCAATGTAATAATAAATAATGGAATAATGAAGTTCTCTTTACGAGTACAACAAATAACATCCTCACCGTGAAAAGAAACTGAATATAAGAGTAGGAAGTAGCAGAATACTTTTCTATAGGTTCTCTTATAATTCTCTCTAGAGTTTCAAAGTGAATTCGTAAGAAATAATGAAGGAATGAGCTTTATTTATGAAGAATGGATCGCGATAAGAATTAACTTATGAACGGTCAGATTGATTTACTTTTAAATGGACGATCCAGATTGGTTTACTATTAAAACTTAAAACAATCTCATCCATCTTGATTTCTTATTAAAACTTTAAACCAAATGATCCATATTGATTTACTATTATAACTTCCACACAAATATCCATATTAATTTACTTATTATATTTTCAACCAACTATCGAAAAATTAAAGACATCTCCTCATGGAATAATATTGTACCCAAAAATGATTTGGATGAAAATAAATATATCTTACGGGTGAATAGAACTCGTGAATAAGTAACTCGTGAATAAGTAACTCATGAATAAGAACTCGTGAATAAGAACTCGTGAATAAGACTCGGCACACGAAAAAGTGTCCCGAATACCCAATTGAACAATATATCCTCCGGACATCAATTATACTAACACAAATAAGTCCAACACAATGGAACTATAAAATTCATCTTTAATCAACACGAACTTATTCATCATTAATATTATAATTCACAATATTTAATAACTAGGTCGCTCCTCAGAGAAAGGGGCTTTCCGATAAGGATTTCTCCTTATCGCGCACAATTAGGTGACCAAACTCTCCTCGATGTAACTTCAGACATCATCAATATTACAAATAATAATATGAATAACTTCATTGCCTCAATTATTAATTTAATAATATATCATATAATGCGAGATGATACTATAACAATAATTGAATCAATAATATGAGAAATATGATGCAAAGAATTATCGTAAAAATAAATGAGTATATTTGAGTGACTTCTCATGTAAGCATCAATAATCAATACCGAGTGCATCTTCATGTAACCACGCCAGACATCAGATTTACTTTTACTAGGGTATGTAAGACCCCAACTTTTGAATAAAGATTTAATTTTCTCAAATATATATTTTGAATATTATGGTGTGGATTTGATATAATGTTATAGTTGTGGGTAATATTTACAAATTTTGCAAAAGTACGCAAGTTGTTATATAATATTCGATTGGTCTGGGAATATTCATTTTAACAGGAATATTCAGATAACCAAGACAATCATTGGTGGACCCCCACAATGTAATTATTATTCGGATTGAGAAAACGACAAAAATATTTTTTTATGAAAATAACTATGAAGTATTACTACCGTTAATTGTCGAATATGAGAGAAATTACCCTACTCATAATCTAGAGAGGCATACCGTTTTTTTAACGCTTAAGATTTGGAGGCATTACACCGTGATATAGAGAAAGTGGAGATCTACGGATCATAAAAGCCTCAAATATTTCTTCACCCAAAAGGAACTCAACATACGACAACGACGTTGGCTTAAACTATTGAAAGATTATGATCATACCATCCAATACCATCTCGAAAAGCGAACGTGGTAAATTAACGCATTGAGTAGAAGATCATATGCAATCACGAGTGCGATATTGTCAACGCAAAAGCCCATTTTCAGATGACTTGCAAAGGATGGAGTTAGAGATAAAGACTCAGGACCCACATGATGATGACAAACATACGAGTAGAATCGACTTTAATCGATAAAGTAAAGCCGCGCCAAGTTTTACGGACTCGAGCTAATGCGTATGAAGAAGAAAGTACAAAAGGGTGCTACGCTTAAGAAGCAAGAATCGATGAAGAAGGAATACTTCAAGTCAACTCCAGACTTTGTGTTCCCAACGACCCTGATTTAAAGTATAAAATCATGATGGAGGCGCACAACACACCATTTGCAATCCATCCTGGGAGTACCAAAATGTATCATGATCTTCGACATACATTTTGGTGGAGCAATATGAAGAGAGAGATAGCAGAGTTTATCTCAAGGTGTTTAACTTGTCAACGAGTCAAGGCGGAGCATCAAGTACCAAAAGGTCCATTGCAACCACTTGAAATTCCAGAATAGAAGTGGGAGCACATTACTATGGATTTCGTTACTGGTCTTCCCAAGGTTTCTCAAGGCATAGATGCAACTTGGGTCATTGTTGATAGATTGACCAAGTCTGCTCATTTCTTACCAATACGAGAAACTTATACACTTGAACGTCATGCTAGTATGTACATAAACGAGATTGTAAGACTGCATAGTATGCCAGTATCCATAGTTTCTGATCGAGACCCAAGATTCACTTCAAAATTTTGGGTTAGTTTGCAAAAAGCTATGGGCACGGATTTACATTTTAATTTCTAAGATATCATCCTCAGACGGACGGGCAGTCGGAGAGGACTATTCAAACTCTTGAAGATTTATTAAGCCTCTGTGTCCTTGACTTCAAAGGAAGTTGGGACAAGTTCTTACCATTGGTGGAGTTTTCCTACAACAACAGTTATCAAGCAAGTATTGGCATGGCTCTATTCAAAGCGTTGTATGGAAGAAAGTGTCGTTCTCCAGTATGCTGGGATGAGGTGGATGAAGCAACGTTGTTGGGACGAGAGTTGGTACGTATGACTACGGAAAAGATTCAAATGATCCGACAACGTATAAAAACCTCACAAGATCGACAAAAGAGTTATGCTGATCTTCATCGAAAGGACGTAGAATTCGATATTGGAGATCATGTATTGTTACGTGTTGCTCCATGGAAAGGAGTTACAAGATTTGGAAAGAGAGGAAAGCTCAATCCTCGATTCATTGGCCCATTTTTAATCCTCGATCGAATAGGAACTGTGGCCTATAGACTTGCGTTCTATCGCCAAGTATGTCTCGTGTTCATAACGCTTTTTTACATATCCATGTTACGTAAATATGTGAAAGACCCGAACCACATTATTGAGTTAGAACCGGATGAAATTGAGGAAGATTTAACGTATATAAGAGGTTCTGTTAAAATCTTGGATAAGAAGGAACATATTCTACGCCCAAGGTTATACCTCAAGTCAAAGTTTTGTGGAGAAACCACGATGTCGAGGAAATGACACGGAGTTAGAATCAAATGAAATCAAAGTATCTCTCACCTCTTCGACATACCAGTCGCACGCACCCTAATTTCGAGGACGAAATTTCATAAGAAGGGAGGTTGTAAAGACCCCAACTTTTGAATAAAGATTTAATTTTCTCGAAATATATTTTGAATATTATGATGTAGATTTGATATAATGTTATAGTTTTGGGTAATATTTACAAATTTTAAAAGCACGTATAAGTTGTTATATAATATTCGATTGGTTGGGGAATATTCGTTTTAACAGGAATATTCGTATAACCAAGACAATCATTAAGTGGACCTCACAACGAAATTATTATCGAATCGGGGAAACGACAAAAATACTTTTTATGAAAATAACTATTAAGTATTACCGTTAATCGTTAAACTACCCTAAGTAAAAGTATACACGAATACGCATGGTTGCATAGTAGCACACCGGTATTGATTATTGATGCTTACATGAGAAGTCACTCGCTTATACTCAATTATTGCTATGAAGAATTCTGCGATCATATCTATCATATTATTGATTCAATTATTGTCACAAGATCATCCTGTGATAAAATGTTTTTTATTAAATCAATACTTGAGACGACAAAGTTATTCATATTATAAATTTCAATATTTACAATGTCTAGAAGTTTACAAGGAGAGGTTTGGTCACCTAATCATGCTTGCCAATAAGGAGAAATCCTTATTCGAAAGCCCCTCTTTCCGGGAACGACACTGGTTGATAAATATTGTGAGTTATAAAATTAATGATGAATGTTGTTAGGAGTTGAATTTGGAGACGCGGACGTGATATTTGAGTCCTAATCCACGTAAATTTAGTAAAAATAGTCTTTAAACACAAAATTTTCCGGGATTCGTTATTTGGTCAAAAAGTCAACAGTTGACTTTTTCGAGAAAAGTCAAACTTCGAAATTTCAAAATTTATATTTTTGATAAAAATAGTTTCATTATGTTGGAATTGTTTGTTTTAGTGAAAATCGACATTTATTCCGATGATAATTGATGTCTAGGGGTTATATTGATAAATCGGGTAATTTATCGGATAAATGAGCAAATAATTGCTACTAATTCACATGCTTATATAACTATTTGTTCAAATATGTGTACTATTGAATCACATTATTTACTATTAGGGGAGTTGGTGCAAGATTGATAATACTTGCATGACTAAGTTAAAAAT
Organism: Panax quinquefolius; assembly: GCA_020205615.1. Classification (NCBI taxonomy): domain Eukaryota; kingdom Viridiplantae; phylum Streptophyta; class Magnoliopsida; order Apiales; family Araliaceae; genus Panax; species Panax quinquefolius. Next base: position 105,009,499 of record CM035166.1, on the reverse strand, counting down.
AGAGGTATGTATGGAGGTACTATATCATTGTAATTCATATTTTTTCACATGATTATACTATTGATTCACATAATTGAACTATTGATTCACATTATTTACTATTAGGGGAGTTGATGCAAGATTGATAATACTTGCAGGACTAAATTAAAAATAAAGGAAAAAGTTGGAGGTATCAGATTGTAATTTTTGAGCTCCAAACGCAATTATTGAAACTATATTTTCTATAAATAGAAGCTCATTCTTCCTTCATTTCTCACCAATTCACAAAAGCTTTAGAAGCGATTATTATAGAGAAAAATTATAGAAAGAAGAAGAGAAGTCTGCTACCTCACTATTCCAGTATCCAATTTTTCTAAGGTAGGGAGTATTATTTCTTTCTTATCCATGAAGAGAACTTCTGTTATTCCATTCTTTATTATTCTGTTGGAATAACCTGTATACGTGGGCTACCCTATACTTGGTGAAATTCTTCTGTTGTTCCATTCTTTATCATTACATTGGAACATCCTCGTCATGCGTTTCTACACCGGACTCGGGTTCCGTCTTTATTATTCATTGGAATATCATATACATGCATTTTATACGGACCGATTCCGCCTCTTTATTATTCTATTGAATATATCACATGCATGCGTTTTACGCTGGGACTGATTCCGCTCTTTATTATTCTCGTTGAATATCCGCTATGCATGCTTTTACGCCGGACTCGATTCCAAATTTTTATTATTTTGTTGGAATATCCCATCATGCATGCGCTTTTACGCCGAACTCGATTCCGTTATTTATTATTCGTTGAATAACTCGTGCATGCGATCTATCGCATGCCCGGTGATTTCTTTTGTTATTCCATTCCTTATTATACTCGGTTGGTTAAAGTTTTGACTTTTATACTCCATGAAATTAGTGGAATATCCTTGATATTTGCGCTTCATCCAAAGATCTTTTCATGGAAATATTCTTCCGAGCTTTCTTGAATTTTACTCTACAAAGCAAAGATTCATGTCGACAATTTGGACGTTATTAGTTCCCGGATAAAATAATTCTTGAACTTGTTTTATTGAAATCTTATATCATTGTCATCATCCTCATGTTTATATTTTGTTGAAAGTCATCTGTGGCCTATAAGTGCATAGATGGACTTGGTATGATTATGATGAGGATTATTCGGTGTAATCACGCACCGTAATATTACAAATGATGTGGTAAAAGTCCTCATTGGCCCGTGGTGCATTGATGGACGATTGTTGGTACGATCATGACCATTAATGAATACACAAATATTCTTGGCCCGTAGTGCATGGATAATTGTGGTCGTGATACTAAAGAATATCCTTGGTCGTAGTGCGGGGTGATTCGATGATGTGGATTATTTATTGTCGATTTGAGTCCCAAATGATAAAAGTGATGAAAAACCTTTTAAATCATAAAAGATAGTAGATTTTATTCTCTCTTGACTCTTTTAATGGATTGCTTGTTCACCGCAGCTTAAACTTGATGGTTGTTATATTATATCGCTTAACACCGTTGAAGGCTAACGATAATATATTCTCGCATTATCTTAGTCATAATATTTCCTCATTGGGCTAGTTGAGCTCACCCTTTACTTTTATTGTTCTCTTCAAGAAATGAGAACGTAGCGAGGACTAGTCGGGGAACCGAGTAACGGACGAGATGATAGCATTAGTAGTCCTCACTATTCGGTGAAATAGTGGAAAATAAATGTAATAATATTGAACTTGAGTTTGAATATTATTGCAGAGCGACAATATTTGTATTAAAACTCACGACTTATGTTTTATCGCACTTTTTACACGACGACGTTAACTGTAAAACTTCCGCCGTTATTTTCATAAAGTATTTTGTCATTTTCTCAATCCGACAATAATTCCGTTGTAGGGTCCACCAATGATTGTGTTGGTTGCATTTAATATTCTCCGTTAAAACGAATATTCCCCACCAATCGAATATTATATAACAACTCATGTACTTTTGCAAAATTTATAAATATTACTCACAACTATAACATTATATCAAATCAATACCATAATATTCAAAAATATAATTCGAAAAATTATTCTTTATTCATAAAAGTTGGGGTCTTACAAATTTCATTATTTAAAGAATCCTTATATAAGGAACATGTTGGATACATAGTGAAAAAATTAAATTCCTATTTTACAGAATGACTCAATAACACTGCAGAGTAAGAATAAAGATAAAGAAACTGTTGTGAATGCTCTTAAAAATGGCAATTGGCGGACAAGAACAGAAATTACACATCCCACCCCATCTCATGTCTCATAAATATTTATCATACTCGTCTTATTTTTCATGGGGTTAAAACTTAATTATCATTCTCAGCCCGACAAAAAATTTAAACCCCCACGGGGAATTTAAACCACCGCATGAATTAATAATTTGTAAAAAAATTTATTTAAAAAGTCCAATTTTAATTATATTTATAATAAAATATACATGAAAATGAATCGTATGTTTTTAACGCAAACATGATAAAATTAATATATATATATATATATATATATATATATATATCTATCTGCTCTAAAGCGAACCTTAAAAAGCGAACCAAAGACGAAACCGTCGCTTTGGTGTCCATGGCATTTGACGCTCGATCCGTCGTCATAGCCATGTAATCGTTGGCAACGGGTCGAACCGTCGCTATAGATACCAAAGACGACGGTTCGTCTTTGGTTCGCTCTTTAAGGTTCGTTTTAGAGCCTCTCTGTATATATATATATATATATGTGTGTGTGTGTGTGTGTGTGTGTGTGTGTAACGCCCCCAAAATAGGTATACACAACCCATTCTGAGTCGCCAAATACATGGTACAAAATTTAAATACAAACTTCATTTATACAATACGACAAAACGTGTCGAGAGTTTTAACACGAATATTGTCTCATGTATAATATCCAAACTCAAATGGAGTTCTCATTATATTTATTATCACACTATTTCATGTAAATAGTGATGATCGCTATAGTCACCATCTTGGACCATCACTCCATTCCCGACTAGTCAAATTATATTCTCATTTTCTAATATAACAATGAAAGAAAAGGTGAGCTCAACTAGCCCAAAGAAAGAATATTATGACTAAGATAATGCGCAGAACAAATTATCGTTAGCTTTCAACAGTGTTAAACTGATAGAATACAATAGACAACAAGTTTAACTGCAGCGGAACAAATAATCCATTAGAAGAGTCAAGTAGAGCATGATATCTACTATCTTCTACGATTTAAAGGTTCATCATCAATATTTTATCGATGTAACACAGCTCAATAAATAATCCACATCATCGAATTATCCATGTACTACGCGCGGACCAAGGATATTCGTTAGTATCACATCCATGAATTATCCATGCACTACGTACGGGCCAAGGATATTACATAATTAATAAATATTATGTAATATACATAATTAATAAATATTACTAAAAGTGTTAAACTTTATTGTGGATTAATTCCATAATTAGTGAAATGATTTTTATACATAATAACAAATGTATAAATTATAAAAGTATGTAATATGTATAATGTATATGTGTTATATAAGAATGTAGTGTAATAATACATACATATTGATGTATTAGCTATACAAAGTGTAAAAAATTATTATAGACTAATATGGCTCAAAATTAGTTAAACGTCTAAATCCAACTTATATTTGTAACAATAATATGGGTCCCAAACCAAATCAATCCATCACAAAAAATCTAGTTTACCAACTCAATAGATTAAGTGGTTTTGATTAACTATATGGTTTTCAACTTAAATTCACAGGTCTACGTTGTCGTGATTCAAATGATTTACATTGCATGTGATATGAGTCATGTACTCGATGGACATATCTGAAAACTAGATCTAACATTCTCCCTTCTCGGATAGAAAAGGAAGATCACGTGCAAACAACAACAAATCTCAAAATAATAAATACAAACTCCAAAAATTTACTCAATAATTAAAACCTAAATTAAATCATATAAACCTATTAGGTCAAATATAATTCTCTTTACTCAAAATCTTAAATCGTCCTACAAACATGTCAGAAGAAAAACACAACATGAGTCAAACAACCAGCACGGATAAAGATATACAAAAGATGCACAACTGAAATACGGAATCAACTGACAAAATATTGAACAAGGCCTTAAGCTTAAATACCAACGATAATGTAATCTCCAAAGTCTGAATGGAATATATCTGAATCAACAGAATTATCGAAACAAACAGAAGGTTGAATCAAAATGGCTAAGTGGTTATTTCATACTGAGCTCAAAATAAAACACAAATTAATATACCTTGTCACATAGGCAAGTCAAAATAATGTCACACGTGCAAATCACACATTGGATCGCGAATCCAAATACATGCAAATTGGAAGGTGTGTCTAGCACAAACATCACCAATCCTCCAAATATAACAGAAATTAGGGTCGACCCATATGCATCCTGAACAAACATATCAAATGGCCAAATTTCACACAAACGGCAAACAAAATGATACGTCGCGAATTGATCACACCGTCACAAAAAATGGCACGCCTCGGTGCTAAGATGACATGTATGTGGACTTAAGGCTGTAAAATGAGCAAACAGTTCGAGCTCGGTTCGTACTCGCTTGACTAAAAGTTCGATTCGAGCTCGACTCGAAATATAAATGAGTCAAATATGAGGACATTTTAAAGTTCGGTAAATTACTCGAACCTTCTCAAATTATAATTTTTTATTGGTACTCGGATCATATTCGTTGGAAAAGTCCAAACTGCTCGGGCTCGATTCGGAATCGTGCTTGACTCGGTAGCTAAATGAGCCTCAATCAAACCTTATTTTATACTCGATAAATTTTGTGAACCAAATCTGAGCAACTCAATACTCGGATCGACTCGGTTCGTTTACATACTTACATGTGGTACCCCACAGGTGGTTATAGCTCAAGTATATCACATCACTTATTCTATAAAGATATGATGTCACAACACATGCAACATAATACCAACAAAAAAACTTTAAACAAAATGTTAAACCAAATATTCAAATCATAAACAAAATACCTCTAAAGCAAGGTAACAACATGTACCGCTCTACAAAGATCAACAAAGTTCTATATGCATGAAGAACAAATTCAAAATATTATAAAATATGAAGTTTGAAATATCTAGACCAAACCAAAACAAAATAAGGATTTGACTAGAAATGAAACAATTAAGCGAGTATCAAATTCTGAACGATTAGCAATACAAATAAATCAACATAATGATAGTATTGCTGAATAAATATGGAATATATTCAAATTATAATAAAATGAAAAGAGTTTAAATTATAGAATAAAGTTAATGTATCAAATATCAAACTTCTATTTAAGAGTGTCAACAGAAATATAAGAAAAATATAACGAATGACAAGATATCATGAGATATATAAAATCAATAATCAAATAAGTGGAGTACAAAATCTGTACCTGATACTTAAAATTACTTATATGACACTCCACTTATATCTCTAATTTTAAATTAGAACAGATGGAGCATCATTTTGCATAGATTTTTAGTAAAGTAAATGAATCAAAGGATTTGGTCGTAAAAATTGAAACATTAAGGACATATTTGTCATAAATTTTCTGTAACAATATAAATCTACAAAATGTCAGCAGGTCATTGTTTCAACTTTCACGTGACGCAAAAAATTAACGGCTAAAGTTGCTCGTACAATATATTAACACGGAGGGGGTACTTCGGTAACTTTGTCCCTTCATCAACAAATATATCCACGTGTCATATTACCGCCCACTTAGATTTTACCCGTTTTTCCTAAACAGGAAAAAATAGAAAAATAATATACAAAAATTCTTTTGAAGAGAGAAAATCCCCCGGTTATCCTCCTAGAGAGAAAGAGAGTGATAATGGAGTGATAAAATTCAGGCTTCAAAATCTTATCTTCAGCTTGTTCAGAGCTTGATTAAGCTGAAAAACGTTTACTTACGGTCATCGGTGACGATGGCCACCGGCGCCGTCGTTTCTAACCGGAATTTTAGTTCTTTCATAGGTTCAGGTATGTATTTCTACATTCACTTCCATATAAAACACGCACGCACAGTGTGTGTTGGTTTTATCTATATATGAATATGAATTCTTGCTGCATTTTGAAACTTAAGTATGAATTTGTGTTTGATTGGACTGCAAGCTGTTTTTCAGTAATTGATTGTGTGAATTACTGTTTCATATGTTTTTTTTTTGTTCAACTTGAATTCACATACTAACGTTAGTGAAATTTGTGTGAAATTTTATATTCTTATACCAAAGAATCTAATTTCATGTACTCTAAGCTTACTTTGGTTTATTACTGAATTTTAATTTGACCTGTCTTGCAGCAATATGATTTTATAAAATTGTTTTGGTTATTGTCCATATATTTTATTCGGAAATTTTTTGAAAAAATAATGTTTATTTGCAAATTAATAATTTCAGTAAATAAGAAAGTCAAAACAATTCAAATAGGGCACTCATTTCTGGACTGAGAGAGTATTAGATTAGATTAAGAAACACTTAAATGTTCACCTACAGAATGATTAGTGAACAATTACAAATTTAGAATTGCTAACAGATTCACTTAGGTCCAACAATGCACATGTAACACTACTAAAATTGCTCCAAACTGAAATACTACCTTGACAAAAAGTTCACTTTTATAAAAACCATGTTTTTTAACATACAATTTTATTACTTAAAGTTTAGATTACATTATTGATATTTAAATAACAGTTAGTTTGGCCACTTTTCACCAAAGGATATTATTGGAACATTATGCCACATTCTTAAATTCAGTGTTAGAAAGTAGACTTTTTAAGATGTATGAATATGGAAACATGGGCTCTTATTTTGTGAAGGATATTATTTACCATGGAAAAGAAAAAAGAAAACTATTTCATTGATTCTATGGTTTTCATGATTATAAAGTAACATAAGTGAGTGCCGTTACCTTGTGTATTTTTAAACTACTTCAAGTTCGACCCAAGCAATTCCTAGCGGTTTGTTGGTATTTGTGAGATTTGGATTTCTTGGAACCTCCAACCTAAATTTGAACAAGATGTGTATTTAGAAGTTAGCTTTAAAATTCAAATCTAGCATATTAAGCATAATGTGGAAAGACAAAGCAAGAGTGGACATTCAAGTATAATTTTAGTTTTGTTTGAATAGTTAGAGAATAAATTAAGGAAATTTGGACAGCAATAACATTTTTTTTCCAAATATGTCCAGAGTAGAAATAGAAAAAGAAATTCTATGCTTGGGAATGTGAATAAAGATATAAACTTATCTTCATTTACATTGTAAATCTCATGCTTCTTGTTTCATGTGAGCCAATACTGAAGTGAACAGAATTGTACAACCTACATATTGTGTGCAAGCAATTTGATGCCTGTACTGTAATATTCTTTTGTGAGATTATCCAAAGATATGAAGATATTCTATTGCACAGATTCATCATTTGTGTATTTGATGGACACTCTATAGCATTGTGTTACCAATTTTAGACTCTACGTAAATAGATTTATCTGGTTGTTTTCTTATAATGACAGGAAAAGTATATCAAACAGAACAAGCTGCAGCCCATCACCGAAGAGAGCATTTACGATGTGCTGCTGCACAGTATGTGCATGGTAACTTGTTCTATAAATGCATACATAGTCTAAGAGGAACTTATTCGTTGTCTGGGTACTCAAAATATTCGTCTTGTAATGTTCTTGGTCCTTTGAACGGAGAAATTCTCAGAACAAGAGAAATATTCCATGATGAAGGGGAGCATCCCGATCTATTTCACCAACAACTTCATCTCAAGTTTCAGAAAATCAAGCCTGGAGGAAAAATCAGGTCAATATGCAAGTGCTGCCTTTCGTCAACTCCCTCCCATAGCAATTGGATTCAACCAAGAAAGCTGGCTAAGCTTGGGATTGTTAATAGGCAATCCCAGCAATCGAAGCATGGTACAGTAATAAGGACCCGAGCTGACTATAAATCTGAGGAGTATGACATAACAGAAACAGAATTAGATTCACTTGCATTGTCAGAAGGGACAAGTGAAGCCATTTTAGTAGAGGGGATGCAGGAAACTAAAGCTTGGTGGGAGCAGTTTCCAAAGCGCTGGGTGATAGTACTGCTTTGCTTTACAGCATTTCTGTTATGCAACATGGACCGTGTAAGTTAATTTTAAATTTAGATTCTTATTAGTTATTATTTTTTAAAGCATCAAAAATTCGTAAAAAGACGTAAACTTAGGGACCACTATTTCCAGAAGTAGTTTCTTATAGATTGACAAGGTCCCTCTCACGTGAAGGTGGGACCCCCTTCACTCTTATGTTAGTGGGGACTTGTGTGAGGAAACACATGGGAAATAGTCTAAAAGTAATTCACTAAATTTACTGTAGTGTACTCTTTATCATTTTGTTTTTCACTACCATACATAAAGTACTACACGTTTTCCTCCAAGTACTTGCAAGGCACCTATTACACATCGAGCTATAATGATCTAGGTACAGTGGTTCATTAATATGCTGATATGTCTAGATAATTTCAATTTATTTTAGGTGAACATGAGCATTGCAATACTTCCGATGTCGAAGGAGTTCAACTGGAACAGCGCTACTGTTGGTTTAATTCAGTCATCTTTCTTCTGGGGCTATCTTCTAACTCAGGTTTTCACTCAATCTCCAAACTCATTTCAACATGATATTAGAAGGATTTGTTTTTTATTGTCCCTTGATAAGTTCTTGGCGAAATATCTTGGACCAATTCATTCTTTTCTGAAGGAGGTGATTCTCTTCATTTTAGCATGAGGTAGCAGAACTGGTCTTCAAATGTCATACATAATTTTCTTTTTCAAAGGCTCACAACAAATATTGGAAACGTAATGCAGACGAATAAAACATACAGATTGCAACACTTTCAATATGTGATTTCTAGTCCATTATGTTCTCAACGACTTCTTACATTTTTTATTTTTTTTATCATTTTATCAAAATCCAGTAATCATCCTTATTCTTGCCTTATTAAGGTATTTAACACTCACTATGCATTTCTAAAGTTTTCTTATGACAAAAGCTTTTAACTGTTGATTGGACTGGAAGTTCTGCTTGTACACATTCCATCTCTAATGGAACTTCTATTTTTCTGGAAACTAGATTGTTGGAGGTATATGGGCAGATAGAATTGGTGGGAAACTGGTGTTGGGTTTTGGAGTTGTCTGGTGGTCAATTGCAACAATTTTGACACCTATCGCAGCAAAAATTGGGCTTCCGTTTTTACTTGTCATGCGTGCCTTCATGGGGATTGGTGAGGTTGGCCTCTTCTTGTACTTCTTTCTGGGTTTTTTTAACTCTTGTTCATATCTCATTGGACAGAATAATTTGCATTTTTACATGATTTTCGTTTGTGGATTAAGTTAAAACTACAGCATAATATATCCAAAAAGAAATAATCTGGGTGGTGCATGCATTGTGATACCTAAAGCTGTAGGCATTGCTGCTTATTGTGAGATGAAGGATTAACTCTAGTTTGTCAGTTCCGCAGAAAAACCTTCAATGTCTCTAGTTTCAGACTAGGTGGACTAAGTGATATTTGACTTTCTTCTAAAGTTCTAATGATGACTAATTTAAATCCTCTTCATATGTTTTACCAAAGAGACAGATCTTAGTTTAGTACAGAGTCTATCCTATGTAAAAAATCTTCATAAGAAACAGACTATTGAAGAAGGAGATCCGCGTGGTCTGAATTTTGTGGAAAATAAATTGTTTTGCAATTATTTCATTGCGGATTATTATTGATATTGAGATTTTATACATTGATACTATCAATTTCATTCTTCTGAGGTTGAGGATCCTAGGAGTGTGAAGCTTCGCCCTAGCCCTAGTTTTCTTGTTTTCACTTATTTTCTACTAATTATTCATCTCCAAAATACTGTCCTGCACCACTCGGTATTTGTCGTAATTTGATAGGCTGTCTTAACAGGTTCTAATTCATAGCATATTCAAGGAAGAGATACTTGTACAAATTCTAGGTTAGGTTGCATTTTTTGTGGACCATTTTACTTTCTACATCTAGACACCTTCATTACTTGATATTTTTTTCTGAGCCCCCCCTGCAATTTTCCTCTAATCTCCACACCCCCCCCCTCCCCTCCCCCCCCAAATTCTTTTTATTCAGCCTCATAATAAATAATTTTATCATATCTTAAAAGAGTTATCTTTTCTTATCAGGGTGTTGCTATGCCTGCTATGAATAATATAATTTCAAAGTGGATCCCTGTCTCCGAGAGAAGCAGATCACTTGCACTTGTCTACAGTGGCATGTATCTTGGTTCTGTGACAGGATTGGCTCTCTCTCCTGCTTTGATCCACAAATTTGGATGGCCATCTGTATTCTACTCTTTTGGTTCCCTTGGAAGTATCTGGTTTGCACTGTGGCTCAGCAAAGTAAGTGTTTACCAATAATCCTGAATAATGACAAAAAATAGTATGATGTATTGATGTTGCATCACCTACTCATATATCTTTATACAATTTAGAGTTCAATATCTGGCAGCCAAATAAACTCAGCTTATTAAATTCTCATTTGTCTGAGGATTTGAGACATTCAAATGCAGCTTCCTTAATTTAAATTAATGGCCAATGCTCATGCATTTGTAGTTGTTCAATCTTCTAAATCTTACTAAGAAAAATAAAATCCTACTTTCATGGAGTACGTATACTTTATTAGCTATAGAAGCTTTTGGCCTTGGATTCAGTTGATAAAATCAAATATGTTGAGGTGGTTTGCATGATTTTATGCGTATTTCAGCATTTGAGGATGATGTGATCGCCAAACTTTACCGCTGTTTTTAGTTTGGCAGTGCCATAAGAAAGCTTCTATTTTGTAAACATATAAACATAATGTAGATGATAAATATCATTATTAAAAAATCAATCTAGCATGCTTTCCAAATGTCATTATATAAAGGATCTCTCTAGGATGCATCTTACTTTTGCTTCCTCCAGGCCCATAGCTCTCCCAAAGAAGATCCAAAACTTACTGCAGAGGAAAAGAAGCTAATTTTGGGAGGCAACGTCTCAAAGGAACCTGTCTCCACCATTCCATGGAAGCTAATTTTATCAAAGGCACCTGTCTGGGCTCTCATTGTCTCCCACTTCTGCCATAACTGGGGAACTTTTATTCTTCTGACATGGATGCCTACCTACTATAACCAGGTCTGAGAAACACTCTATGATTCAAAGTAGGCATGGCATGGATATCCTACTTTGGTTATTTTTATTATGGATAGATAGGCAGAAGACAAATAACCTAATGATACAGGTCACAAAGTTTCATGAAATCTCTGCTGTTTCATATATGTAGTGTAGGAAGTATATATAGCCTATAGTGGATTTGTAATTGACGTTAGCGTTCAATTCAACTTGTTTGAGATTAAGGCTTAGTTGAGTTGTATTTGATGTCTACTACCGGGCAAGTTTATTTTGATACTTGGAATTATATGAAACTAAGTTGTGTTTCCATATTCTTGTCCCGCTAAATGTCCTCCTTGCTGCTACTAATGCATAATAGACAGGAAAAGGCCTTCCCCGATTCAGTATTGTCCTATTAAATGAATAGTAATTAGCTATCCTGAATTCAATCATGATTCATAGCAGTGTAAGGTAAGTCTTGGGTTCTGGTAATTGGACGAGAACAGGATCTGAGAGAAGCCAACCCTGATCTGGACTGCTAACAAGTACTTGTTACTTGTGTTGAATAATCCAACAGATTGAGCATATGTAGTTTTCAGAAACGCATCTTTCATAACATAATTATCAAACTTTTCCTCCTTTACGAAAGTAAGTTGGATTCTGGCATCTATAATATTTTTTATGTGAAGGATTTGAAAATTAATGCTTTAGTTCTCAGTTGCAGTTAGTTTTTCGCCTTGTTTGTTAACTGTTGACTTTCATCAACCATTTTCAACATGACAGCATCTGATAGGAATTAATATTGATGGTAGAAACAATTTTACTGCTAAAGTAAAAGGAGTTGTTGTGCTTGCTGTATAAAAATGCTCAAACTTGTGGTTAAATCTGAGCTAAAAGAATCTCTGGCTCGTTGCTGAAATTTATGAGCTCATTCGTAGAAAAGGATTTAGAAATCATACTTCGGAGTATTCCACATGCATTTTGTCCTTCATCCTTCTGTCTACACTTTGAGTAATATCAATGATTTTTATGATGAGAACAAATGTTGGAAATTAATTATGGTGGTAGAGTCAATCTCTTACTGCTAAAGAAATACCATGTTATTTTCATAAATGGTGATTGGGAGTTGTTAGAGATAAAGCTTTCCACTATGAAACTTTAAGCTTTTATTTGATTGAGCATACCTGGGCAACAGAAAATGCCAGCACCATTTTCTTCAGTTCAATTAATTTAAGAACTTTTAAGCTTGTAACTGTGACTAAAATTTCCTCAATATGTGGCGGTAAAACATATTCACTGGTTAAATGCGACTTATGCAAATCAATTATCAAGAGATGAAACTGTGATTAGATTAAATACTACTAATCTGAAAGGTCAACTAAAAATATCTTACATTCTGATTGTCGCTGTTTTCTCAGGTGTTGAAGTTCAACCTAACTGAATCTGGGCTTCTTTGTGTACTTCCGTGGTTAACCATGGCTGTGTTTGCAAATGTAGGAGGTTGGATTGCAGACACACTTATTACTAGAGGTCTCTCAATTACATCAGTTCGTAAGGCAAGAAATAATTATGCTCCTTCTGTGCACGTGTTTGTGAAAATAATTTCTAGTATGAAGATGCTTTCTGCTCTAAAATAAAAACTTTTAATAGGAATGATAACATTTCTATTAATTAGTTCAGAGATCAGATTGGATATGATAAACACTTCATTATCCAACAACTTCTGTTTGAATTACTAATCTAAAGAAACCAAAAAAAAAAATCTTCAATTAGTTCAAAGATCAAATCAGCAGTTTGGATATGATATACGCTTAAATATCACAGGAATTCTGTTTTGAGTAACTCATCTGGAACTTCAATGTTGCAGGTAATGCAATCAATTGGCTTTCTGGGTCCTGCTTTCTTTCTCACACAGCTGAGCCGTGTCAAGACACCTGCTTTAGCTGTGCTATGCATGGCATGCAGTCAGGTTTGAGCTAGTTCACTGCCTCTCTGTTTGGGTTTATTTCTACTTCAGTCAGAATTTTTTTCTGTACGTATGATGATGAAGTCACGATTCTCAAACTTGTTTTAGGTGATATTAGAGAAAGATTGTCTTCAATGTAAAGTGTTCCTAGTAAAATGCTTTCCACATTTTAGGGAGTTTTTGGACAACTTTTAAGTGGGTAACACTTGCAGTTAGCCTAATTACTTGATACGTACACTTTACACGGTGTATAGGAGGGGAAATAGATGACATGGACTGATGTACTTTGACTCTGTTAATCATTCTGCCAAGCCTCGTTTAAAAACTTAGTTTTGGGAGAATACAAGACGATCAATCCAAAATTAGATAAATTGGCATTTTTCCCCAACTCCTGCTTTCCATTTGGGCATACTCCCTCTGTTCGGAAAAGAGAGTCCTACTTTTTAATTTGACTTTATTTTCAAAATTGAGGTATGTATAAGACACGCTTAGACATATTTTTTGTGGATGATATGTTTAATACTAAGCTTCAAAAGACTAAATTTATTAGAAATAAATTAGTACCTAGGCAAACCTTAATGTTCATAAAAAATAAAAAGTTGGACTCTCATTTGCTGACATAGGAAGTATATTGCACGTGAATATGGTTATATGTGATTTATTTTTTTTCTATCTTGACAGGGATTGGATGCATTCTCTCAGTCTGGACTCTATTCCAATCACCAAGACATTGGGCCACGTTATGCTGTGAGTTCTATATGCTATCCTTCGTCAACTAGTTTTAATGAGAGTCGAGAAATGGTTTGCCACTAATACCAATTGTTCAAAGAAAAGTAATATGATGACATGGTAATAACAGGATAAGGCAGAAAATGTCATTACTGTGAAAGAATAGTGGACAAACATTGGTAGTTTTTATAGCTTCGTGGATAGAAGAGTTCTCATGATAGATGATATAACATGCCAACTTTCTGGGTTTGAAACCTTTTTTTTTATAGTGGTCTTTGAAAATAATTTCTTATTTGGTTTCATATGGTCTTTTATGATTCTTATAATGTTTGTAAAAGATCTCTGATAAGTTGTATATGACAGGGAGTGTTATTGGGGCTATCAAACACAGCTGGTGTGCTTGCTGGGGTCTTTGGTACTGCTGCAACCGGATACATACTCCAAAAAGGTAAAGGTCATCTTTTCGGAAAATTATTAAATGGGATTATGGGAGGTTAGATACTTGTATCTTGAACTATGTTTTCGCAGGTTCCTGGGACGACGTGTTTAAGGTTTCTGTTGTATTATACATTATCGGAACATTAGTGTGGAACTTGTTTTCAACTGGAGAGAAAATTCTCGACTAACTCGTGTAAGCGAGCAGAGATGCAGCCTATTTAAACAAAGAAATTAAGTGGTGAGGAAATGGAAGAATCGAGACAAACCCAAGTAAACTTGGATGGGTAAAAATCGGTTGGACTAAACATGGCAGAGAAGCCGCCATTTTCAGAATTCTCTTGCCAAATCGTGGGCGTTTTGTTTCTGCTCCAGACAATTTTGTGGGTTGGCTTTTGAAAACCTTCTTGCAGGTAACTGTCATCTCCTTTCATTATGTTGCAACTTATAAATGTTTTATCCAGGGGAAAAAGAAATAAAAAAAAAGGTGTTTCCTTTCATTTTGTTGTAAGTTATAAATGTGCTTATAGTCTATGGGTAATTCACACCACCCATAACCTCATCCTTAGCTCATACAGTGTTTTGAGTACACAGTAAGTTGTCAAAGGAAACCTGATCTGTATCTTAATACCTTGTAATTTATGTGTCCTTGTAATTATAGAGCCATTTCATATTATTAGCATTTTGTTTACTTATGTTATCTGTTTAAAAGATATGGGGTTAAACAGCACCCTTCCTAAAATATTCTTAACTAGGGGAAGATAAGATAAGTGTCATGGTTGTATGTGAAATTCATAATCTCATAAAGGTACTCTGAAGGGACGAATTTTAAAGGAAGAAAATTATATTTAGAAAATTTATTTCCAATATTAACTAGAAATGTAGTAGTGGTGGTACAATAATCTTTATAAATTTTATGTCATCTTTACTCTAAAAATATAAATATATATTTAATTTTAAAACACTCTAATTTTAAGACTATATAATAGTATATATTTAATTTTAAAACTTTAATAGACTGATTGAAAAATTATATCTAATTTTGTAATAGAAAAGACTATTATAATAGTATATCATTGTTTGTATCTTTTGCCAGTACCAAAATATATCTCTTCTTCAGGGCAAAATAGACAATCGATATTGTTAATTTATATTGTTATGTATTGTGATAAATTTAAGCTGAGATATTATTCACCACATGCACGGTAGAAATTTATTAAATTTATGTTGGAATTAAAATATATGGGTTGGTAGAGAACCCATTTATTATACATCTATTCAAAATGATTATTATAATACTTATTTTTCATGTAATTGATTGACAATTAAAATGTTTAAAAATAGACGTAAATTCCTTTTCCAATTCTACAATATCATTCTGCCAAATTCCTTTTCCAAATCTGAAGCACCAATCATTCTGATCCAAATGATTCTTTTATTATTGGAACTTAAATGTCTTTGTTTGTTTTACTGGTCCCTCTATAGAAAGAAGAAGAAAATAAATTTTGCTATTATTGCATTAGCATTAAAGCTTCAACTTGCAAGTAGGACTTGTTATGGAGACTATTTAGGAATCTTTAAATAGTTTTCTTGTTGTAACTCGATTAACAACATTTAGTGTATCTCACCAAATTAATCTCTTTCTTTTAGAAATAACAACTTTCTGATGTGAGTAAAATAAATAAGGGGAATTATTTATTCTTGAAAAACAAAAGAATTTATAAGATTTAAGTGAGTAACAGAAACAAGAGTTTCCTAGCCTGACAAAAGTAAGAACTCTTCTTATCTATCTCTCTCTCTATTCAATTCTGGTCACAATATCTGTCTGTCACAATGAATGAATTGAGTACCAAAACTGAGAATGTATGATATGAATGAAGAAAAAAAAGAACATTAATTTGTTACTTGTCATCCAAACGCACCGCAAAGGCAAGGCAGTACTCAAGACTCTTCAAAGCAGCTTTATGGCTAGCTAGGCTATCCATGTGATTTCACCCCCACCTCCTCACAAGTGTGCATAAAGACAGAACTAACCATAAATCATCCAACCACCCCAACTACCATATTTACTCCTCCACCGTCATTAACGCCGCCGTCCAAACACTCTCTCTCCCTCCTAATTCTCGTCAAAACTCCGGTCAAATCCCTTTGATGGACATCAACCTTAAGCCCGTACTTCATGAACAATGTTAGCGACATTTTTTGCTCAACTTTATGTCCCGGCACCACGGTTAGCCGGTGCCGGAGAAACACCGCCGCCACTATCGACTTCATTTGCAGATAAGCCAAATCCTTCCCCAAGCATATTCTTGGACCGGCATTGAATGAGACAAATTTGTAGGAGTCTTGCATTTCGAAGCGCTTGCCATCTGCTGATAACCACCTCTCTGGCTTGAACTCGAGGCAATCCTCACCCCACGTACACCTCATCCTGCCGACAGAATATATAGAATATGTGACTGATGATCCTCCGGGAACAAATGTACCGTCCGGCAGCACGTCGTCGGATACCACATGCTTCGAGTCCTCCGGTACAGATGGGTACAACCGGAGAGTTTCCGACAATGCAGCTTTGAGGTATACTAAACAGTCAACTTCGTCAAACCCTAGTGGCTCATCAATCCATGACGATACATTGTCGCCACGTGTCCCCATCAGAACCGTGCAAATTTCACGTACAACTTTATCTTCAACGGTTGGATATTGGGTGATCAACCAAAAGAACCAGCTGAGCGCAGCCGATGACGTGTCACGTCCAGCGAGGATGAAGTTGAGTGCCACGTGTTGCAAGAATTTGTCCGAGTATGATTCCTTTTTCTTCATGAACCTCGAGAGCAAGTCATCATGTGGATTGCCACCTTTCTGCTGATTGGTCAGTTCGAGCTTACGTGTGTCGATGACATCAGACAAGTACTTGTCCACGTGTGTTAGGCTTCGGCTCAAGCTGACCTCCAAACCAAGGCCGAGCCATTTCTTGAGCTTCCATATAACTTCAGGGAAAATAAACCGGTGCAGCGATGCCTCAGTGGCTCGGTCAAAAGCTGAAGCAAAGCTATTGTCGGGCAACCCCGGGGCAAGCGTTTGTGGATCCTTCCCAAACGCCAAGCCACATATGTTGTCAAAAGTGAGCCGAAGCAAAAGGTCCTGTAGATCAACCGAATGGGTTTCCAGCTGAGCTGTTTTCAGAATCGGACAGAACCTATGCTTAATGGCTCGGTTCACCCAGCGAGCCATGGCTTGGCGCAGCGTCCTGGTCGTAAACTCGAGGGCAGCCGTCTTCCTTTGAAAAAGCCACGTGTCGCCGTCGGAGTTGAATATCCCTTTGCCAAGTAGATCATGAAACACAGCTTGCCACGTTGGACCTTTGGGGTAATTATCAAAGCGGGTCTTCAAAATGTGCTCCAAATTCTTGGGGTCAGACGTGACGGTCACGAGGCCTTGCTTTCTTGCCAAGAAGGGTATGGCACATATGCATGTCTGGTACGTGCCCCCGCACGCCGTAAGGTTATCGGCAATCCAATCATGCAAGCGGTCGCAATTCTCGATCAACCCCGGTAAGCTGCCCAATAAGGGCCAGACACGTGGACCCTTTAGTGAGCGTGAGATGAAGGTGAACCACAGCAGGTAGGCAGTAATGGCAGTGAATACGAGTAAAGCTATGGCCATATCCATAGTTTATTCAATTCTTAAGGAAACAGTTTTCTACAATGAAAAAATCAGAAACATATGAAGAAGATCGAGCTAGCTAGGAAAAGTGAGATGAAGAGAAAGAAGCAAAGAGGAAATTTATAGGTAAGAAAATGTTGTAAAGCAATTACTTCACCACCTCTCTCTCTCTCTCTCTTTTCTATCCAACCATCAGATGGATGCAATATCATAAATGCAGTGGGGGAGGGCGTTGGAAGATTAATGGTTAAAAGGTGAGAGAGAGAGAGTCAACAGCAGTAAAATACTAAAACCAGAAACCCACTCTAGCATATATGCAAAAATAGCTACTACCTCCAAACCAATACTACTCCCATACAAACAAACTCCTCTCTCTCCAACTAATTTCTGTTGGCCTGAATCTGATGAGGAGCTGTGACCAACTCTTCAATTCAATGCATTCATTCAAGTGAAATAAATGATTAGTTGAGAAACTACTACTCCTACAAAAGAGAGAGAGAGAGTCATAAACTACTACAAGGAAAAGAAGGTCCAATATATATATATATATATATATATATATATATATATATATATATATATATATATATATATGCATGTGTGTGATGAGTGATGACAGAGGACTTCTGTTTTTAATCATTCAATTTTGATTGTGATATATTTTTAAATTAAAATAATATTTCAACAATAAAATTATCGTTATAGATCTTATATTCGTCACTAATTTATAACAATAACTTGGGTTAACTCACCCAATCCTAATCTTTATCATTCTACCTTCAAATTTCTTGGTAAGTATATAAAGCAAACTAATATTCCAGCCCGAGATTTTGATATTTCTACATTTGGGTTCCATGTTTTTTTTTAAATGTGGGTCCCATGTGAAAACGAAGAAACTGCAGGAATATAACTTCAATATGTTTTTTTAAATGTTGGAAACAAAACCAAAAAAAAAATGCAGGAATATAACTTCAATATGGTGTTAATAGTGTTGCATTCAAATTTGATATTTTACGCGTGGGCCCCACGTTTTAACAAAACGCGTGGAACCTACGTCTGCGTAAATATCAAATCTTCATTTTAAAGCCATCACCAGTGGATTTTGACTTTTGAACGTCTTCGATGCAGGAAAATTGAAGTGATAAAAGTCAACTCTATACTGTCATGAATTTTAGGATTAAACAAAGTCAACTATACATACTGCCACACATATTTCGGAGATATAAAAACCTTACCTGATTCAGAACCCAAGCCAACAATGCTGAGATCATATATCACACGTTAGCCTTAAAAGAAGGAAAAAAATGGTAGTATTTGTATATCATGTATACATACTTTTAACTTTATCAAGCGTTTTAAGCATAAACAATAATCAAATTAAGACCATCCAACTGTGATTGCGGAAATGTTATGAATAAGCAATTAAACTACGAATTGGATGATTTTTTATTTATTTTTTTAGCTCGAGTCATTCTTTCTCTATTTTCAATAAAATAATCATACTTTTTTAAAAAAGTAATTCTCATCTATACAATTAAATTACGAATTATCAAAAAATTTATTATCGGTAAATTTTTTTGTTTAGATTCAATAATATTTACTAAAAGTATTAGATGAACAAGATTAAAGGAAAGTGAAGAGTAAGACAGAAAGGGCGAAGGAGATGGGAGAGAAAGTGAAAGTAAGAATGAAGTACCAAAATTATAACCGTCATGGAGCACATGTGATATTATGCACATGTGATATTATGCGAATATTAATTAGTATCCCAATAACATGTGATCTTCTTATAAGTATCCCTTTTACCAATTACTTTGTTGAAAACAGAGAAAGAATTATTCCAACCAATTTGAACTATAAAAAAATCTCTCCAATCCACAATTTAATTATGCGGACGAAGATTACTTTTAAAAATAGAATATTTTTGTACATCAATATAGTGAGCCTACGTACGCAGAATTAAACTGTAAGCTCCCCCATATTAAAATGCGGATTGTGATTCTATTACTCCGTTCGAATGTTTTAAGAATAATGTTAAATTTATAATGTTAGTTATGAATCATTTCCCAATATATATATATATATATATATATATATATATATATATATATACGGCTATATATATATATTTACATTTTATATATATATATATATGTGTGTGTGTGTGTGTGTGTGTGTGTGTGTGTGTGTGTGTGTGGGGTATGACTTGTAAGTTGAAAAAACTATTCCCATTGTTCCGCACAGTTTTTTTTTTCATATTTACCCCGTATATTTATTGATTGTTTAGTTTAATAGTGATAGTATGAAAAATGGTGACGATATCTTTGAGTACATTGTTTCATTTTATATGACATCAAAAGAATGAGATTCTTTTGGTGGAGCAAAAACATTTGAACAGATCTTTATATATTATAGTACATGAAGTGGCCCTTTCATTTAATAGATGGAACCATTGTCATGCATGGCATCAAGTACATGTAGGGTAAAATCATGTATTTGTTGAAGGTAAAATGCTTGGCTACGCTAACTAGGAATAATCAAGATGGATAAGACAGAACAACAAGATGATAGTAAGTACTAACCCGGCAATGTTGGCAGATTTAGTCCATTCCTGTTGGCTACAGAAGAATACTCATTTCATTTTAATGAATTTGAACACGAAAATGTAGCACCACCAATGAACTGTTATAAGTGACTGGGTCATCCTCAGGCCTGGCCATTGCTGAGCAACATTGAAATTTCCATTCAGGCCTTACAAAATGAAAAAGAAAAATTAGCTGGACTTGCTCAAATTAAATTGCAAGTAACTCAAACTATTTGCATTAAAATTCATATTGCTCCAACAAGGATGATGAGCTAAAATTGACAAACAGTTAAATCAGGGCATTAATATATAGGAAGTGTAGATTTTTGTTGGTCATGTTGCATTGACATTCTGGGGAACCTTCAAGTATAACTATGACTTCTTTCTTTCTTATTCCAAGGATTCTCTATCAAATTAAGGCAACTCGCGGTCACAACATACATTATAGAAAAATTTAAGTGAAAATGTGAAATTCATCAAAAGTAATTTAACTTAAAAAGTTATAACAATTCACTCATTCTGGGGAGCTTCACGAGAGCAATATATAATACAAGAATTATTACACTCTTACAGTGTTGTAGGACAAATGCCCCAGAATAACAAGAAGCCAGCAGCAGCTCAAAGGGGAGAAAATATCCCAAAAACCATTCATTGGAACCATCAGTCAAGGAAGAAAAATAATCAGAAACAATAATTATTAATATGTTAATTTTGAAGAAGAAAAGCTAGCATGGAGAAGTAAACAATCATTAAGCATTCATATATGTTTAATACATTCAATCATTTGCTCTCCCTTTAAGTACATGTCACAAAGATCAGTAGTAGGGTTTTCGCTCTACAATATCACAAAACATGATCGTTTCAACTAATTACAGGAGGTTCGTGCTTCTACTTACAACCTACAGGACGAAACAGCATCATCAATCATCTACCTGCCTACACTTCGTGTTTGTATGGAGAATAATGACTTTTAGTGAAGTGCCTTTATTACTAGAGCTGTATAAAAAGTTTTGTTAGTCGAGAATTTAATATTTGCTAGGTACATAATATATTTGAGTTGATGAATGTATTTTCTTTGTTTAAATACAAAAAACAGTTTGAGAATCACCAAATTTTAGCTTATCCAAATAGTGTGATTGCAACTAAAAGCACGTCTACAACGATCTGAAACACTCTTAAACAGAATTTCAAAATAAAAGCTGTTTATCAATTCACTTAACAGCTTGTTGTAACACCATATTTAAAACGCTTACATATCTGAGACATGAATGTTACACCACACTAAACAGGAATGAGAGCTTATAAAACATGTATTGAGGAAGAATAATCATACCCAAACATCAAAAACTGCAGGATACTATGAAACTGCAATTTCTTTAAAAAAGAACGAATAAAAGATTTTCTAATTCAGGGAGCATTTGGAGAAGCTACAGTAAAGAAAAAAAGAACAGAATCTATGAATCAATCAACAATAAATTTGAGAAATTCAGACCTCAATATCACCCAATGCAAAGAAGAGTAAAATACATTTCCATCACCATGATCTGGACTTCAACTGCAGAATTCGCCATCTCCTGAAAAGCAGAAAAGAGAACTATATTTTTTATTATTAGATAAACGTTAAAATCTTAAGATATCTCCAACACCAAATATCGATCGCCTTCTACTCTACAGCTGCCAAAATATGGAGGAGCCGCAAACCACCCAGAGATGTCATGCTCACAAACTTTGCTAAAAGTTGAAATTCCAGGTCTGTACTTGTTACAGATCACCATCAAGGTTCTCTATAAGGTAATTAATCTGTCTTCTGTACATTTGCCTCAAACTGATGAAAGAACTCAAAAAGGTTTTCCTCTCTTATAATGTCCTCCAACCTGAGTTACCCCTTCATATGATCACCATACTTTTGATCACATGTTGGGAGTCACAACACAACTACCACATTCAGCATCACTATTTCCATTCCTGATATGCGCGTGCGAGCATCACTTCTTCTTTAGAAAACTTGTGATTCCCCCCTATTAAGGAGACTGACCAACTGGATGTGAAAAAACTCTCACCCGCTAACATTTTATCCATTTATTGGCCAGAATCAGAGCATTTTAGGAGGATAGAAGTTGGTTAAGAAGTTTCTAAATATAATAACACAAGTATTTAATCATCTGTCACTAAAGTCTCATAAAATGATTTTGTTAAAAACTACAATATTCACAAAGAACCCAGCGTATGAGCACTTTAAATATATCAGAAATTGCAAATGAATTTCAAGTACAACAACATTATAAACTAAAAAAAATTAGGAACTGAATCATAATAAAAAAGTTACAAACATGTTTTAATAGCTGTAGTCAAGTAAGACATAATGTAAAGAACAAGAAATCAACGGCAAGTACAATTTTGACATTAAAGAAATAATAAGATGGCAGGGATAACTCAATAGGTTGTTCTTTTCCAGAACCTTTCTGATTTCAATAAATTCATTCATTACCCCGGTTACAACTTCATCATAAACCAAATCTACTCAAAAAGTCTAAAGTCATGGCGACCAAACTGACAGATTGGAATATCACCTTGCTTTTCCAGAATTCCCTTTGTGAAATGAGAGATTGATTTCGCAGAACATCAAGTAGCTTTTCACATGGTAAATTATCTTCTGTATAAATACTTGGAAAGAGGAAACTTCAGGCTTCTGGCCACCTATTAGCCATTTAGAAAACTATAAGAACATTGAATGAAGAAAACAGTAGAAGCTTCATTTCTATTACACACAAATATGTTAGAACTTCAAGGCAATGAAATTTAAGAGATTACCTTCAAAGCCATATTTTCATCCACTGTAGATCTGTACCGCGTCGAGCCCTCCAATGGACAGCTGCTGCCTTTGCTGATAAAATTAGCATTGCAAAGACTGGATAGTTGCAAAAGCACATCAGACATCAGTCCACCATCTCCAATTTCACATCCTAACCCACCATTTCCTTGTTCATCTTCCTCAAGTGAATATTCTGCAACAGATGTGATGCACTGAAATATGGCTAATAGCCTCTCCATTGGGAAAGTTCCAGGTCCTTTCATGAGTAACTCCTGTTCTGCAATCGCTTTCTGCTCCATAGATTTTTCAGAAACCCTGAGCAGGAATATCAATGGATAGAAATCCGTTTATGTTTCTCACTGGTCCATGATAATTTTTATAGCAGATGATAGAAGTAGAAGTAATGCTTTAAAAATAGAAGATACGACATTAAAAGTCAGATATATTGTAATATTAGAGGGCAGAGGCAGATGAAAGGTGATGTCAAATGAAAGATATTTGAATAGTTGTAGCACAAAGGAATCTTTACAACAGTTAAATGAGTAAATAAGATATTAAGGCAACTATTGAACAGATTATGGAAGAAATAGCCATATCATGTAATATATTGCAACAATATATTGTTTTACCGAAGATTATAAGCTCTTTAAATCCTCCAACTAAATGAGTCAGTTAGGGAGGCTATGAGATATTTTAATCTGCATTTACCTATCCTTGACCCTAAAAACTTTCTAGGCTCATCTATTTATTAAAATTAGAAAGATGAAAAGCATATCCATCTGCCCCCTTTCATTTTATTTAGAAATTAGAATACCCAAATCATCACTAAACAGTTCCTGTAATAATTTATCCTTTTAAGGTATAAAAGTTTAACATTCAACTAAAAACAATTTGGTTGTGGAAAATACAGGAAGGTAGGTGTTTTCTGAAAAGTAAAGGATATAACAGCAAACTTTTAGCAAGAAATTGTTCAAGCTAAACAATCAGAAAGATTGATTAGAGTGTGTTTAAATTTCAGATATATCACTGTTGAAAAATTAAGTCATTAATCACTTACTTCCTCTTCCGTTTCCGAGTATCAGAACCTCCAGTTGAATCAAACAGTGAGGCATCAAGGGTAGCTGGGTTTCTTGAAGCTAGGAATGCAGAAATAAGAAGATACTTTGCACAGATAGACATATGGAAGTCTATCTCATCAACAACTTCAGAAACCCCAAATTTATTTCCGCTGACTTTCCGCTGACTTTTGTACTTGTTAGCTCCAGTTTCATTCGAAGTAAGAGATGTAACTCTAAATATTTCATTCAGTGAAGGCGCTATATACGGCTGTAGATGACTGAATAACCTTCTCTTCATTTCTTCATTAGGAATAACTGCTGAATCATCTAAAGGTTCACAATATTTTTCAAACAATTGAGAAAAAGCTGAAGATAGTTCATCAACCCGTCTTTTAATCCGACAAAAAGGCTTAAGTACCACACTGTTTAACAAGAAACAAAAGGAAAATATATTCAACGACCAAACCATATATAATAACAGATCAAACTGAGACTATTTGAAACAAAAAGTTGAGGTGCTTACTCGAGAAAAGAGGAATAAAGATTTGGGTTCGATTGATTTCTCATGAAAATCTGACGAATATCATCTTCTGTATAATCAGGAAAATACAAAGGGATGGGTTCTGTATAACCAGTATCTGAGTAATAAGTATCAGGTGAAGTGCTACTGATAAAAATCAGACCCAGCTCAGGCATCTTCAAAATATCATAAAGCTTGAACAGAAAAGGCAAAATGCTAGAACTTTTGTCCCATTCCCGAACAAGCTCCAAATTATCAATTATCAAATAAACCATATATCCCTTTGCCCGTTTCACCGACTTCTTCGAGCTCGATTTCCCCATATTTTCCTTGAGACTATTTATAACACAAACCAGGGCATCCCGCAGATAATTAATAAAATCAGACGGCTTCTCACAGCGCTTTGCACTCAAATAACCATTGCCTTCGTTCTTCCTATGTAGGAAAAGCTGATTCATAATAGACTCGAACAATATCCGGGGATTGTAACAGGTACGACAGCTTGCATAAACAAATGGGCGATTCAGGTGTCTAAATATATGTAGAATAGTGCTTGTTTTTCCAGTAGAGACACCTCCATATACAAACAGTGGAATCAATGGAGAATTCAGAGGACCCAAAAGGCTTATCAACTCAAGAATCTGACTACGCCTACCGGGAAGACTAGAAACCAAATCATTAGGGCTCAGGGTTTCACCCCCAAACACCAGATCACCAAGTGTCAGAGGTGGGGGGTTACTACTAGTTTTTGTTTCAATGGCATTGTTCAAACCAGGGGAGGAAGAATATAATCTTGTAGTTCTTCTAGTAATTTCTGGACTTTTCTCTTTACCCATTTCTTCAGTTGGGCTCAAAATGCAAAATTTCTGGTCAATAATGATAAAACCAATTCAGAAACAAAAATTAAAGGCATTAAAACAAACTTACAATAGCATACATTAAAATTGACAAAGATCAACCTTTATAATAAAAAAAATGTACTGTTGTGATTCAGGTATAACTTGTGACCAATTTCCAAAACAGTGCTATGTATGTGTGTATATATAATTAAAAAGAAAGCACAGAGCTAAAAGCCTGGAAAGGAATTTGGGAACCTGATGGGAAATATGAACAGAGAACTACCGGATGAGAAACAAAATCAAGTTGGCGGAAAACTTCGTGCTTGGAATTTTTTAAACCCTAACATAATTTTCCCGGTAAGAGATGAAGGAAGAGAAGAGGCCAAATTCTTTTCCCACCACTGAGCATGAATACGGGAGTACTTGATAAGTACAACCAAAATATCTAAAATAACCCTAAGGGACTAAAGTGTAATTATAAATACTACTAATATTAGAAGAGGTAGAAGAGAAAAATGAGAAAGAGGTTGAAAAAATATCAACAGAAAAAAAAAACATCAAATATCTCTTCCCATTTAATATTATGATCATTTAATAAATATATATTTTGACTTTTAAATTAACTAAATGGTATTATGTTGTTTCGGGCAAAAAAAATAAATATATTTAAAAATATTATGTCAATTTTGTAATATAAAATTAATACTTAAAATCCAAATTAATGTTTTGACTTTTAAAAATCAAATTGATTATTTTAGAATTAATAATTAAGCATATATAAATATATTTCTAAAATTATAAAATTAGAATTAGTAATAAATCAGATATACTTTCGTTTTATATAAATATATTTTGTTCTAAAATTATAAAATTTCGAGAAATTGATTAAAATAAATAAATTTGTCTTAAAATCAATAACGATTTTATATTTTTTGTAATATGTCTTACATAATCCTCCCAAACTTTAAAAGTTTTTCTTAGGTTTTATTCAAAAAAAATTAATCTTAAAATAAGATATATATATATATATATATATATATATATATATATATAATCAACTCTCTTAATTTAAGAAAGATTATTTTTTGAAATTAAATTCGAGATGTATAATTGATTAAAATTAAATAAATTTGTCCTCAAATCAATAACGATTTTATATTTTAGAAATTAAATGTTAAATTAGTTTGGATTCAATAAAAAATTTGATTGCTTACAATTTTGAATAATCCTCCCAAACTATAAACTAAAGTTTTTCTTAGGTTTTATTCAAGTGAAATGAGAGACTTCATACGACATCAAGTTGATTTCTAATCGTCACCTTCATCACCTCATGTTACACATCTCGAATAGTATAGTGTTCCATCTGTCTCAAAATAAGATATATATATATATATATATATATATATATAAATCACACCCAAAACATTGTATTATAGAAAAATTTTAGTTTTATAAAATATTAAACTTTTTTTTAGTTGTTTAAAAAAAACGCATTTTAAAAAAATGCGGGAGTCCTCACCTGATCCTCTTTGTATATATATATATATATATATATATATATATATATATATATATATATATATATATATATATATGTGTGCAATTCATAATAAATATTGTTTTTACAATCAGGCAGAAGACTTAATCGTCTCTAGCATGTTTAACATGCTTTAACTGACGATTTTTTTTAACTATATATAGCGGCTCAACCGTTGTCATAATTAACGAATATCCATCACCATAGTCCAAAACACAATGTCAGACATTGCCAATAATGTTATCTAATAAGTAATTACACAGTTGTGTATATGCATTTTTTTCATATATATATATAAAGTCCGGTTCCTATCCGGACTTTCTTAAAATCCGGATTTTTATTTTTTGTTTTTTTTTTTTTTAAACAACTATTTTTTTTATGAAATTTTATTTACCTCGCTTTCATTTCCGCTTCCAATTCCCGCGTCATTTCTATATAAGATGATTCCTTAACTTGTGGTATGACCTGCAGCAAGGTAGGACATGCTCCTTCCTATCCAAGATCTTGATGATACCTCCTCACACGTTAAGTCTTCTATTATTTTGTCCTGGTTCTAACTCTATAACGCGTAGTTCCGGAATTTTTGTATAATAAAATATTTTGGATATGATTGAATGAAGCCATACCTATAACGATAAAACCCTCAGTCAGGACATGAGTGCATAATGTCACGATCAAAACTATGGATACATGCATAGCATATATATTTTTCAAGTGGTACCCTTAGGTGATCCAAATCACGCCCAAAACATTATATTATAAAAAATTTTCAGGCCCATAAAATATAAAAAAATTAGTTGTTTTAAAACAAAAAAAGCTAAGCTCAAAAAAAAAAAATAAAAATAGATTTCTTTAGTTGGCATATAAATTTGATCACGCCGAAAGTCCGCGTAGGAGCATTAACATCCAGAAAGAGAGGAATATCCTCGATTCTAATCTTCAATTGATGATATCCGTAACGAAGATCGATTTTTGAAAAGAATTGTGCCCCTCAGAATCGGTCGAACAAGTCATCAATACTGAGGTAGAGGATACCTATTCTTGATGGTGACATGGTTCAATTCCGATAGTCAATACAAATCGCGATACTCCCGCTCTTTCTTCTTTCTTAATGCACCCAAGGAGATGTACTTCAGACGAATGAAAGAGCAAAAGCAAGTATCTGATCCGTAGTATATATATATATATATATATATATATATATATATATATATGATATCTAGCATTTCATAATCCGGTGGCTCAAGCAACGTCCAAAAAGATTAACGCAGAAAACTTCTGTTATTATTTTTAAGCAACTTATATTCATGCGTTTCTTTCATCCAATCGCTTTCAGTTATGGGCCCTACACACGGGTCATAATACGAATATTCCCCGATGATCGAATATTTCACGACCAAACGTAATATTCTCCTAACAACAATGAATATTTTATAACCACTGCTTATTTTGAAATATTTCGTATTTTACCTTAACTATCCACATTAATCAAATCAACCTTACTATTTCCAAAATAATAAATAGAGAAAATTAAATTTCATTAATAATAAGTTGGGGTCTTCTGATATATATATATAGGCGGGATTCAATCCACAAGAACCTATTGTTGAAAGAAGACCCATTTTTTGTCAGCTAGCTACAATTTGTAGAGTCTACTTATCAATTTTTTTATTTTTTATAATCATTTTATAGCCGATCCGTGTCATTGTGGATCAATTCATATATATAAATATATATACTTAATGTGTAATATGATCGTATATATATGAATATAATATCAACCGTATATGTAGAATATATATGATACAAAAAATCACGTTTTCATATAATCCGGTGGCAAGTGGTGGCTTTATATATATAATATCATAGAACTTTTCAGATTATGAAACTCGTCCAAAAGAATCACACCATGTCTCATGCACAATATTTCTCATTATACGTTGTTATATTAAAGATGGTGTGAAAAGGCTTTGCTTTCAACACGACCTGAGAAATGTTAATGGTTGAGAGGACATTAAAGCTTGCAAATCTCCAGATATGAAAAACCAAGTCTATTCAGACTCTCGAAATCTCCATCCACCAGGACAAACAGATGGCTTCATGCCGATGCTGACTTCCAACATTATCAACTAGGCATTATATATCCAAAGAAGCTGAAAGGTAGGATCTAGTTTCACAATTCATATTAGATCCTAGTAACGAGGTTTCAGTTACTTACACCACAACATGGCACTGATTCAGCCAAAGCTAAAACCAAATTCATAATGCTAAAATGTTACATAAGAAACCACAACTAAAAGCAACTGCTGCATAACAAGCAAGCAAATATTAACAAGTAGTGTAACATTGTCATAAGAGAAATAGGTCAGGCCCACTCGATAAAACCTAGCAAATCACAACCCGACATCTCTCTTTGTCGTTGTCTTAATGTTCTGATGTGGTGATGCCTCTCGTAACATAACCAAATCACAACTATACATTTCTCACCCTGTTTTCGTCATTATCCTAGTGTTCAGATGAGGTAGCCTCTGTTTTCGTCATTATCTTAATGTTCTGACGAGGTGCTGCCTCTGATAACGGAACCCCGTCGGTGCCCACCGACTATCACATCTTTTAATCGAGATAAGGGGCCCAGCATCTTGCCCATCTTCTGCAACAGTGCAAACAAAAAAAGTATCTGAGTTATTAAACAGTGAGCAGAGGGCAAATAAACCAGGATGTCAACTAACAGTAAGTAAGAAGAAATACAATAAATCATCATGTAATGATCAAGTAGACTCTCAGTACCAGTTTAAATGTAATGGTTCAAAATGACTAATGTTTATGGCAAGAAGTTTAAGACGTGCCATTGACACACTAGATAAATTGTTTTTCATATTTCTTTGTTTGAAATTGCAATTCAGATGCTAAAGAGTTCCCCACCACCACCACCCAAATTATCTAACAAAATATGTTTTTTTAAAATATGTTTCAGATACCCTAAACAAACAAGATAGATATAGATATAGGTAACGCGAACGAAAGAGAGAGAGAAATCCTGGGAGGAAACCTAATAAGAAGAGTGGTCACTATCTCCAGCCAAGTATGAACCCCATGGTGACATTAGTATTTTCTCCTCTTGAAAGGTTTATATCTGAATGTAATACAACAACAATCCACCTACTTTCAACAACAAACATTTTAGTCATGAAGAATTGTGAAGGTATCCAGCAATACAAAGCCTTTCAACTACTACTTTCGCACAACTATTGTGTAACCCCCATAACTATTCATGTGGAAATATCAGTTTCCTAAGAAAAATTATCTAAACAATTCTCGTAGTACGAAAAAGGAGAATACAACTGCCAACATAAATATGTTGTCGCTTAGCAAGCATACTGCAGACTTTATCATTTCCCTTGTAGCTATTTGCCATAACAATCATCACATAGAGAGGAGGCGAGTATCTATCATAGCTAGGCACCATTCATAATATAAGAAAGAACATGCCAATTATATGAGTACCGAAGAATTGAATACATCTGCCCGGATGCAACAGTAAACCATGGATTTCTATAATCAGATAGCATGACAATGTTCTAGAATTAAATTTAAAGTGCTTCTAACTTATAAAAAATGTGTTGCTAATCAATCCAAAAGCATACCTCATCATTGATACCAAACTGCCGCTTAAGCTGCAAAACCTGCCACCTTTCTTGCTGCCATCTCTGGCCAAGAATTACAAGGCCCATCACAGCTGCAGCAATAAAAATAGACCAAACAGTGTTAGCCTCTTTTGCATGCGCATATAAAGAAGCAGCTCTCCTCTTCCACCAAGCATCACAAGGAAGCTGAGAACCGTCATCTTTATTTTTGTCAATAGACTTTGGCGATGGTGCAATTTCTGAATCTAAGCCTTCTTCAGACAAATCAATTGGTTCAGCAGTAGTTCTGTTCTCCTCAACTGTGATTGATCCGCCCATGGTTGCTTCACCATAACTATAATTCACAGTGCTGTATATACTCTGCTCTTTATCTTCCAAATTTAACCCTTCAAAGGCCATGCCTTCTTCAAACTCTGTACCACTAACAGATAGTATCTTACCCTTCTCATCAACAAACTGAATTCCAGGGAAGTCTTCAGACATATTCAAAGCTTTAACATCCCAATTTGCTCCCTCCTTAGTATTCGACTTACCCCCTTCCTCTGCAACAAAGTCAGGAATGGCATCTTCATCTTCCTGTTGATTATGAATTTCAGTTTGTTCTAGTTTCAAATGAAAATTCTCATGCAGACTTGATGGAAACACAAAATGATGAGACATAAACATCGCTTCAGAAGTTTCCCCTTTATCCTCACCAACCGAGTGATCCTTATCATCATCGTTCAACTCCACCTGTTTCGGACCAGGAGCAGCAGCATATGCTGATGCTGTGAGAGATACAACTTCCCACTCATTCCCACGCGGAGGAGCTTCCCTCCCTTCCTCATTATCTGCCATCCACCAGAGTATAAAGTTTCCAGACTTCATGTGACCCCCAAAACAAAAGAAGAAATATAGTTAGAAAAATTGTCAAAATAGTGAGAGATGATCAAATGTTTAACCATAGTATACAACAGAAAATCATAAAACCGCTCTTCACAAACATAATTCATCGGCAGAAGCAGCACACTCGACTCTCACAACTACCGACGATAATTTTCACATTCCTTATATGAAAACCCCAACAATCTATTGTTATAATTAGATCTCACACACGCACACAACTGTAAAGAAATAATACAGAGATTTATGTAGTTCCCCAATTTGAGTAGTCCACGGGAGCAGCGTTCTTTTTATTCACCAAATACATAGGATTTTACAATAGGGAGTATATATAACTGCTACTCATATTCCAACCCTAATTCACATTATAGCCGAAATACCCATAATGCCTTTTTCAACACCGTAGGCTCCCTCACTCAGCTCCGCTTCACTTGGCCTTTTTCAGGAACTTCTCAATTATGAGTCACAAGTCCCAACATCTATTTGTTTATCCAAGCTAATTCAATTTCCAACCAAACAATCCTAGAAGAAATATAAGTTACAACATGACAAAATATCTTCTACCTTCAAAAGCTAATTAAATTATCGTGAAAGTGAAAATATTTAAGCCTGCTCCTTTATTCAAATAGGATGTCTTTGTGAAAGAGCTCCAATAATTCCAAAATGCCTTCTTACAAAATATTGTTAATTCCATCCAGTTAATACTCCTACGGTCCCAAAAGGAGAGCCCACTATGAAAAAAATTCATCCAATTTATAACAAAAATAGTTGTCAATTTCCAAATTAAACTCCTAACTCACTTTATATAGTAATACTAATTCAATAAAGGGCTAGTTTTAACCCCTTTTCGTTAAGGGTAAATTTTGAACATTATGTCACATTAGTAAATTTCTAGATATTGAACTCTTAATGTGGAACGAACAAAAATGGAAGAGGGGTTGTTATCTTGGGACAGAGTAAGCATTTTACTTTATTAAACTAGTAAACCCTCCAAGATTGATCAAACTTGATGAATAAATGATTCTTAAAGTCAAACCACCTACAATGATATAGGAGCACTGACCAAACAAAAGAAAGCCAACTGCCCTGTTGCAGTACTGCCCAACAAAAACAAATGAAATTTATATAAGCTAATTATTATTATTTTTTTAAAATTATTCAAAGCAACTCTCTCGCCAAATAAAATGATGGGTATAGTTTTTTAGGTTCAATTTCTCTTGTTTCCCACACTTGTAAACCAATCAGACAACAATTTCTCCCTCTTCAGATCAAATTTTACATATACTAACAATTATCCAATCTATCCAAACATAGTCATATCATTCAATCCATATCAATTATATATTTGTGACAGATACAATCATACAAGTACAATCAATCACTTTAACTTGAATAATAATTAAAATAAAAAATTCCAACCTAAATAGACATTCACACACATATATATACTTTATTTCCAATAACCATAGATCCAATCAAAGTATCAGTAACGGCACATAATCAAACCGATTAATAATAACAAAAAAAAGATTAAAACAATAAATTAAAGGATCCGATCATCTTTATATAATCACAAAGGCACAATTACATGATTGATAAGCCGAATAATACGGATTACTTACAGAGAAAGATCGGATGTCCGGAGAAATGATTGAGAAAAACTGTCACAGAAAGTGTACTGAAGAAGGGGGAGTATTTATATAGTGGGGAGTATTTGAGTAAAAATATATAAAAGGAAACCGGGAATGACCGGCTGTTGAAGGTAAATGACGTCGTTTCGTAGAGTGGGAATTCGTGGTTCCCGGTAATTCAGGTTGCGTGCGACGAGAGCGATGAATCTGGTGCTACGCGAGGCTCTATTGACTTTATTTGATAAACAAACAAGGTTTAACCACCGTTCAATATTCAAAAAATTATAAATACGTTTTTTGCAATAAAAATTTATCCTAAAACATATTTTCTCTATTTAAAAATTAGAGATACTTTTGTAAAACAACAATATTTTAAAAGAAAAAAATAATAAAAGATAAATATATCATTTAATAGGAATCACTAGTGTATAAAAAATAAAAACTTAGCATTTTATATAATTTTGCGAGGCTGTAAAGGATTAATTTGATTTTTTTATATTTTGTATCTTTACTTTATTTTTCATTCACTAAATACTTTAGACATTACTTGGAGGACGAATAGAGTAAATAATTAATTGGTATAAATTTTAAGCTCATTTTTTATTTAACTTACCTGAGTTAAAAATATAGACGATGGTTGTATGGTCGAACTGTCGGTGGGGTTGATCGCTAAAAAAAATAAGCTCGAATGAGTTGAATGAGTTGAATAAAGGATGAAATTAAGATCCAAATCGTATATATATTATCTAACAATTATCATTAAAATATTTAATCTCACCTCATTTGAGACATTACCTTCACTCGTCATAAAATAACAAAAGCGTTTCGGATCCAAAGTTACAAACCGCAGCTTGAATGGGCATCCGGATCGGGCTAGCAAGTCAATGACTTTGAGTCGTTTGTCGTTACCAATTTGGCAACTACGATACGGTGATGTGCCATAATATTATTGGATGTCAAGCCTTTTATAGGTGGCCGGAAATGGAGGAAATATTATCTACAGCGAGAGAAATAAAAGAGAGAGACAGAAATGGGGGATCTTTATGCCTTGGATTTTGATGGAGTTCTATGTGATAGCTGTGGAGAGAGCTCTCTCTCTGCTGTCAAGGTTTCACTAGTTTCTCATTTCTTTCTGTATTTGTATGTGTATGTATATTGTAAAGTAGGGGATGAATTTAAGGTTAAACAGTGTAAATGATTTTAATTGATTCAAGGGTTTTGAAATTGATGTTGTTTTAGCAAGTGGGTATATTTTGATTTGATGATTCATTAATTTTTTCCAGTGCTTTATGTAGGCTGCTAAAGTGAGATGGCCTAATCTATTTGAAAGTGTGGATTCCTCCTTGGAGGCTTGGATTGTTGATCAGATGTACATTGTAAGCTCTTACAGTCTTGCTCATCTTTACCTTAACACTTTAATTTGGATGAAAAAAATATGCTATTTTTTAAAATTTATTGGAAATAGCAATGTTGTCTGTGTTGTGTTGGGATTGACTCGTACTGCGTGTTTGACGAATGACCATCTTCGGTGAGCGAGCGGCTGTCCATCTCGCCGGTGAGCTGGTGGGGGTTGCAAGGGGCAGCGCCCCTTGGAAGCCAGCCAAGCGCAAAGTGCAATTGGGCTTATTAGTAGCCCGGTCTTGGTTTTACTAATGTATTGGGTCTCATGTGTTTTGGGCTCATGTTATAGCAACTAGGGTTCTAGTTATTATAAAAACATTGTTTGGTGTGTGAATCATTGTAGAGTGTGTGAGACATCTAAAGCACGACTAGCCAAATTGGTGTCGTATGTTCTTATTTTTCCGTCTTCCGTCTTTCCATATAATATCTGTGTTATTGCAATATTATTTGTTCTTAAATTCTAACGGTCTACAATCTTCTATTTGGAAAACTATAATCAGAAGGGGAAAAAGATTAGAACTTTGTGAGTTATTACTTTTTTCTTCACAAGTTGATGCACCCCACTACAAGTGACCTGGTTTACTTTGCTTTACAAGGTTTAAGAAAGAGGAATATTTGAGAAATTTGAAAATAAAAGTACTTTGGCGTTTGAAATGTAGGAGAATGGTGTCCACAAAGCTTCAAATTCTCAATTTTTATTTATATTTTCAGACATTTTAAAATGTGGACATCAATGTATTCGTATAAGATATAGTGACTTAATTTGGGATATCCCAAAATAGAAAGGATGTCATTTAGATTGGGACACAGGGAGTATATTTTATTTGGTTCATGGTTGATTTGGTAAGGGCAGACTTGATAACGGACAAAGGATGGTTATTTTGATTGTGAATTGAGCTATGTTACACTTACCAAAAAATTAAAATAAAATTGAAGTTATGTTACATGGACTCGGGATCCTTGTAGGGTGCAGAACTGACAATGGCTGGGAGCTTAATTGACTAATCGACTAGGCATTCGACTAGTGATTCATAAGTTGACAAGTTATTTCCTATGTAATTTTATACATACATTTTTCTTCAATTACGTTAAATACAGAATAAATTGCTCACAAATAATCAAATATATTACTACTTAACAAGCAATACTCTTAAATACCATTAAAAACAAAAAATATTAATATTTCACATTTATATCTCATTTATAAATAATAAACATTTATGGGGACCTAAGTACCTAACTGAAAACTAAACTAATGAACAGGGCTAACACTGAAAATATGGGGATCTAAGGGTTAAAATATAAACTCAAAAAACTTGGGGGTGATTATGAAAGAAAAACAAGGGCTTAAATGAAAAGTCTGTAACTTAAAGGACTAGATCTAAAGTTTTAAAAAATTATGGGATACTAAATTGTATTTTGTCAAGATATTTTTATATATCAATGCGGACGATTGGTATAACGAAATCGAGAGGGATCGGTATCGACAATAGTGGTCGACTACGACGATGATTTCGGCGATGGCAATTGAAGCCTTCGACAACGGTGATCTCTTCTATTCTTCTCCCTTTCTTTTCTTTTTATATTTTTTATTCTTTTCCAGATTGTGCGCCTTGAAAGTTAGCTGGCCAAGGGGTTGCCTAGTCGACCCAAGGCGACGACTTCTTCACCTAGTCTCATGACTTAGCTACTTTACCCAACTCGTCCCTTCAACTTGCTCCACGCTACCGCTCGGAGTCGACTAGGCGATGACTTGATAACCATGCATGTAACATAGTTGAAGTGAAAAGGAAGCAGCTTTATGTAGTAGCATTGCTCTAGGACTCGTATATTAAAAAAAATTGTTGATTAACATATTTGATCAGCAGATATGTTCGACTTCTGTCTATTTGAGGCGAAGACTATTGTTTGCTTGAATATACTTGGAAAGGCCATTAAATGTTCACTCTAACCATGTCACTTTGTTGATAGTTATTTTGATTACAATACCATTTCGTCATGCGAATCATACTCGATACTCGTTACATTTCTGGACCCATGCCCTCTGAGCCCCTTGATTCTTAAACTTTAAACTTCCATGCAGTCAGCACTCTACTGCCCGATTCTTTCATGTTTTATTGTCTGTCCTTTTATTATATTTAAGCATATAATCTCCTTAAATTCTTTTGCTCTTGCTAATTTCCTTCTTGGGCCTCTAGTAACTCATCAAAGTATTATATTAGACTTCCATCTTCTATTGCATTCCACTCAATCTTTACCCTATACTCAGCTTCTATGACATTTTGGTAGGTACTAGGAAGTAAGATTCTGTATGGCCTCTCAGATCATTTCAAGACGACAGGGTCTAAATAAGGAGTATTGGTTGTACATCAAAGACAAAGAAAATCACTATTGTACAAGACATTGAGCTTCATGATTCATTAAATTATCATTAAAGTCAAATTATTATAAAAATGCATGTTTCCAAAAGTTGAGTTGTGAATATTCTCTTCGTTTTAAAATTATTATTAATTTCAATTTATTTTGTGAGTTGTTCACTTTGTAGAAACTTTCTAACTCTCGATTGACCATGATAAAAACATCTGGAGACATTTTTTCGGAAATTAATTTTCTCCTGGAAAGCAACATCTGGAAACTTGAGTTTTTCCTTGCCACGTCATAAAGCACCATTGTGAGACCCAGATTTTATCAATAAAGATTTAAATTTTGTCGAAATAATTTTTAATATTATGGTGTGAATTTGAGATAATATTATAGTTATGAAGCAAGATTTATAAATTTTGCAAAGTATGTCAAGTGGTTATATTATATTCGATTGGCCTGGGGAATATTCGGTTTAGCAGGAATATTCGTATAACGGCTCAATCATTGGTGGACCCCAGCAATGTAATTATTGCCGGATTGAGAAAACGACAAAAATATTTTATTGAAATAACGGCGGAAGTTTTACCGTTGATCTTGTTGAACTACTCGGTAGTAAAAGTAAATAAGATGTCGTGTGGTTGCATAGTAGACACCGGTATTGATTGATTATGCTTATGTGAGAAGTCACCGGTTTGATTCCATTATTGTCGATTAATAATATGAATTATTATAAGCGATAATGACGTTTTGTTTTATTCGTATTATTAACGTAATAAAACAGTAAACATCTTTTTATATAAAATGAATACTTTATTAAAGTTATTCTATAAATAGAATATATTATATTTTATTATGCATAGTGTTGCATAGTGTTTTGCATAGTGTTGCATAGTGTTTGCATAGTAAAATATTTTTATATAAATAGAATATATGATATTTTATTTAAAAGATTTTGCTTTAAATATGGACCGTTAGATTAAAGTAAATCAATCTGGAGATAGTTTCATGGATTAATTACTATGCGCA
Source organism: Panax quinquefolius (assembly GCA_020205615.1). Taxonomy (NCBI): domain Eukaryota; kingdom Viridiplantae; phylum Streptophyta; class Magnoliopsida; order Apiales; family Araliaceae; genus Panax; species Panax quinquefolius. The sequence continues at coordinate 104,971,168 of CM035166.1, read as the reverse complement.
TTCTATTTTCCTATAAAAGAAGCTCATTCCTTCATTATTTTCTTACGAATTCTTTGAAACTCTAGAGAGAGAAATTTAGAGAGAAGCTATAGAGAGAAAATACATAGAGAGAGAAAGAAGAAGAGATTCGGTACTTCACTACTTTGATATCCAAGTGTCTTTTTACGGTAAGGGATATTATTTGTTGTATTCGTAAGTGGTGTTATTCTTTCTTATTCATGAAGAGAACTTACGTTATTCCATTCATTATTATTACATTGGAATAACTCGTAAAAGTGGCATACCCTATACATAACTTTGATATGCAGACAATACCCTATACTTGGTGAAATCCTTATATTATTCCATTCTTATTTATTACATTGGAATAACTCAGATCTGTGAATCCCCTATACTTGGTGATCTTCTTCATTATTCCATTCTTTATTATTTCATTGGAATATCCTGCTGCGTGTGTTTTACTGTGGGACTGGTTCCATTGTTTATTATTCGCATTTATTATTACATTTGGAATATCACATCGTGTGTTTTACACCGGACCGGTTCCATTGTTTATTATTCAAGATTTATTGTTCTCATTGGATCATCCCGCGATTGTGAATTTCACGACCACTGGTTTAGATTATTATTATTCATTGGAATAACACATGCATACAAAAGCACCGCATGCATGGTGATTTCTTTTGTTATTCCATTCTTTATTATACAGGTTAGTTAAAACTTTGACTTTATACTCCATGAAATTAGTAGAATATCCTCGATATTTGCGTTTCATCCAAAGATCTTTTCATGGAAATATTCTTCCGAGCATTCTTGAATTTTACTCTACAAAGAAGTATCGTGTTGATAACTTGGACGTTATTGGTTCTTGGATAAATTAATTCTTGAACTTGTTTTATTGAATTATTATGTCATTGTCATCATCCTCATGTTATATTATGTTGAAAGTTATCTATGTCTTACGTGCGTAGATGAACTTCGTATATGATTATGACGAGAGGATCATTCGGTATAATCATGACTTCTTTATAAATGATGTGACAAAAGTCCTCAAAGTGGCACGTAATGCGATGATGGATAGTTTTGGTATGATTATGACTGAGGGGTGATTCGGTATAGTCATGACCATTGATAATTTGATGAAAATCCTTGGCCGTAGTACGAGGATGATTAGATGTGGTGGTTTATTTATTAAGTCGAGTCTCAAGTGATAAAAATCGATTTGAAAACCTTTTAAAACCTAAAAAGACAGTGAGACTTTATTTTCTACTTGACTCTTTTAATGGATCAGATATTCACGCAGATTAAACTGGTTTGTCTATTGTATTTTATCGGTTTAAACTTTGTTGAAGGCTAATGATAATTTATTTCGCATTATCTTAGTCATAATATTTCTTCTTGGGCTAATTGAGCTCACCTTTCTTTCAACGTTCTCTTCGTGAAATGAGAACATATATAGCTGGGACGAGTCGGGGAGCGGAGTAATGGTCCGGAGGACAAAGATTAGTAGTCCTCACTATTACGTGAAATAGTGTGATAATAGTTGTAATGAGGACTCCTTTTGAGTTTGTATAATATCTAGTAGACAATATTTGTATTCAAACTTCACGATTTATGTCGTATTGTATACCACACAGTTATATTAGTAAGTTGTATTTGAATTTATATACCATGTAAGTGGCGACCAAGATGGGTGACGTATACCTAATTTTGGGGCGTGCGGTTGGTATCGAGCTTAGGGATATGATCCACAGCCAAGAGGTGAGAATAGTACTTAGAGGGGAGAAGCGGGGAATACCTTCGCTAGTATGACCTACCTAAGTTTATGTGCTATTTTATTGGTGGTCGAGGAATATAGGGATAATTTGTTATATGTTAATTAACCCTTGTTTTGTGATAGTGTTTGAGAATGACATCCGAAAATCTTTGAGATAAGCAATGAAGCACATGAGAGTGTTGATTCAAATTTCCAAACAAAAGGTAACGACCAACAAACACGATAATAATCTTCTTGGTGGCAACCATTTATCGAACAATGATAACCATCGTGGGGAAATTATCATGCCAAGAATGGTAACCACTTTTGGTGGTAATCATGGCAAAGATAATAAAAGTGGAAATTGCAAGAAGAGAATGTCATTTAGCCCAATTTTGTTGTGCATCAAAGTCAAGTCTATTTGGGACGGTGGCACCAAAGGTGGATATGGACAAAACAAAGTCGTTGGTTTTAGAAAGTGCATTTTCATGACTTCTCAAAAGCGAGTAAACCGAACGAAGTTAGCACGGGTTAGTTAATTATAAATTGCGAAGTCTATACCTTATAAGATCTGGGTTCTACCCATTATTTTATCTCTTGCTTTGCGTTCAACGTTTAAATTTGACTCAGGAGAAGTTAGACTTTGACTTATTAGTTGAAACTTCGTTAGTAGGAGCCTTCGTTCTCGCTACTATTTTTAAATCTTGTTTGATTCAAATAAACACTTTCACATTACCGTCGATCTTATCTTTTGAAAATACTTGCCTTTGATGTGATTTTAGGAATCAATTGGTTAACTACTCATCATGCTTTTCGTAAGGTTGTTAGCTTTTATATTCATAACCAACTTTGTTATGCGAATTCAAGTAACCAAACCATTAAAGTCAATCATTGTCATATCAAGCCATAAGTAAAGATCCCTGAACCTTTCGTTGTTGACTTCCTTGTGTGGAATGCATCGAGGCCAGACTTTCTCTAGGCGACATCATGAAAGAAGATGGCGAGTTGATAGGCATCATTATGAGGTGCTATCTAGGTTAAAGGATAGAAGTCGCAGATTGGTATCAATGTGACGTATTATCCAAGTTTTGGATGAGAATCACAGTTTTGAATGATATTTCTATCATTAATAAATTTCTTGACGTATTCTTGAAGACTTTCTAGCCTACCCTAGAGCGTGAGATCGAATTTTGTATTGATCCCAGTACAAACACCCATTTCTTAAACCCTCAAATATTTCTTCAACTAAAAGGATCTGTTTACGTGGATTATGATGAAAGTCATAATAAAAGCATTGGACTAATGAAAATTATGGGTATATGAAGTATTAGTAAGTTTTATGATGAGTTATGTTGGTTAGTATGTGAAAACATGAAAGTTTCTTAGAAATCACAAAGAGTTGAAAATCAGATTTTGGTGAAAAACGTAACATGAAATTCAATTGACCATATCTCCTATTATATTTTGAATTTTTGAGTGTGGTCAAGTCCTAGAGTTAGATCTATGAGTTACCTAACTAATCCAAGTGGAATTCTTTGGAAAAGGTGTTGTAGATTTTTGTGTGGATTGATTTTAGCAAAGGAGTGCAAAGCTGCAAAACCGAAAAAGCTGCACGCCATGATTTTAGAGGGCTGTTTCGCCACTTAAATTATGAGAAAATTCTGGCCTTTTGGGACATGAAAGTATATGGTATAAAGTACCTCTGTCTAAAAAATGAGCTCATTCTCGACTTAAAATGAGCAAGTTATGACTATTTCAATATTTAGGTTTTTCCGATTAAAAACGCTATAAGGAGTTCTATAACTCGATGACCATGAAATTTAAATCGGAGGCTCACATTAACATGTGTAAAGTCCACGCCAAGATTTGGGAATTTTGGAGTTAAACTTGAGGTAGCTAATTTCTTAAGGAATTAATTAGAAATTGATTTTTGAAAAATAGTAAATGAATTTTAAAATTTAGAGAAAATGTATTTTCATTATGGGACTATATTATGCTAAATCCTAGAAAAGAAATATTTTGGAACCGATTTGGTATTTTTCATGAAAATAGTTTAATTACGAATATATGAGTTAAACATGTTATGTGAAGTAACAAAGTTGAAAATAGGATTTTATGGCTAGAGAATCCTATATAGAGTATATGCATATTTTTGATGAGGATTTGATCATTGGTGATGATATCTTATGAGTATGGCATTTTGAATGATTAAATGCATTATATGGTAAAAGCGTAAACAATTGAGATAAATTGTTTATAAATTTAAGAAGTGATTAAAATATTGTTATAATATTAATGATATTAGATTATGAGATTATTAAGTGATTGATAACATGGGGATATTCTTGAATCATGGATAAATTATATTATAAATGTTTAATATTTATCCTTTATCTCATTTGATTGATTCTTTATATCATTATCCTCATGTTTATATTATGTTGAAAGTCATTTGTGGCCTGTAGTGCATAGATGGACTTAGTATGATTATGACCAGAGATTGTTTGGTATAATCATAACCGTAATTGAAAACACGATTATCTTTGGTAGTAGTGCATGGATAATTTGTGGTCGTGATACTTAATGAATACACGATTATCTTTCGTAGTAGTCATGGATAATTTGTGGTCGTGATACTAATGAATACACGATTATCTTTGGTAGTAGTGCATGGATAATTTGTGGTCGTGATACTTAATGAATACACGATTATCTTTGGTAGTAGTGAATGGATAATTTGTGGTCGTGATACTAATGAATACACGATTATCTTTTGGTAGTAGTGCGTGGATAATTTGTGGTCGTGATACTAATGAATACACGATTATCTCGTGATACTAATGAATACACGATTATCTTTGGTAGTAGTGCATGGATAATTTGTGGTCGTGATACTTAATGAATACACGATTATCGTGGTCAGAAAGTGCATGGATAATTTGTGGTCGTGATACTAATGAATACACGATTATCGTCGTGGTAGTAGTCATGGATAATTCGTGGTCGTGATACTAATGAATATCCTTGGCACGTAGTAGCGGGGATGATTGACGATATGGATTAATTATTGGTGAGTCTCAAAGAATGAAATATTAATTCATGGATGTGGTAAAAGTCATCTTTGGCCGTAGTGCATTGATAGACTTGGTATGATTATGACCACGGATTATTCGGTATAATCACGATCAGTAATTGAAAAACACGAATATCTTTGGCCGATGAGTGCATGGATAATTCGTGGTCGTGATACTATTAAGTCGCATCTCGGCATTATTGGTTTTCTGATTGTATATCTTTTGGCACAGTAGTGCAAAGATGAATTGTTAATGAATATCTTTGGTAGGATTGCAAAGATGAATTTAATGTTTTCAACGATAAGGGTATTCAAGGTATCCTCACCTCTTTATCATACCAAGTACGTACCCTAATTTCGAGGGCGAAATTCCATAAGGAGGGGAGATTGTGAGACCCCAGATTTTATCAATAAAGATTTAAATTTTGTCGAAATAATTTTTAATATTATGGTGTGAATTTGAGATAATATTATAGTTGTGGGTAGTATTTATAAATTTTGCAAAGTATGCAAGTGGTTATATTATATTCGATTGGTCGGGGAATATTCGGTTTAGCAGGAATATTCGTACAACGGCTCAATCATTGGTGGACCCCACAACAGAATTATTGTCGGATTGAGAAAACGACAAAAATATTTTATTGAAATAACGGCGGAAGTTTTACCGTTGATACTGTTGAACTACTCGGTAGTAAAAGTACGATGTAACGCGTGTGGTTGCATAGTAGCTTTACAAGATTGATTATTGATGCTTATGTGAGAAGTCACTCGGTTTGATTCCATTATTGTCGATTAATAATATGAATTATTATAAGCGATAATGACGTTTTGTTTTATTCGTATTATTAACGTAATAAAAGCGAAACATCTTTTATATAAAAGAATACTTTATTAAAGTTATTCTATAAATAGAATATATTATATTTTATTATGCATTGTGTTGCATAGTGTTTTTGCATAGTGTTTGCATAGTAAAATGTTTTTATATAAATAGAATATATGATATTTTATTTAAAAGATTTTGCTTTAAATATGGACCGTTAGATTAAAAGTAAATCAAACTGGACCGTTCATGGATTAATTACTATGCATTCTATTTTCCTATAAATAGAAGCTCATTCCTTCATTATTTTTTTACTTAATTCAATTTAAACTCAGAGAGAGAAATTATAGAGAAGCTATATAGAGAGAAAAAATCTATAGAGAGAAAGAAGAAGAGTATTCGGTACTTCACTACTTTGATATCCAAAGTGTCTTTTACGGTAAGGGATATTATTTGTTGTATTCGTAAGGGTGTTATTCTTTCTTATTCATGAAGAGAACTTACGTTATTCCATTCATTATTATTATTACATTGGAATAACTTTGTAAAAGTGGCATACCCTATACATAACCTCGATACATGGCATACCCTATACTTGGTGAAATCCTTATATTATTCCATTCTTATTTATTCATTGGAATAACTCAGATACTGTGGAATCCCTATACTTGGTGATCTTCTTACATTATTCCATTTTTATTATTCATTGGAATATCATATCCCCGTGTGTTTTACAGGAATTGGTTCCATTGTTTATTATTCCGCATTTATTATTCTCGTTGGAATATCACATGCGTGTGTTTTACAGGACACGGTTCCATTGTTTATTATTCAAAGCATTTATTGTTCGGTTGGATCATCTGCATCGGTGTGAATTTCACACGACTTTGGTTCCGTTATTATTATTTTGTTGGAATAACCGCATACATGCAAAGTACCGCATGCATGGTGATTTCTTTTGTTATTCCATTCTTTATTATACCCAAATTAGTTAAAACTTTGACTTCTATACTCCATGAAATTAGTAGAATATCCTTGATATTTGCGTTTCATCCAGTATCTTTTCATGGAAATATTCTTCTGAGCATTCTTGAATTTTACTCTACAAAGAAGTATCATGTTGACAACTTGGACGTTATTGGTTCTTGGATAAATTAATTCTTGAACTTGTTTTATTGAATTATTATGTCATTGTCATCATCCTCATGTTATATTATGTTGAAAGTTATCTATGTCTTACGTGCGTAGATGAACTTGATATGATTATGACCGAGGATCATTCGGTATAATCATGACCGCTATAAATGATGTGACAAAAGTCCTCGGTGGCACTGTAATGCAAATGATGGATAGTTTTTGGTATGATTATGACCGAGGTGATTTAAGTATAGTCATGACCATTGATAATTTGATGAAAATCCTTGACCGTGTAGTACGAGGATGATTAGATGTGGTGGTTTATTTATTAAGTCGAGTCTCGTGATAAAATTGACGAAAACCTTTTAAAACCTAAAAGACAAGAGACTTTATTTTCTACTTGACTCTTTTAATGGATTGCATATTCTACTGCAGTTAAACTGGTTGTCTATTGTATTTTATCAGTTTAACACCGTTGAAGGCTAATGATAATTTATTCGCATTATCTTAGTCATAATATTTCTTCTTTGGGCTAGTTGAGCTCACCCTTTCTTTCACCGTTTTCTTGTGAAATGAGAACATGCATTGGGATTTAGTCGGGGAACGGAGTAATGGTCCAGAGGACAGCATTAGTAGTCCTCACTATTCTATGAAATAGTGTGATAATAGTTGTAATGAGGACTCCTTTTGAGTTTGTATAATATCTAGTAGACAATATTTATATTCAAACTCACAGTTTATGTCGTATTGTACACGACAGTTATATTAGTAAGTTGTATTTGAATTTATGTACCATGTAAGTGGCGACCCAAGATGGGTGACGTATACCTAATTTTGGGAGCGTCACAACCATGATGGGATATAAGAGAACACTTTGAAAGAAATGTTATGAAACACCATTTTGGAAGTAATCAACTTTTAAATATGTGGCAGGTGCGACCTGTGGTAGAAACAGGATATGAAAATTTATTGCTTGTGAGGCTGTTGGTGGAGATGAAAATTCCTTCTCTTCGCAAATGCTCGGTGGGTAAATCCAGTAAGAAAAACTTTTAATTGTTTGAATAAGTTAGATAGAAAAGGCAAAAATGAAAAGATACTTGATTTTTTTCCCAACTCACTTCTATTACATGAGTTTGTTGCTTCTGCCTTCAGCAAATGGAGTGATAAATTTTTGTGCCATCTCTACCTGACGATCGTGGTTTAATGTGCAAGGTTGCAGAGGGACTCACTGTTGAGGGAATATTGAAGAACTGGTCAAATATAAAACCAGTAATTATGAAGGAATGGGAAGAAGAGGATAGAGATGCACTTATAGATCTATTTGGAAAGGTCAGGGATGAATGGATGGACAATGACTTGACTACTTGGATTGGTGCAAACAGGTGACTTATCTTCACAATTGTTTATGACATGCTTTTCAAACTGCAGTACTTATTTCTTCAATTATCTATTGAGCAACTCTTTGTAATCAAATGATTTGAATAAACACATGGAAATTTAATCACCTTTCTGGATTCCATGGCTTGGTTAACCCAATGATTGTTGTTGTTATGCCTATGGAGACTTCTAACTATGAAGAATTAGCAAACATGACAATATGCCAATAACAAATAAGATACTTAAAGACAAGTATCATAAGTTGATTACCATATTAGCCTCAGGATTCTCACATACACTTTGGATTGTGGTATATTTATATGATTATATCTGTGCACTTGTGAGTTTTCAAATATCTCGTACTACGATGAGAGCCTTTTGGAATACCATGAATTCACCGTAAGGTTTTTTTTCCCTCCTTTTTGTAATAATAATTTATTTATTTATTGACTTTCTTGTAGTGAAGAATCCATAAAAATAGCAGGAAATATTGTCCAATAGCCTTAATCGCAACCTGACTAGTTTTATGCATATAGTTTACCTAAAATGAGGAGCATAGCCATTAATCAGGTAGTTTTCCCCCTGCAGATTTTATCCAGGTGTTTCAGATGCATTGAAGTTTGCAAGTTCAAAGGTCTACATAGTTACCACAAAACAGGTGTGTTTTATTTTTATTTTATTCCCGTTCAAGTAAAAGATAGTTGGAACCTGAAAGATACTATGGCCGGGTGCATATTATTCTTCCGAACAAATTATACTTCCTTTGAACCAAACTAAGAGTCCATCTTTCATTTTCTGGGGCAAACGATACTATAAGAGTCCAATTTGAAATTTAAGTGGATTATATGTGATATTAAAATGGATTTTTTTTTTTTGAAGATGGTAGTAATATATAAGTTTCCCCCAATAGATTTTGACTATAACATCCACCAATCACTGAAATAGAAATTTTTATACTACTTGGGAGCAGTTCAGTGATTATAATAAGTTTTACAAACAACCTTTCGAATCTCCTTCTATGCATAATTAATGAGGATTTTGCAACTTCTCTGGCGACTGTTATGTTTAACGGATGTTTTATACTCCCTCCGTCCCACGATAAAAGTCCTTATTACTATTTAGGGTTGTCCCATGTTAAATGTCCTCTTTCTTTTAATAACCAAACTTTTACATATTTTTTTCTATTATACCCGTAGCATTAAATATCTCATACTTTTCTTATTCTAATTCTCTCTCCATATTTAATGACATTATTATGGGCAATTTTGTCATTTTATTCCTCTTCTTAATATGCGTAAAAGTCCTGGTGGACTATTATCCTGGGACGGAGGGAGTACTTGTTAATTCTTTTAATTTTTTCCCAATGTCATCCCCATTTCCATTTATCATTTCAGAGTCGTTTTGCTGATGCATTGTTGCAAGAGCTTGGAGGAGTAACCATTCCACCCGAAAGAATATATGGTCTTGGAAGTGGGTGAGCACATATAAAGTCATCTATGTTGGGAAAAAGTAAAAATTATTCTGGTTGGTTAGTTACCATCTATTCATTGTCTTGCATAGTCATATCATTTTCTTAAATTTTGTGTTCCTACCAGTCCCAAAGTAGAAGTATTGAAGCAGCTTCAAAAGAAACCAGAATACCAGGGCCTTACCTTACAGTAAGATTCTTTTATGCACTTCAATCTTTATTTTCTGCCATCCGACTTCTAAAGAAAGTATACATTGAAAAGATAACTAAAATTGATTCACATTTTTTTACCAGCTTTGTGGAAGATCGCCTTGCAACCCTGAAGAATGTTATCAAGGAGCCTGAGTTGGACGGATGGAACTTGTATCTAGGTGATTCTCCATCTTCCTTGCCTTCCGCTGTATAAATTTCACTTTACTTCCCCTTCTCTATGCCCCTTTTATTTGGAACAATTTGTTGTTGGTTGATTGCTATGATTAATTTTGTTGGCCCCTTTTATTTGGCGCAATTTGTTGTTGGTTGATTGCTAAGATTGATTTTTGTTGGAAACAGGGGATTGGGGTTACAACACTCCGAAAGAGAGAGAGGAAGCTGCAAGTATATCTAGAATTCACCTTCTTCAGCTGTCCGACTTTAGTAAAAAGCTAAAATGACCTTCATTTCACTGTAAAATTTCCCATTTCATGTATTGATATTACACATTACAGTAACTGATTGATATAGCACTTCTTAATAAGTTATTGTGGAAATTCAGTTGGATTAATGAAATTCAACTTCCCTCCATAATTCGAATGTAACTCGAATGATTCTTAGTAAGTTATTGTGGAAATTGAGTTGGATTAATGATTCATCTTCCCTTCACTATTTACATACAACTTAAATAATTTATGATTTTACACAAGAAACTGTCACCTGTTTGCATATAAGTTCTGAATTGTTACTTCTGGCAATGAATTCTCACAATTGAGCTAATTTATGGATTCATACTGATAAAACAAAGTTTTCATTGGTTAAAAAGAAATCAGAAAAGATAATAAAATAGATTTTAAACTAAAGAAGCAGTATCATCAGGTGGCTACATGACTAACTAAGACGCACACTACCAAAACATCATGCTTCAATTTTCTAATATCACAAGGGTTCAGCTGTGGGTAAGAATATTTGGCAAATTATAACTCATCTTTCTGCTGTTTGTCATCCTTGGCTGGACTTGTATAATCGACTCTGTCTTTGTTCCCGTGGTGCATCTGAAAAACGTCGTCAAAAGGAGGATCACCAGGTCTTCGAAAAAGCTGATCACCAATCTTAAGCTCGTATGCCTCTGGTTGGGTCAACAAAAATTCTTTCAACTGCAAAAGAAAAGAGTAAATTGAGGTATCACTAGAGCAAGATTTCAGTATAGACGAGGTTATAATGCTCCAATAAAAATCATTAGAGGGGTGTTACCATCTTTAAATTAATCATTTGTAAACTTAAATATTCAGGTACCCAATGGTTCAAAACTATAATTTAGAATGTGGTTCAAACACTAAATAAATCATGACTATGAAAAAAGAAAGATTCTGAGGTTTTATTATATCCTCTTGCAATCATTTTCCAAGGTTGAACGGAACGGAAAGATGAAACAGAAAATAATTGGTTGACAAAGATTGCCTTAATGAGAAAATCATGTTATTGACAGATATTACATGCTTGGAAATGCAAAGTATACCTCTAAAGAGTCTTGGCCTTTCTCCATGGTGAACATGATTGTGCTGAGATCAACTCCCATAAACTTTGCCTCAATCGATCCAGTTCTTGCAACTTCGGTCCATTTCATAGCAATCTTGGACACCATCTCCTTTTAAAATGAAATACAAAATCATCTCAAACTCCTTAACACTTGAAATCCACAAGACACAAAAGAACCACAAAATGCGATAAAATCATGTTTGGCAACTCGATTTCAAGTTTTGGAATTGGAATTGAGGGTCAAATTTTAACTTTATGGAATTGCAAATGTGCTTTCAATTCCAATCCCAGAACTTAGCTCGGAGTTGTTCTCCAACATAACGTAATAGGATTTCAATTGTCTGCTGTACAAGCCATCATTTTGCTTGAACATTGTCATATCAGAAATGTTGAAAAGAGCAAATTTCAAACTATTCCTTATACTCTCTAGACTATACCATTTCCAAATACTTCTGTCCATACCCCATTGTCCCAAAATGATATTATCATTTAGAAAATAAAGTGCAACTTCCAAGAAAAAATTCTCAGAGTTCTCATTCAGCTTCCTAATTCATTTGAAGTAACCAATCGACCTCGAATGAGAGTTAGTTATATCCACTTTTTATTAACGGTAGGTTTAAACATCACGTCATATTCAGTATGCTTTTATAAACAGGACTCTCATGTTGGGACGAAAAACCTAAAGGGTAGTCTATCTGAATAATTTTTCTATAAAATTCTACAAAAGTTCAAATTTTGGACTATAATTTTCTCAATCTGATAAATACTTGTCTTCCCAAAAATTAAAACAAACACAAACCAGAATGACAATTACTGGAAAATCAGTGTAAAACTTGAAATAAAATATGCCCAATTTGTACCGGATTCCTTCGATCGCCTAATCGGAGCTTAACGAATCCAAAAGCAGGACCCGTTTGGTGCTTCATCATTTCCACTTGAATCTTGGTGAAATCCGTTTCCAAAAAATCAATCTGCGGCGGATCAAACTCCGGCTCCGGCGATTTCTTGGCGCCCCATTCCTTCCAATCCTCGTCTTCCTCATCATCCACTACGTCATCGAGATCATCGGTGATGTGGATCCTTCTCTTTCCGGCCTCTGCAAATCGGAAAATTTTGCCATTTCCGGTGGTAATTAAGAGGATGAGGAGGAGAAAAGTAAGACGGAGAATTGAGCTGGTTCGATATTTCATGCTTTTTTCCCTTCCTCTTCTACTTTAATGGTAGTTTGAAATTCTGTTACATATATATGTAGATGATCTGCTAGTATGCGCATACCTCGGTGTTTATCTAGGCACTTATGGTAAATACAAAATTGGTCCCTTGTTACAAAAGTAAAAAGATATATACATATAGCAAGGATTAAGTCATGATAATTTTATCTTATTCATCCGTCTTTCATTACGGCTTTTGACGGATTCGACGACGATTTCGATCATACATAGTAAATGCTATACTTTTAGCGACGGACAACATATATAGCGTCGCTAAAAGTATAAATTTATTTGCCAGATGATCGAATCGTCGCCGAAATCCGTCGCTAAAAGGAAAGTGACAATGGTGAAAGAAATAAGTAAGATGACTGATCCTAATCGGGATATACATATACCATCAGGATCTAAGGTGACTAGCTATCCAACTCATCCCATTTAGTGACGGACATAAAATCTTCGTCTATATTTTTAGTGATAGACAACATATAACGTCGCTAAAAATATAAATTATATGATCGAACCGTGGCTAAAAAGGGTGAGCTCAGATGAATTAAATAATAGGTGAGCTTAAGATATATTCCATGCTTATATATAAAATTATTGTATATATTTATGTTATATGAAAGTTTATACATTGTATCAAAAAAAAATAGAAAATATTTTAGATAAGATCTTAGTAGCTTGTGTGTTAATCTACGCACTCTGATAAACGCAAATTTGATCCCTTATTATAAATATTAAAGATATTTTTTTTTTCAATAATTCAAAATTTAGAGATATATATTTATTTTAAAATATATAATAAAATAATATTTTTAATTTATAACTAATTTTGGTTAATTAAGGAATCTACCTTCCCTTAATATTCGTGGTGTGATTTTGGGCAAAACTCATCCTCTAGTTCTTGGTTTTGTATCATATCACAACATTCATTTTTGATTCATTATCTTCCCTACATACAATACAATGTAAAATAAATTTTCATGCAGTTTGTTTGTTAAGCTGATAAAGTAATAAAAATATCAAATGTTAATATCTTAATCTAAAATGAAATTGGACACTTATTCTTAGGTCGAATTTGACCAATAATTAAATCTCCATACAAATTTAATATTATTCAGTGGCTTTCATATTTTTATTTTTAAAAAGTTTGTTATTTATTCACTTTTAGACCTTTTGCTGTTATTTTTCAACATTAAACATCATTAGCAATCTTGAAAAAGATGCTCAAAAAGTATATATATCCAAATTCTTTTATCAACGCACATATTAACTAATAAAATTTAATACATCGTTAATATGTGGATCTCACGTATGAAAATATTAAAAATAATTTGAAAATATCAATTTCTTTTTTATAACTGCTAAATCTCTCTCTCTCTATATATATATATATAAAAATTGGGATCATATTCATGTGATTCGTATATTAATATGTAATATACACATCCAAGATAATATATAATATGCTTGGATTAAATTTAAAATTTGTACATGATCTCGCACAATATATATTTTATGAGCTTTAATTTCATATATACTTGAAAGAGAAAGAAACAAATGAAAATTGACAAAATAAGTATTTATATATATAGGTAAATTAATTAGCTTATATAAAATTGAAAATTCAACAAGTTTTCTTCCTATCGGTTTCTATTTGTCCCCAAATGAGATGAAATGATTTTTCAAAATAAAGCCGTCTTAAACATCCATATATTGAAGGAGACAATCATAGGGACAAAAAGTCATTTCATTGTTCAATGTCACATGTTGGAGACTACCGGTAAGCATGAAGTCATAAGAGTTGATTCGAGTATTGAGTTATTCAAATTTTATTTATAAAATTTATTGAGTATAAAATAAAATTTAGGGGGGTGTATTCAATTAAAATTTTTAAAGATTTTTTTTAAGTGACAGACATTTGTAGAATTTATGGGATTTTAATGACTTTTAAAGACTTTTTAAAAATGACTTTTATATATTCTACATGAATAAAATAAATACACTTTTATAAACTTTGTATCAAGATGTGATAAATTTTTTGTATACTTCTAATATATTTTGCAACTTATATTAATTGTTAATTAGTCCATGTGTACAACTTCTCCTTCTTTTTTCATGAACTAAAGTAAATCTCTTTATATTATAGTGGCATGAGATTTTATACATGTTGAAAGCGTTCATATTATATATTTTACTCATTTCATGATATATTTGGATACCAATAAAATTTTAGAAACTACGACGCATTTAAATAAAAAATTAAGTTTCACTTTTCATTGAGTTATATATACTTTATGCATATGTGTACGCGTTTTAGTAGGAATACCAAACTCTGTATTTCACAAAATAATATGACAATGAAAATCTATACGATCAAAAGTTGCAAAACTTCATACATGTGTATATATTATTATTGTTAAGCAGTATATATATATACATCATATATACATACACATCATATATTGTTTATTATTTTGCCAATTAGTGTTAAAGTGTCTCAAAAAATTAATGTAATTTTCTTCGTTTAAAATGTCGAAAACTAAAAAATAAATACACATCATATATTTTTATTTTCATATATTATACTTACATAATCTTTACAACCTGAATAAGCGATATGAGATACATTGTAAGACCCCAACTTATTATTAATGAAATTTAATTTTTCTATTTATTATTTTAAAATAGTAAGGGTTGATTTGATTAATGTGGATAGTTAGGGTAAAATACATAAATACTTCAAAATAAGCAAGTGGTTATAAAATATTCATTGTTGTCGGGAATATTCGTTTGGTCGTGGAATATTAAATCATCGTCGGGGAATATTAAATCGACGGTAGTGCCTTGATAATGTGTGGGCCCCATAACTGAAAGCGATTGGATGAAAAAAAGCGACAAATATAAGTGGTTTAAAAATAACGGCGTGGTTATTCACAATTAATATTGTTAAAATACCGGTGGTAAAAAACAGAATTATGCTACGCGGTATTGCACCAATTATTGATTCTTACGTGAAGGCACTACTCAATAATGGTTACAGTAATTCTTTATTCGAGATTTTATTGAGTTAATAATTTCTTTGCGTTGATATTTTATATTCATTGTTGTTTTGATAATTGTCGTTACACGTATTTTTCATTATCGAAGCAATAATTCATATTATCTGAATAATATTATTAGATAACATTATTGGCAATGTCTAGAAAGTTACATCAGGAGAGGTTTGGTCACCTAATCAATTGCGCATGATAAGAAGAAATTCTTATTGAAAAGCCCCCTCTTTCCTGAGGAACTACACGGTTGTCAATATTGTGATTACGTAATATTATTTGTGAATAATTAATTATTGATTCATATGATGAGAAAATATTGATTTTATGTGGATATAGATGGAGAAAATTTTAATGTGACAATTGTTGAAAATTGAAATTTTATCTTTTTCGATAAAATAATATATTATTATATTTTAATAATATAATAATGGTGATATTTTTACAACGAATGTGGGATATATGAGTATACGAGGAGGAAGAGTATTTTTGTTGCAATAAATATTTAAAACATGTTAAACATGTTGGTGGACCCCATTTATCGATTGAAATTTGATTATAACCGTAAAATCGCTTCTGGTTTGTGGATTTTTGGTCAATTTCTATTTGAATTTGGAAAAACTTTCTTACGGAAAGTTGTAGAGAATTGAATTTCCTATAAAAACTCGTGAGATTCGAATTTTCTGATGAAAGGGCTATTTATTATGAATTATTAAAGTTCAAGTTCAAATAATTGATTTTTGGAAGTTTAAAATATTTAAAATTAGAAAACATTTTTTTCATTATGGTGTGTTACACATGTGGGTTGAATGAGCTGAATTCAGTTCTTGGAAGGTTGGCGTAGGAAATTTTATTATAAATAATAATATTATATTAAATTTTTACTTTTGGTGTTCTAAAGCATTTTCTATAAATAGGGTCTTGGGTTAGAATTGAAAATCACACCGTAAATCAAGTTTTCTCTCTATATTATTGGCGTATTCTTGTGAGTATTTTGAGTATACTTTGAGTATTGATAGGCGGTCTGAAGTTCCTTCAAAGACTATATACCCTAGATTCCAAATTTAAAATCTTAATCTTTCGAGGTAGGGGTGTTATTTTCTTCTCAAATGATATTATTTCTTCAATATCATTATCTTTGAAATATTGGTTGAAACTTTTTATCAAATTTGAAACTTTTTCGTATGGGAGTTCTTATTCATGAGTTCTTATTCATGAGTTACTATTCATGAGTTCTTATTCACGAAGTTCTTATTCATGAGTTACTTATTCACGAGTTCTTATTCGAGTACTATTCATGAAGCGTGAAGATGTTTTTGAGAAATTTCTATCTTTTGGTGTCTGAGTTCTTATTCACGATACTCAAGACTATTCACGATATCTGACTTATTCACCTAAAAATAAAATTTCTTCTTTTTGTCCAAAATATCTATTCTGGATACTAGCTTTGATTGTATCCATGTTTTGATCATTCTTGAATTTTACACCACTATGATTATTTTTGAGGTATTTTTGAACATGGATAAAACAAAGTACGAATCCTTAATCTTTAATCCTTGTCATTTTGTTTCACTAGATTCGTTTCTTTAAAAATATTTTTCATCATCCTCAATCTTAAATGATGATATTATTGAATATCTTTGGCCTGTAGTGCAAAGATGAATGATTTCTCAAGAAGAATATCTTTGGTCAGTAGTGCAAAGATGAGCAGTGTTTAGATGAACATGAATTAATCGATGAATATCTTTGGGCTGTAGGTGCAAAGATGAATATTTGATTCGGATGTATATTGATTGATGTTACTGAGGGGATAAAAGATGAGCGATGAACTTTTAAATTCATACATAGAAGATAGTAGTTTGCATTCTCTACTTAACTCTTCTAATGAATTATTATTTTTCACTGCGAATATTGATTTAAAATTTGTTATCTATTGTATTCTATTAGATTTTTCCTGTTGAAGACTAACGGTAATTTGTTGTATATTATCTTAGTCATAATATTCTTTCTTTGGGCTAGTTGAGCTCACCCTTTTCCTTTTTGTTCCATTTTTCTTTCTCGTGAGGCGAGAATATAGCGAAGTACGAAGCCTGGGTATGGAATGAAGGTTTTAGAAAAGGATTGTTTAGTAGTCCTCACCATTTTGTAAAATAATGTATCAATAAATGTGATGAGGATTTATTTGAGTATAGATATTGTCTAGAAGATAATATTTGTATTCAAACTCACAGTTTCTTGTTGTAATAATAAAGTTGTAGTTGTTTACATGCCGTGTATTGACAACTCGGAATAGGTGATGTATACCTATTTTGGGGGCGTCACGATTGGTATCGAGCTTAGGATATAATCTCTGGCGGAGATCGGGGAATAGAACCAGGAGGGAGAAACGCAGTAAATCCTTCGCTAGTGTGTCCTACCTAAGCTTATTTGTTAGTTGGTCAAGTATATAAGGATATTATGTGATATATTGATTTCTTTAATTAACCCTTGTTTTATGGCGAGATTTGAGAATGTCAATCGAGAATATTAACAATGGAAATTAGACCGTGGAGACGCTTGTACTCACCAATGAGGAGAACGCAACAGTCGGTGGCAATGTTCCTCCTGTGAACAACACCACCGAAAGCAGATGATGAACGAGGGGATGTTTAGAAGCTTTTTGCGATTCATGCAAAATCGAGACGAGGAGACTCGTGTTCAAAATATAGGAGGAAATGATAGCAATTCACGGGTTGTCACAACCAAGCGATTCAAAGAGTTGAGACCACGAATTTAAGGAAGCTAGATCCGATCATGGCGGAAACATGGGTCAAGCAAATTACCAAGATATTCGATGTCTTGGGATGCACGGAGGAATGAGAAGGTTCCATTCGCCACCTTTATGTTCCGTGGCGAAGGCGGATTCATGGTGGGAGTTCGTGAAGCGTACTCCATCCGGCCGCACTCGGCATGTCTTGGGAGACGTTTCAGAAACTATTTAATGACAAATACTTTCACGAAAGTGTTCGTCGTATGAAGGAAGTGGAGTTTATTAGGCGGGAGCGAGAACAACATGGCGGTGTCTCGAAGACGAGGCAAAGTTTGCAGAGTTATCCGAGTTTGCACCTCATTTGGTGGAGAATGAGGAGCGTATGACGCGGATGTTTCTTAGAGGTTTGAAACACGGCATACGTCAAGATCTCATTTCTCATAAATTTTCTCTCTATTTCGGATGTTGTAAGCATGGGCTCAATTATTAGGCGAGATAACGAGTACGGTCAACCGAGGACCACAACCAGGATCGTACGGAGATAGCGGTCAATGAATAATGATAACCGGCGAGAGAAAAGCAGAACGGACAAAATGGTAACCACTCTGGTGGTAATCATGGCCGTGAAAATAGAAGAAGCGAGTCGGGAGGAGATTTTAAAAGAGAGATTTAACAATGACCATGTGAAGAGGCAGCAGTCTTGCAAAGAATCGGGTTCTAAGGAGGAGAAACGACCACCGGTCGTATATGGTATAAATGCGGAAAAAGAGGACATATCGGTCAAACCGCCCACAACAGTTCAAGGTATGCTATAATTGTGGAAAGGAAGGACATATCGCTCGAGATCAGACGAAGAATGAAACCTAGTTCAATGAGGGGACGGTGACTCAAAAGATGTCCCAGAAAAGTCAAAGTCAACGATTCCGGAAGAAGCGTTTGTTGTGGATCGAGTCATAATGCGAGGAACCCAAACGAGGTGATCACGGGTAATTTATTTATAAATTCTTGCAAGTTTATACCTTACTTAATCTGGGCATACCCATTCATTTTCTCTCTCTGCGTATGTTGTAAGACCCCGAAATTTTTTTAAATAAAAGGAATTTCTTTTATTTATTATTTTGAAATAGTAAGGGTTGATTTGATTAATGTGGATAGTTAAGGG
Source organism: Panax quinquefolius (assembly GCA_020205615.1). Lineage (NCBI taxonomy): Eukaryota > Viridiplantae > Streptophyta > Magnoliopsida > Apiales > Araliaceae > Panax > Panax quinquefolius. The sequence goes on along the minus strand of CM035166.1, from coordinate 104,951,628 downwards.
TTAAATACATAAATATTTCAAAATAAGCAAGTGGTTATAAAATATTCATTTTTGTAGGGAATATTCGTTTGGTGCGATGCAATATTAAATCTTTGTCGGGGAATATTAAATGATTTGCCAAGCAGTATGACCATGTGGGCCCCATAACGGAAAGCGATTGGATGAAGAAAGCGACAAATATAAGTTGGTTAAAAATAACTGGCGTAGTTATTCCAATTATCTTGTTGGAATACCCGGTGGTTAAAATATCGATGTCTGGCGTGGTTCGCTTGGCGATGGCAGCACGGTATTGCATGTAATTGTTGAATTATTGATCCTTACGTAAGTGAAGGCACTACTCAATAATTTTCACGATGAATTCTTATTCAATATTTTATTTTATTGATTTGATAATTCTTTGCGTTGATATTTTATATTATCATTGTTCAATAATTGTCATCGCACATTATCTCCATTATCGGATCAATAATTCATATTATTTGAATAATATTATTAGATAGCATTATTGGCAATGTCTAGAAAGTTACATCGAGGAGAGGTTTGGTCACCTAATTGCGGCGCCAAGATGAAGAGAAATCCTTATCGGAAAGCCCCCTCTTTCCTAGGAGCGGCCTGGTTGTCATAATTGTGATTCTGTAATATTATTTGTGAATAATTAATTATTGATTCATATGATAAAGAAATATTTATTTTATGTGGATATAAATGATGGATTTATTTATGTGGTTATAAATGAAGAAATTAATGTTGAGGTGTTTTATCAGTATTTTATCGGATTGGAGGTATTAAAAATCAAATCAGGGGTTTTGAGATATATTGCGGGGTTATAATTTTTAATCCAAATAGTTGGATTGTGGTAATTTTTGGATATGTTATACATACATAAGTTGAGTATATGTCCACAAATTTTGAACAGATTAAAAAAGAACGAATGATTTGTTATGAATTTTAAGAGGTGATTGATTAGGAAATTAGGTTTATAATTGATTTTGGTGGAAAATTCTAGAATTGAGTGGGCCCCACTTGTGGTTGGTGAAGAAATGTGCTGAATTTTATTTCAAATGTGGTGGGTGGCAATAGTAGCGGAGTAAAGCCATCAGTAATGCAGTCAAGTCTGCTTGGCGTCTTAACATTTTCCTATAAATAGAGGGCTAAGTTAGAATTGAAAATCACACGAAACAAAATTTTTCTCTCTCTCTCTCTATATTATTGAGCGTATTTTGTGAGTATTTAGATACTTTGAGAGTTCTTTATTAAATTACAAGTTTCATTCAACATCACTTGAGCCTTTCCTTAGAAATCTTGATTCTTTGAGGTAAGGGATATTATTTTTTTTCGTAATGATATTATTTCTTCAATATCATTATCTTTGAAATGTTGATCTGAAGTTTTATCAAATTTGGAACTTTTTCATGTCGGGGGGTTATTATTCATGAGTTCTTATTCACGAGTTACTATTCATGAGTTCTTATTCACGATTCTTATTCACGAGTACTATTCATGAAGCGTGAAAATGTTTTTTGTGGAATTGCTATCTTTTGGTGGTTCTGAGTCTTATTCACGATATCTGGCACTATTCACGATATCTGACACTATTCATCGAAAAATAAAATTTCTTCTTTTTCGTCAAAATATCTATTTTGGATACTAGCTTTGATTGTATCCATGTTTTGATCATTCTTGAATTTTACACCACTATGATTATTTTTTGAGGTATTGTTGGACATGGATAAAACAAAGTACGAATCCTTAATCCTTAATCCTTGTCATTTTGTTTCTTTGGATTCGTTCTTTAAAAATATTTTCATCATCCTCGGTCTTAAATGATGATATTATTGAATATCTTTGGCACGTAGTGCAAAGATGAATGATTTCTGAAGAATATCTTTGGCTGTAGTGTAAAAGATGAGCAGTGTTTAAATGAACATGATTAATCGGTGATGAATATCTTTGGCACTGTAGTGCAAAGATGAGCAGTGTTGAGATGAACACGACCGATTAATGAATATCTTTGGCTGTAGTGCAAAGATGAATGTTTGATTGAGATGAATATTGATTGATGTTACGAGGATAAAATATTGATGAGGGAATTTGTTAAATTCATAGATTATAGTAGATTTCATTCTCTACGTAACTCTTACATGAATTATTATTTCATTCATGAATATTGATCCAAAACTTGTTGTCTATTGTATTCTATTAAATTTTTCCTGTTGAAGACTAACGATAATTTGTTGTATATTATCTTAGTCATAATATTCTTCTTGAGCTAGTTGAGCTCACCCTTTTCCTTTTGTTCCATTCTTCTTCTGGAGGCGAGAATATAGCGAAAGTGCGAGTTAGGGGTATGGAATGAAGGTTTTAGAAAGGATTGTTTAGTAGTCCTCACCATTTTGTAAAATAATGTATCAATAAATGTGATGAGGATTTATTTGAGTATAAATATTATCAGAAGATAATATTTGTATTTAAACTCACAGCTTTTCTTGTTGTAATAATAAAGTTGTAGTTGTTTACGTACCATGTATTGACAACTCGAATGGGTGATGTATACCTATTTTGGGGTCGTCACGGTTGGTATCGAGCTTAGGATATGATCTCCGCGGAGATCGGGGAATAGAACTAGGAGGGGAGAGCGAGTAAATCCTTCGCTAGTGTGTCCTACCTAAGCTTATTTGTTAGTTGGTCAAGATATAGGGATATTATGTGATATATTGATTTCCTTAATTAACCCCTTGTTTTATGGCGAGTATTTGAGAATGTCGTGAGAATATTATGATTGGAGTAAATGAGACCGTGGAGATGCACTGTCTTTACCAACGAGGAGAGCGTGCAACAGTGGCAATGTTCCTCCTGTGAACAACACCACCGAGCGAGATGATGAGCGAGGGATGTTTAGAAGCTTTTTGCGCTCATGCAAAAATCGACGAGGAGACTCGTGTTCAAAATCTGAGGAGAAATGATAGCAATTCACGGGTTATCACAAACCAAGCAGTTCAAAGAGTTGGGACCACGAATTTAAGGAAAGCGATCCGATCATGGCGGAAACATGGGTCAAACAAATTACCAAGATATTCGATGTCTTGGGATGCACGGAGGAACGAAGGTTCCATTCGCCACCTTTATGTTAAAGTGGCGAAGCGGAGATTCTCGGTGGGAGTCTGTGAAGCGTACTCCATCCGTACCGCTTCTCAGATGTCTTGGGAGAGCGTTTGAGAGACTATTTAATGACAAATACTTTCACGAAAGTGTTAAATCGTATGAAGGAAGTGGAGTTCATCAGATTAGAGCAAAACAACATGGCGGTGTCTCGATGCGAGGCAAAGTTTGCGAGTTATCCGGTTTGCACCTCATTTGGTGGAGAATGAGGCGTATGACGCGGATGTTTCTTAGAGGTTTGAAACCCAGATACGTCGGTATCTCATTTCTCATAAACTTTCTCTTTATTCGAGATGTTGTAAGCAGGCTCAATTATTAAGCGAGATAACGAAAGTACGGTCAATTTGAGGACCATAACCGAGGATCGTACCAGAGATAGCGATCAGCGAATAATGATAACTGCGGAGAAAGAAAGCGAAGGGCGAAATGGTAACCACTCTGGTGGTAATCATAGTCGTGAAAAGCGAAGAAGCGAGTCGGGAGGAGATTTTAAAAGAGGAGATTTAACAATGACTATGTGAAGGAAGACGGTCTGCTTGCAAAGAATCGGTTCTAAGGGGAGAGAAACGACCACCCATTCATATCTACAAATGCGGAAAAGAGGGACATATCGGTCAAGCGCCACAACATTCAAGGTATGCTATAGTTGTGGAAAGGAAGGACATATCGCTCGAGATTATCACGATAGCGAAACCTAGTTCAATGGGACGGTGACTCAAAAGATCATCCCGGAAAAGTCAAAGTCAGCGATTCCGGAAGAAGCGTTTGTTGTATTTGGTCATAATGCGAGGAACCCAAACGAGGTGATCACGGGTAAGCTATTTATAAATTCTTGCGAAGTTTATACCTTACTCGATCATTGGTGCTACCCATTCATTTATCTCTCCTGCTTGTGCTCAACGTTTAAACTTGACTCAGGAGAAATTAGACTTTGACCTATCTGTGGAAACTCCGTTAGGAGAAACTTTCATCACATCCAATTGTTTATAAATTTTGTTTGATTCAAGTTGGCACCATCACCTTACACCATTGACCTTATCTCTTTAAAGATACTTGCTTTTGATGTGATTTTAGGGATTGATTGGTTAACTACTCATCATGCCAAAATTGATTGTTTTCGTAAGGTTGTTAGTTTTCATATTCCTAACCAACTTTGTTATGCAATTCAAGCAACTAAACCATTAAAATCAATCATCATCATATCTAATCATAAAGCTATTCGTTTATTGAAAAAGCGGATGTCAAGCTTTCTTAGCCCATGTTATGGATTTGAATAAAGACACGTCAAATTTGAATAATATTCTGTTGTTATTGACTTTCACGACGTATTTCTGAAGAACTTCGGTCTACCCCGTAGCGTGAAGTTGAATTCTTTATTGATCTTGAACACGGTACAAAGCCCATTTCTAAAACCCCATATCGAATGGCTCTATTGAACTTCAGGAGTTAAAGGTCCAACTACTGAGGAATTGTTGGACATCGGTTTCATTAAATCTAGTACATCTCCTTGGGGTGCTCTGTTTTATTTGTAAAAAGAAAAGCGGGGAGTATGCGACTTTTGTATTAACTATCGGAATTGAACCATGTCACCATCAAGAATAGGTATCCTCTACCTCGTATTGATGACTTGTTTGACCGATTCTGCAAGGGGCACAATTCTTTTCAAAAATCGATCTTCGATTCGGATATCATCATTTGAAAATTAGGCGAGGATATTCCAAAAGACCGCCTTCGAACTTCGGTATGGGCATTATGAATTTTTAGTCATGTCTTTCGGACTAACTAATGCTCCTACGGCTTTCATGGATATGATGAACCAAGTATTCAAGGAATATTTGGATCGATTCGTTGTTGTCTTTATTGATGACATCCTTATATATTTCAAAAGTCGTGAAGATCATGAGCACCATTTGAATTTGGTACTCCAAAGGCTTCGTGAAAATCAACTATATGCCAAATTGAAGAAATGCGAGTTCGGCTTGAGGAAGTAGCATTTCTTGGGCATAATCAGTGTCAAAACATGGAGTATCTGTTGATCCGGTGAAGATTGAAGCAATACAAAGTTAGGGAGCAACCAAGTCGGTGATCAAGACGTAGCTTTTTGGGCTTAATTTGGTTATTATCGGAGATTCGTGGAAGGGTTTTCTCGAATCGCTACTCCATTCTTCAACTAACTCGGAAGGATACAAAATTCGTTTGGAAGCGAAGAATGCGAGAAAAGTTTCCAAGAGCTTAAGATGAGACTTATTTTGGCCTGTTCTAACAATACCATCTGGTTTGGATGGATTTGTTATCTCTGACGATGCTTGTGCAATGGGTTAGGATGTGTTCTCATGCAACGTGGGAAAGTCATAGCTTTATGCCTCATGACAACTTAAAGAATATGAGAGGAATTATCCTACTCATGATCTAGAGTTAGCGTGATCGTTTGCGCTAAAAATATGGAGGCACTATCTATATGGGGAGAAAGTGGAGATATATTTGGACCATAAAAGCCTTAAATATTTCTTCACTCAAAAAGAACTCAACACGCGGCGTGACGTTGGCTCGAGCTATTGAAAGACTACGACCACACTATTCAATACCATCCCAGTAAAAGCGTAAAGCGTGGTGGTGACGATTGAGTAGAAGATCATATCTTGAGGAGCGAGTGCGATGATGTCAAGTATCGCGTAGAGCCAACTTTAATAGAAAAAGTTAAGGTTGCTCAACCCAATCTTTGAGGCGATCGTATGAAGAAGAAAGTACAAGAAGGAGCTATTAGGGCGAGAATTGATGAAGAAGGAATACTTGAGTCCACTCTAGACTTTGTGTTTCTAACGACTACGATTTGAAGTACAAGATTATGATGGAGGCACACAATACACCATTTGCAATCCATCTGGAAGTACTAAAATGTATCGTGATCTTGACATACATTTTGGTGGAATAATATGAAGAGAGATTGCAAAGTTTATCTCGATGTGTTTAACTTGCCAACGTGTAAAGGCGGAGCATCTAGTACCTAAGGGTCCGTTGCAACCACTTGAGATTAGGAATGGAAGTGGGAACACATTACCATGGATTTCAATTCTGGGTCTTCCTACGGTTTCTCAAGCGCATAAATGCTATTTGGGTTATTGTTGATAGATTAACCAAGTCCGCTCATTTCTTGCCGTCACGGAGACTTATTCACTTGAACGTCTTGCTTAGTAGTATGACGTAAATGAGATTGTGAGGTTGCATGGCATGCCCTGTATCCATAGTTTCGGATCGTGACCCAAGATTCACTTCAAGATTTTGGGTTAGCTTGCAAAAAGCTATGGGCACGAATTTGCGATTTAGATCGGCATACCATCCCCAAACAGATGGACAATCGAGAGGACTATTCAAACTCTTGAAGATTTATTAAGACTCGTGTCCTAGACTTCAAGGTAGTTGGGATAAGTATTTACCATTGGTGGAATTCTCCTACAACAACAGATTACTGAGCAAGTATAGGTGTGGCTCCATTGAAGCATTATATGGACGAAAATGTCGTTCTCCGATATGTTGGGATGAGGTGGGTGAAGCAACATTGTTGGGACCGAGAGTTAAGACGTATATGACTCACCGAAAAGATCCAAATGATTCGACAACGTATACAAAGCGGCACAAGATCGATAAAAAAGAGTTATGCGGATCTTCATCGAAAGGGCGTGGAATTTAATGTAGGGGATCATGTATTGTTACGAGTTGCTCCATGGAAGGAGTTACAAGATTTGGGAAGAGAGGAAAGCTCAATCCACGATTTATTGGTCCATTTCAAATTCTTGACCGAGTAGAAATGTAGCCTATAGACTTGCGTTACCTCGAGTATGTCTCGTGTTCATAATGTGTTTCACATATCGTACTTCGTAAATATGTGAAAGACCCGAACCACGTTATTGAGTTAGAACCGGACGAGATAGTCAAGACTTAACGTATGAGGAGGTACTGTCAAGATCTTGGATAGGAAGGAGCACGTCCCTACGCGCAAGAAAGGTCATACCACAAGTTAAAGTTTTGTGGAGGAATCATGCTATAGAGGAAATGACACGGGAATTGGAAAGCGGAAATGAAAGCGAGGTATCCTCACCTTTTGAAACACCAGTATCGTCACGTCAATTTCGAGGACGAAATTTCATAAGGAGGGAGGTTGTAAGACCGAAATTTTTTAAATAAAAGGAATTTCTTTTATTTATTATTTTGAAATAGTAAGGGTTGATTTGATTAATGTGGATAGTTAAGGGTTAAATACGCAAATATTTCAAAATAAGCAAGTGGTTATAAAATATTCATTTTGTTCGGGGAATATTCGTTTGGTCGTGCAATATTAAATCTTTGTCGGGGAATATTAAATGCGCCAGCAGTAATGACCATGTGTGGGCCCCATAATCTGGAAAGCGATTGGATGAAGAAAACGACAAATATTAGTTGGTTAAAAATAACTTGGCGTAGTTATTACACAATTATCTTTGTTGGAATACCCGGTGGTTAAAAAATACAAATGTCTGGCGTGGTCGCATAAAGATGTATTTGCAGTATTATGTAATTGTTGAATTATTGATCCTTACGTAAAAGGCACTACTCAATAATTTTCACATGAATTCTTTATTCAATATTTTATTTTATTGATTCAATAATTCTTTGCGTTGATATTTTATATTATTGTTGTTCAATAATTGTCCTTGCACATTATCTCCATTATCGGATAAATAATTCATATTATTTGAATAATATTATTAGATAGCATTATTGGCAATGTCTAGAAAGTTACATCAAGGAGAGGTTTGGTCACCTAATTGCGGCGCCGAGAAGGAGAAATCCTTATCTGAAAGCCCCTGCTTTTGGGAGCGGCACGGTTGTCATAATTGTGATTACGTAATATTATTTGTGAATAATTAATTATTGATTCATATGATAAAGAAATATTTATTTTATGTGGATATAAATGATGGATTTATTTATGTGGTTATAAATGAAGAAATTAATGTTGAGGTGTTTTATCCAGTATTTTATCGGATTGGAGGTATTAAAAATCGAATCGGGGTTTTGAGATATATTCAGGGGTTATAATTTTTAATCCAAATAGTTGGATTGTGGTAATTTTTGGATATGTTATACATACATAAGTTGAGTATATGTCCACAAATTTTGAACCGTTAAAAAGAACGAATGATTTGTTATGAATTTTAAGAGGTGATTGATTCGGAAATTAGGTTTATAATTGATTTTGGTGGAAAATTCTAGAATTGAGTGGGCCCCACTTGTGGTTGGTGAAGAAATGTGCTGAATTTTATTTCAAATGTGGTGGGTGGAAATAGTAGCGAGGTAAAGCCATCGTAGTGTTGAGTCAAGTCTGCTTTGTAAGGCTAACATTTTCCTATAAATAGAGGCTAAGTTAGAATTGAAAATCACACGTAAACAAAGTTTTTTCTCTTTTCTCTCTATATTATTGAGCGTATTTTGTGAGTATTTAGATACTTTGAGAGTTCTTTGTTGATTACAAGTTTCATTCAAAGATCACTTAGACCTTTCCTTCCAAAATCTTGATTTCTTTGAGGTAAGGGATATTATTTTTTTCGTAATGATATTATTTCTTCAATATCATTATCTTTGAAATGTTGATCTGAAGTTTTTATCAAATTTGGAACTTTTTCATGTCTGGGTTACTATTCATGAGTTACTTATTCACGAGTTACTATTCATGAGTTACTATTCACGAGTTCTTATTCACGAGTACTATTCATGAAGCGTGAAAATGTTTTTTTTGTGGAATTTCTATCTTTTGGTGTCTGAGTTCTTATTCACGATACTACGGACTATTCACGATATCTGGCACTATTCATCGAAAAATAAAATTTCTTCTTTTCGTCAAAATATCTATTTTGGATACTAGCTTTGATTGTATCCATGTTTTGATCATTCTTGAATTTTACACCACTATGATTATTTTTGAGGTATTGTTGGACATGGATAAAACAAAGTACTAATCCTTAATCCTTAATCCTTGTCATTTTGTTTCTTTGGATTCGTTCTTTAAAAATATTTTCATCATCCTCGGTCTTAAATGATGATATTATTGAATATCTTTGGGCCTGTAGTGCAAAGATGAATGATTCTGAAGAATATATTTGGCTTTTGTAGTGCAAAAGATGAGCAGTGTTTAAATGAACATGACTAATCGATGAATATCTTTGGCTCGTAGTGCAAAGATGAGCAGTGTTGAGATGAACATGACCGATTAATGAATATCTTTGGCACAGTAGTGCAAAGATGAATGTTTGATTTGAGATGAATATTGATTGATGTTACTGAGGATAAAATATTGATGAGGGATTTGTTAAATTCATAGATTATAGTAGATTTCATTCTCTACGTAACTCTTCTATGAATTATTATTTCGTCATGCGAATATTGATCCGAAACTTGTTGTCTATTGTATTCTATTAAATTTTTCCTGTTGAAGACTAACGATAATTTGTTGTATATTATCTTAGTCATAATATTCTTCTTGAGCTAGTTGAGCTCACCCTTTTCCTTTTGTTCCATTCTTCTCGGGAGGCGAGAAGAATAAGCGAAATGCAGTCGGGGTATGGAATGAAGGTTTTAGAAAGGATTGTTTAGTAGTCCTCACCATTTTGTAAAATAATGTATCAATAAATGTGATGAGGATTTATTTGAGTATAAATATTATGCAGAAGATAATATTTGTATTTAAACTCACAGCTTTTATTGTTGTAATAATAAAGTTGTAGTTGTTTACGTACCATGTATTGACAACTCAGAATGGGTGATGTATACCTATTTTGGGGTCGTCACACATGTGCTCAACGTTTAAACTTGACTCAGGAGAAATTAGACTTTGACCTATCTCGTGGAAACTCCGTTAGAGAAACTTTCATCACATCCTTTGTTTATAAATCTTGTTTGATTCAAGTTGGCACCATCACCTTACATTGACCTTATCTCTTTAAAGATACTTGCTTTTGATGTGATTTTAGGGATTGATTGGTTAACTACTCATCATGCCAAAATTGATTGTTTTCGTAAGGTTGTTAGTTTTCATATTCTAACCAACTGTTATGCAATTCAAGCAACTAAACCCTTAAAATCAATCAACTGTCATATCTAATCATAAAGCTATTCGTTTATTGAAAAATGGATGTCAAGCTTTCTTAGCCCATGTTATGGATTTGAATAAAGACACGTCAAATTTGAATAATATTCTGTTGTTATTGACTTTCCGCGTATTTCAGAAGAACTTCCTTGCCTACCCCCGTAACGTGAAGTTGAATTCTTTATTGATCTTGAACCTGGTACAAAGCCCATTTCTAAAACCCCATATCGAATGGCTCTATTGAACTTTAGGAGTTAAAGGTCCAACCACGAGGAATTGTTGGACATTGGTTTCATTCGTCTAGTACATCTCCTTGGGGTGCTCTGTTTTATTTGTAAAGAAGAAAAGGCGGGAGTATGCGACTTTGTATTGACTATCGGAATTGAACCATGTCACCATCAAGAATAGGTATCCTCTACCTCGTATTGATGACTTGTTTGACCGATTCTAAAGGGCACAATTCTTTTCAAAAATCGATCTTCGATTACGGATATCATCATTTGAAGATTAGGCGAGGATATTCCAAAGGCGCCTTTAGAACTCGATGCGGGCATTATGAATTCTTAGTCATGTCTTTCGGATCGACTAATGCTCCTATGACTTTCATGGATATGATGAACCAAAGTATTCAAGGAATATTTGGATCGGTTTGTTGTTGTCTTTATTGATGACATCCTTATATATTCCAAAAGTCGTGAAGATCATGAGCACCATTTGAAATTTGGTACTCAAAGGCTTCGTGAAAACAAACTATATGTCAAATTGAAGAAATGCGAGTTCGGCGAGAGAAGTAGCATTCCTTGGGCACGTGGTGTCGAAACATGGAGTATCATTTGATCAAGCGAAGATTGAAGCAATCAAAGTTGGGAACAGCAAAAGTCGGTGTTGATCAAGCACGTAGCTTTTGGGCTTATTTGGTTATTATCGGAGATTCGTGGAAGGGTTTTCTCGAATCGCTACTCCATTAACTCAAATTAACTTCGGAAGGATACAAAATTTGTTTGGAGCGAAGAATGCGAGAAGAGTTTCCAAGAGCTTAAGTGGAGACTTATTTTAAGACTGTTCTAACAATACCATCTGGTTCGGATGGATTTGTTATCTACAAATGATGCTTGAGTGCAAAAGGTTAGGATGTGTTCTCATGCAACGTGGGAAATTCATAGCCTATGCCTCGCGACAACTTAAAGAGTATGAGAGGAATTATCCTACTCATGATCTAGAGTTAGCGGCGATCGTTTGCTATTAAAGATATGGAGGCACTATCTATATGGGGAGAAAGTGGAGATATATTCGGACCATAAAAGCCTTAAATATTTCTTCACTCAAAAAGAACTCAACATCTGGCAATGACGTTGGCTCGAGCTATTGAAAGACTACGACCACACTATTCAATACCATCCCGGAAAAGCGAGCGTGGTAGGTGACGCGTTGAGTAGAAGATCATATATGCGAGGAACGAGTGAGATGATGTCAAGTATCTGATAGAGCCAACTTTAATAGAAAAAGTTAAGGTTGCTCGAGCCACAGGCCGGAGCTGATGCGTATGAAGAAGAAAGTACAAGAAGGAGCTATTAGGAAGCGAGAATTGATGAAGAAGGAATACTTGAGTCCACTCTAGACTTTGTGTTCTAACGACTACGATTTGAAGTACAAGATTATGATGGAGGCACACAATACACCATTTGCAATCCATCACGGAAGTACTAAAATGTATCGTGATCTTGACATACATTTTGGTGGAACAATATGAAGAGAGAGATTGCAAAGTTTATCTCAATATGTTTAACTTGTCAACATGTAAAAGCGGAGCATCTAGTACCTAAGGGTCCGTTGCAACCACTTGAGATTCCGAAATGGAAGTGGGAACACATTACCATGGATTTTCATTACGGGTCTTCCTACTACGGTTTCTCAGGCATAAATGCTATTTGGGTTATTGTTGATAGATTAACCAATTACGCTCATTTCTTCTTAAAGCGGAGACTTATTCACTTGAACGTCTTGCTAGTATATATCGTGAATGAGATTGTGAGGTTGCATGGCATACTGTATCTATAGTTTTGGATCGTGACCCAAGATTCACTTCAAGATTTTGGGTTAGCTTGCAAAAAGCTATGGGCACGAATTTACGATTGATTCGGCATACCATCCTCAAAGCAGACGGACAATCGAAAGGACTATTCAAACTCTTGAAGATTTATTAAGACTTTGTGTCCTAGACTTCAAGGGCAGTTGGGATAAGAATTTACCATTGGTGGAATTCTCCTACAACAACAGTTATCAGGCAAGTATAGGTGTAGCTCTATTTGAAGCATTATATGGACGAAAGTGTCGCTCTCAAAGTATGTTGGGGACGAGGTGGGTGAAGCAACACCTTTGTTGGGACCCGAAGTTGAATGCGTATGACTACGAAAAAGATCCAAATGATTCGATAACGTATACAAAGCGGCACAAGATCGACAAAAGAGTTATGCGGATCTTCATCGAAAGGACGTGGAATTTAGTGTAGGGATCATGTATTATTACGAGTTGCTCCATGGAAGGAGTTACAAGATTTGGGAAGAGAGGAAAGCTCAATCCACGATTTATTGGTCCATTTCAAATTCTTGACCGAGTAGAAATGTAGCTTATAGACTCGCGTTACCTCCGAGTATGTCTTGTGTTCATAATGTGTTTCATATATATCGTGCTTCAGTAAATATGTGAAAGACCCGAACCACGTTATAGAGTTAGAACCAGGACGAGATAAAGAAGACTTAACGTATATGAGGAGGTACTGTCAAGATTTTGGATAGGAAGGAGCATGTCCTACGCTATGAAAGGTCATACCACAAGTTAAAGTTTTGTGGAGGAATCATGCTTTATAGAGGAAATGACACGGAAATTGGAAGCGGAAATGAAAGCGAGGTATCCTCACCTTTTCAAACACACAGTACGTCACGTCAATTTCGAGGACGAAATTTCATAAGAGAGGGAGGTTGTAAGACCCCAACTTATTATTAATGAAATTTAATTTTCTCTATTTATTATTTTAAAATAGTAAGGGTTAATTTGATTAATGTGGATAGTTTAGGGGTAAAATATGTAAATACTTCAAAATAAGCAAGTGGTTATAAAATATTCATTGTTGTTTGGGAATATTAGTTTGGTGGTGGAATATTAAATGCTGTCGGGAATATTAAATGCGACGCACAAGCTTGACCATGTGTGGGCCCCATAATGAAAGCGATTGGATGAAGAAAACGATAAATATAAGTGGTTTAAAAATAGCAGGCGTGGTTATTACTCAATTATCATTGTTAAAATACCCGATGGTTAAAACACAAGATAGCACCAGTATTGCACCAATTATTGATTCTTACGTAAGAAGGCACTACTCAATAATGGTTACACGGTAATTATTATTCGATTATTTTATTGAGTTAATAATTGCTGCGTTGATATTTTATATTCTTTGTTGTTTTGATAATTGTCGTTATACGGTATTTTTCATTATCGAAGCAATAATTCATATTATCTAAATAATATTATTAGATAACATTATTGGCAATGTCTAGAAAGTTACCGCTAAGGAGAGGTTTGGTCACCTAATTGCGCCAAGAAGAAGAAATTCTTATTGGAAAGCCCCTCTTTCTTGGGAACCGCGCACGGTTATCTATATTGTGATTACGTAATATTATTTGTGAATAATTAATTATTGATTTATATGATGAGGAAAATATTGATTTTATGTGGATATAGATGGAGAAAATTTTTAAAATGACAATTGTTGAAAATTAATATTTAACTTTTTCGATAAAATAATTCATTTAAATATATTATTTTAATAATATATTAACGGTGATATATTTTTACAACGAATGTGGGATATATGAGTATCTGAGGAGGAAGAGTATTTTTGTTGCAATAAATGTTTAAAACATGTTAAACATGCTCGGTGGACCCCATTTATCGGTGAAATTTGATTATAGCACAGTAAAATCGCCTGTTTGTGGATTTCGGTCAATTTCTATTTGGAATTTGGAAAAACTTTCTTCTGCAAAGTTGTAGAGAATTGAAATTCCTATAAAAAACTCATGAGATTCGAATTTTCTGATGAAAGGGCTATTTATTATGAATTATTGAAGTTAGAAGCTCCAAAATAATTGATTTTGGGAGTTTAAAATATTTTTTGTAAGAAAAACGTTTTTTGTTGTAATTGAGTGGCTCACATGTGTTATAAATGATCTGAAATCAGATTTCTAAGGTGGGCTTGAATATTTTAAGAAATATTATTATTTTATTAAATTTTTCGCTTTTTGGTGTTCTAAGATTTTCTATAAATAGGGTCTTGGGTTAGAATTGAAAATCACACCGTAAGCTGAAGTTTTCTCTCTATATTATCGGCGTATTCTTGTGAGTATTTTGAGTATACTTTGAGTATTGCTAGAGCGGTGCAAGTTCCCTTCAAAGACTATATACACAGTATTCTAGCTAAATCTTGATCGATCTTCGAGGTAAGGGATATTATTTTTTTTTGTAATGATATTATTTCTTCAATATCATTATCTTTGAAATGTTGATCCAAGTTTTTATCAAATTTGGAACTTTTTCATGTATGGGGTTACTATTCATGGGTTCTTATTCATGAGTTCTTATTCACGAGAATTCTTATTCATGAGTTCTTATTCATGAGTTCTTATTCACGAAAGTACTATTCATGAAGCGTGAAGATATTTTTGTGGAATTTTTATCTTTTGGTGTCGGAGTTACTATTTACATTATATATTCGGACTATTCACGATACTCTGACTATTCACGATGATATCTGATCTTATTCATAGAAAAATAAAATTTCTTCTTTTCGTTCAAAACATCTATTACGGATACTAACTCGATTGTATCCATGTTTTGATCATTCTTGAATTTTACACCACTATGATTATTTTGAGGTATTTTTGGATGTGGATAAAACCAAGTACGAATCCTTAATCCTTAATCCTTGTCATTTTGTTTCCTTTGGATTCGTTTTTTAAAAAATATTTTTCATCATCCTCGGTCTTAAATGATGATATTATGGAATATCTTTGGCCGTAGTGCAAAGATGAATGATTTCTTAAGAATATCTTTGGCCCGTAGTGCAAAGATGAATGATTTTGAAGAATATCTTTGGCCGTAGTGCAAAGATGAGCAGTGTTTAAATGAATATGACCAATGATGAATATCTTTGGCTGTAGTGCAAAAAGATGAATATTTGATTCGGATGTATATTGATTGATGTTACTGAGGATAAAAGATGAGGCGATGAACTTTTAAATTCATACATGAAGATAGTAGTTTGCATTCTCTACTTATCTCTCTTCTAATGAATTATTATTTTCATTGCGAATATTGATTTAAAATTTGTTGTCTATTGTATTCTATTAGATTTTTTTCCTGTTGAAGACTAACGATAATTTGTTGTATATTATCTTAGTCATAATATTCTTTTCTTGAGCTAGTTGAGCTCACCCTTTTCCTTTTGTTCCATTTTTCTCGGGAGGCGAGAATATAGCGAGTGAGTGGGGTATGGAATGAAGGTTTTAGAAAGGATTGTTTAGTAGTCCTCACCATTTTGTAAAATAATATATCAATAAATGTGATGAGGATTTATTTGAGTATAGATATTATCAGAAGATAATATTTGTATTCAAACTCACGCTTTTCTTGTTATAATAATAATAAAGTTGTAGTTGTTTCTGTACCATGTATTGACAACTCAGAATAGGTGATGTATACCTATTTTGGGGGCGTCACATTGGTGACATTCTTCTATTATTCATTGGAACATCGTATGCGTGTTTTTTCAGGACTGGTTTCCGTCTTTATTATTATTACTGTTGGAACATCACATGCGTGTGTTTTTTACCTAGGACTGGTTAAAATCTTATTATTATTACATTGGAACATCCCATCGTGTGTGTTTTACAGGACTGGTTAAAATCTTATTGTTATTCTATTGGAACATCTCATACGTGTGTTTTACAGGACTGGTTAAAATCTTTATCATTCTGTTGGAATATCCTATCGTGTGTTTTACACCGGATGCGGGTTCCATCTTTATTATTCTGTTGGAACATCCCGTTGGTGTGAATTTCACGACACTGGTTCCGTTATTATTATTCTGTTGGAATAACACATCATCCAAGTACCACATGCATGGTGATTTCTTTTGTTATTCCATTCTTTATTATACCCAGTTGGTTAAAACTTTGACTTTATACTCCATGAAATTAGTAGAATATCCTTGATATTTGCGTTTCATCCAAAGATATCTTTCATGGAAATATTCTTCTAATCATTCTTGAATTTTACTCTACAAAACAAAGATATCGTGTTGACAATTTGGACGTTAATAATTCTGGATAAAATAATTCTTGAACTTGTTTTATTGAATTCTTATATCATTGTCATCATCCTCATGTTTATATTTTTTAAAGTCATCTCGTGGCTTAGTAGTGCATAGATGGACTTGGTATGATTATGACGAGAGACTATTGATTGTAATCATAGTAGTAATGTTACAAATGATGTGGTAAAAATCCTCGATTGGTAGTA
This sequence comes from Panax quinquefolius, assembly GCA_020205615.1. NCBI lineage: Eukaryota > Viridiplantae > Streptophyta > Magnoliopsida > Apiales > Araliaceae > Panax > Panax quinquefolius. The sequence continues at coordinate 104,934,773 of CM035166.1, read as the reverse complement.
GTGCATTGATGGACGATTATTGGCATGATCATGACCATTAATGAATACACAAATATTCTTGGCCCGTAGTGCATGAATAATTGTGGTCGTGATACTAAAGAATATCCTTGGCAGAAGTAGTGCGAGGGGTGATTCGATGATGTGGAATATTTATTAAAGTTGAGTCTCATTTATAATGATGATGAAAAACCTTTTAAAACCTAAAAGATAGTAGACTTTATTTTCTACTTGACTCTTTTAATGGATTGCATATTCATTGCAGATTAAACCTGGTTATCTATTGTATTTTATCGGTTTAACATTGTTGAAGACTATTGATAATTTATTCGCATTATCTTAGTCATAATATTTCTTCTTGGGCTAGTTGAGCTCACCCTTTCTTTTCACCGTTCTCTTCAGAAATGAGAATATAGCTAGGACGACGAAAGTCGGAAGCAGTGATGGTCCGAAGATAGCATTAGTAGTCCTCACTATTTCGTGAAATAGTGTGATAATAATTATAATGAGGACTCCTTTTTGAGTTTGTATAATATCTAGTAAGCGATATTTGTATTTAAACTCACGATTTATGTCGATATTATACTGCTACGCTTATGTTAGTAAGTTGTATTTAAATTGCATCTACGTAAGTGGCGACCCAAGATGGGTGATGTATACCTAATTTTGGGGTGTCACACCATGCCATAATTTGCAAGAATATAATCCTAATGGCTTACCTTGTTAATATTTAAATTATTTTGTATATTGTTAGATAATAAAAATAAAAAATAAAAAATAAAAAATCATGTTGAATAAGTTCATTGGACATTGAAAATTTATTGTTAAAGTGAGTATTCTTAAATTTTCATGAAATTATATGATTCATTAATTGTTTTACATTTCATTTTCTAAATGAGTTCATTGAACATTGAAATTTACATATTAAAATGCTTTATAAATTTTAAATAATTCCATTCAAATTCAGAGAGAAATCAAAGGGGTTCTAAAATTTTTTGGAGGGAAGAAGTAGTGCTACACCACAATCTAATAAAATATTCTGAAAATAGTTTTCTCTGAATATAACATTTTATTCAGGACCCATGTTCTAATTTTAATTATATACCAACTAATTTGGTTCTATATATATTACCTATCAATATTAATACTAGTATATAATGAGTAAGTCATAAGCCAAGAGAAGATGAGTATAATCAAATTAATTGGGTTGGTCATGTAATTAGTAAATTTAAATTGATTTGGTTGGTCATTGAGTTTACTAATCATTTTTTCGTATCAAACTTTAATTCTTTTTTTGGTGTACTTAGTTCTAAAGATAAATATGGCATGTTCTTAGTTACTGACTTTTTTTTGTTACAGTTCTTACTACTATTTTTTTATAATAAAATTATCGAGCACAAGCTGTAACACAAAATTAAAACTGAATAATAATATATTTTAGTTAATTATTATATGATACAAACACAATATAAAAAATATAATATTATAACAACAACTAATACAGATAAATATTTACATAAAATAAATAATATATAATGTCTAAGAAATTAGTAAAACAAAATATATATTTTTAAAAGATCTATTATCAAATTTGTATATACAATTGACCGAGACCTTAAAATATATGTGCCGCAAGGTATATTCTATTATTAGTTTCATGACTTGTTAAATAGTTTCAATACATCATAAAAAATAGTAAAGTTGTCAATCTCTAATTTAATCTCCTAACTAAGTTTAAACATCAATCATAAAATATTAGGAAAAGGCTAGGTACTCCTACATAAACAATAGGATTCTCATATAGGGACAGAAAGTTCTAAAGGTGACAATGACAATTTGCTCACTTAATTGGTTGATATGATGGCATTTGTGAACTTTGATTAAATATAACAAGTCTTAATTATTATGAATTCATGGGAATTCATTATAGGAAATTATATTTTCATATCAATATTTGATATTTTCACACGTATAACTCATATATTAACCCATAAAAATTTGACACATCAACTAATATGTGGGTTATACGTGTGAAAATATAAAATATTGATGTGGAAATATCAGTTGCATTCATTATATTGTTTTAATTTTAAGATATTGCTCATTTGAGTCCCAATATTCCTCTAGTATATGTTTTGAGTATATAAGCACTTTTGTTTTATGCATTTGCTTCCCAAATTAAACCAACCAGGAAACTTGTGATCAATCTCTTGGTACTGAAAGCTTTTCATACAGTTGGTTTGTAAACAAAACACCTTCATTTGATGATCTTGATGAATACCTCAGCTCATCATCCCCTAGAGACACAAATTTCAATTTTGACACTTCAATTTCAAAATCTTCTTCTTTTAATATTGTCCATGCTGATGAAATCTTCTCAAATGGTCACATTATGCCCAAATATGTGGAAAGATCAAAGAGAGAAGAGTCCTTGAGCAGCTCAGTTACAGTTCCTTCCATTCCCATTTCTCCATATCAAGAAGATAGTAGCAGCACTTATTGCCACTTTCTCAAGAAATGGAGAAAACCATCTAGACAAATACTGCACAAGTTTTTGGGAGTTTTTTTCAGGCCTTTTTGCCAGAAGGTTGGACTTGGATGCACAAGAAAAAGCATTAGAGTTGATGATATGAATAGGAAAGTGTGGCAAGTCCAGAGGCAGGGGAGTTCAGTGCAAGCTTCGCCGCCGACAAGAAAACTAAACAAGGAGATTGATTATAGGAGATTGGGGAAGGTGAAGAGTTGGAGCAATTTGCCTAGAGAACATGATGTGTCATAAAGTCCATCTAATTCTACCAATGTTTTCTGTGATACTGAGAATTCAATTTCTGAGGCAGTTCTTTACTGCAAAAGATCTATTGGTATATATGTTCTGATCATCACTACATATTTTGTGATTAATATTTCATGAAATAATTTGTAAATATATTTGGTGTTTTAATATGTTGTTCTTGATTTTTCAGAAAATTGAGGGGATTCTTTCAGACAAAAAGAAAAGGGTTAAAGGAGAATGGAATAAGGAGCTAGCTAGCTTGCTTGCTTCTAGAAAAGCATGGCAAGAGATCATAGTGATGAATAAACAAATTTGTTCTTTGTCCCCATTTCCTTTCCTTTTGATCTTGCCTCTTGAACTCCCAAGAGAAGTTTCCAACTTTGTAAATTTTGATATATGAGAACATAAAGTAACATGTTTTTTTTTGTAGCTAATTTTAACTGAAATTAAACACACAACATACATTGGTCACCGTCAAGGTTCAAACTTAGAACCGGTCACTGCCAAGATTCAAACCTAGTAGTAGAACCCACTGAGATCTATTCGAGTATTTATCCCGGAAACCATAGCTTTTTTCATTCAAAAAAAGTCGTAGCACACTCTAGACACATTTAGGCTTAGTTTTCGGAAAAATGACTTGGCCTTTTAAAACTACCATTATAATGAAAATATGAATTTATTTGCATTTTCTTACACATGCCCCTCACATGTTTTTATTTTCTGTTTTTGTCCATGATATTTTATTATTTTATGCCATTGTGTTGAGAAACTTCCCATTGTGTTTGCTAGCTGCCTAGCCACGTCTCTTTTCTTACAATAATTAATTAAGCAGTTTGTGTATCAGAGAGAAATACAGTCACAAACACAATATAGTTAGGAAATTGATATTTTCACAATATTTTTTTATATTTTCACATGAAGAAAGTGTCATTTATAGATGATATATGTGTGAAAAAAAACCGTAATTATAAGATTTATAGCAACGATTTTCATATAAAAAGATCATTTTTTGTTGTGAATTTATCAATTTCCTTATAGCTATAAGGCATGGACAACATTTGCAAGCAGAAAAGTCAATGAACATGTCATCATCCTTTTGTTAATAGTATCTTTTACTATAAGCTGCTGCTGCTTCTTCTCATCATCAAGAAGCAATACCACAAATCACTATATCCACCAACTAACTAGTTCTTATGTAAATAGTTTGGCTCACTTGCTAATGCTGCTTGAAATATAGTGGTGAGTTAGTTACGGAGAATCATTTTACCAAAAAACATATTTTTTCAGTGCTTCTTGTGACACTGAAAATATGATCATCCGATTGGGTTGCTCGAGATGGGGACACCCAGTGCTTTGACTTGGGATTTGATCCGAAATTTGTTCCGAACTCTGAAATTAACCCTAGTTGTTTCAGTTTACAATGACAAAGAACATCTATAGATAGTTTTCACAAGTCAATATTTTCCAATAAAACAATTTCGTCTAAAAATTAATAAATTAAAGACTGTAAAAATACTCATTATCACTAAGATAATACTACTATGAATTGAATTGTATCATTGAAACATCTACTAGAAAAGCAAAAGATGACTCCAAATCCTTAAAATGATCATGTATGAAATTATGGAATGGTGTACCCGACCAGGTTGGTCTGGTTCTCATCTTAGGCTGACACACCAGCACCACACCCCCATTAGGCTCATCAGGTACCTTAATTAGCACCCTTTGACTTGTGCATATCATTACAAGAGTACAAAACATTAGGGCAGCATCAATGGATGAGTTCACAAGGAAAGCAATAAAGAATCTGTCGGCAAGAAAAGATGGGGACCAAAGTACTACTGTAGTATTCATTTGTTTGTTAATGCCATAGGCACCGAATTTCCTTTCATTTAGTTTATAAAGGATATTATCACCTTCATCATGCAAATGGTAAATTAAATTATTACTGCTATTAATTACCACCCTAATGAGAATACTTATAGCTATGTTTATTTGTAAAAATGATGGATAGAGTGGGATTTTTTGTACCACTCCCTGTATGCCAATTTATTAGATTTGTCTAGATGAATGGTGATAATTTTGAGAAACTAATATTTTTAAATGTTAAAATGATATTTTCATACAAGTATTTTTCACATGAAAGTGGGACCCACCCACTGTTCATGTGAAATATCACTTTTTTATGTGAAAATATTAGTTCCCTTCTACCTAACCTACAAAACATGGAAGTTTCATGTTCTCACTCAAGAAAAAAAAAAATGCATATATTCACATGTTAAAATAATATTTCCACCTGAGTATGCTTGGCACTCTTTGTCCACTAAAGAATATTATAATTAGGTTATGATAATAATATTATTAATTAATACTAGTATACTAACTTTTTATATATTTATTAGAAAATAGTTTTTAGAGGGTTGATAAAATTTAATAAAGAATAATGTTAGAGACACAAACTATTTTACAAACATTGTACAAGTTGTTGATGTGGCATACTCCACCTCAGCATATTGTGTGGAGTCGAAGAATACATTGAAACAATTTGTTGATTAATATGCTGAGGTAGAGTATGGTCGAAGACTACATTAAAATAATTTGTTGATCAATATGCTTATGTGGAGTATGTCACATCAGCGATTTATAAAATATTTATAAAATAATTTATGTATATAACATTACTCTTTATTAAATAATTACCATTATAATTTGGTAATCACCTTATGAGTAGCTCATGAATTCCTATTCTTAACTATAATATGATTATTTATAATTATTCGATATGCTACACAACCAAAATGAATTCCCACATGATAATAATTTATTAATTTGGACTAGTATATGGGACAAATATAAAGCACAATGACATTCTTTGCGGGACAAATATGGGCGCTATTTTCTTAGGACCCAAACGGGCTCTACAATCTTTCGAATTTCTCCGCTTTATTACTGAAGTAAGGAAATCGAAAGCTAACCTCTGGTAATTAGGGTTAGGAGTCGAAGTAAAGATTCAATCTTTCTCATCAATTCAGGTTCGTGTTCTTTTTTTGTAATTTGTGTGTTTATATTTATCTATATACTCCTACTTTTTTCTGCTAGTTTATATACTCAAATTTCAAATCATTTGTGCTAAAATTCATAATTGTATGGATAGACTGAGTTATTGATCAATTTGAAATCACGAATTTTTGGAATGAATATGTTTATGATTTCAGCTCATTCGGTGAATCCGATGACTCAGATGAATACGGCTTCATTTACATCCACCGCACCTCCGCCGTGGTTCCTAGCGTTGCCACCATTTCCACGATTGTCTAGTATTTTCTGGGAAACCAGTAATGTGCAGGATCGCCTTAAAGAGCTAAATGATACCATTCACCTTGCAAAAGCAATGTAAGTACTCTTTATAGAATAATGAATGTAGAAATAATTTTGATTGAATGTCAAATTATAATGCTTACTAGTGGAGATTATGTTGTTTACGTTGTTGGGTTGGATTGAAATTGCTGTAGCAATGAGGGGAAATAGTTTTATTTGAAATGTGAATTTATAGTGTTTACTAGTGAATTTTATGGTTTGCATACTGGGTTCTGATTAGAATTAGTATACATAACAGGCAGAAAGAGTTAGAGATGTTGAGTGTACTGAAAGAGAGAGGGTTTACAGATGCTGTGGATAATGCGTCTTATTATACTTCGACTTCTGAGCTCTCTAAATTCCTAGAGGAGAATAAGATTGATTTGGCTTCGCAAGAGGCACTCTCGTTGGCAGCTGCAAATGATTTAATGTCAAAATTAAGAGTTGAGGTTGAGCCTTTTAAGGTTATTACAGATGATACTAGTCAGTGGGAGGAAAAATCTGCAGCAGTGAGTTTAGCCAATAAAATACAGAAGAACAAGAGGAACAAACTTTGGCGGAAAAGAAAGAGGAAGCGTGTAGCAGAAATGCTTGCAAAGGTGGTCACATTTTCAGATTGTCTGCTCCTCACCCCCCCTTTCTATCCCTCATCCCTCCCTCCCCCACCCACACACACACTCACTCACAAAAAGAAAGAAGAGAGGAAACAACAACAGGGATAGGAGGCTTCTTTTGTTAGATAATGTTTTCAGAATTATGTTCTAAGCTTATATGAATTTTGATGACCGATGAACTATAGGAGCATGAGCGATTTGACCAAGCTGATCAAGAAGCTGATGAATGGAGAGCTCAAGAGATAGCTAAGGATATTGCAAAGCGCAAGGTATCAAAAATAATGTATTAAGTTTTTGTAACAACTCAGTCTTGAGCTGTGAATACTTCCATACCATATTTAATCCTTTTAAACCAATTGATTGTCTCCTGTTCAATCCACATCCTTTCTGGGAGAAGGTGTTAATTGCACCAATACAAAAAGGTCTTTGAAAATTAGTTTACTAATAATTAAGAAACCTTGAAGAAACTAATTACTTTTGAACCAAACTCTTTTGATATAACAAACTATTGATGCCAATCTTAAAGAGTTGGTTCAAGTCACATTAGACAATGATAATTATCTTTGAAAAACACTTTGCATGTTGAGAATTTTAAGTCATTCTGATTGCAAAGTGCAAACTAGTCTCTTTGTCAACAGACTAATTAGTATATTCTCTTTAACTATTGTTAAACTCAATGCCTCACTTGGTTAAATTATATTACTGTTCTTTTTTCCTTATCATTGCAGTTGTATCCTGCCGTATTATAAGTAGATAAGATTGGGCTTTCAAGGAACTAAGTTATTCACATTTTCAACTATTGGTGTTAATGTGTTATCACTTGAAAGCATTTCTTCTCTTAGTGCTCTCAGCTCTGACAGTTTTTTGTAACAACTTGTGGAATTGAATTTTCCTTTTCTGGAACTTTGATCTAATACTTTGTTCTAATACTTTGTTATTCTGCCTGTCTTATTAGTTCTCCTGCACTGGTTAGTTTCCACTTTCCATGCATAATTGGATATTGTTGCCCTGATCATGTTGGTTGTCTTTAACTTTGGTTTGTCACTTTGACTTACTAATTGCAATGTCGTTTGCATGTAATTGGTGTGCAGGTAGAAAAGATGAAGGAAATTGTGAAGATTAAGGCGAAAGAGGAAAGAAAGAAATTAGAATCTGAGGTGAGATTAAAAGAACTGACTTCACTAGTTCATCGGAATTATTGGGGCATTTTTTATTTTATTTTTATGATTAATCTACAAGATTTACTTCACATGTATGGATTCCACCTTCATCTTTTTGAAAAAGTTTTACTTCACATGAATCCATTTGCAATATTGGGTCATTTCAATTTTTCCATTATTTAACTACAAGGTTGTACTTCATACGACTGTTGATTCAAGATTGAAGAGGTGTGGTATTGTTGTGAATTATATTTGCCAAATTGTTTCTGTTTTCAACTCATTTTAGGCTCAACCCAATTGCATGAATTGTCTATGCTCCATCTATGATCTTATAATTTTTTGTTATTTATGCCAGCAACTTGTTATCCAGAAAGAAGTTTACAGACTTGACAATTTTAACTCGCTTATTGTTGATGTGAGGTTAAGAACTTAAGAGGTTGTCTGCCTTTGCGTTTCTTCTCTTTTACTGTTTTACAGTTCTTAATTTCTAATATGTGTTTAATTATTTACAGTATTTTGTTAATAATTGATTATTTGATCTCGCAATTGAGTTAATTGCTCTTTGGTTATTTTCATTGCGGTTCTTCTTTGGTTTCTAGGTACTTATAATTTTGAAATCTTAAAACTTGTACCTTTGGGTAACATGGATTGATTGTTAAGTGATTTCTAGAGTATATGTCGCTATTAATCTATTATTACTTTCCAATTTGTCAGCATTTTTAATGCTGTTGTTTCTATATATTCCTTAATATTTTTCTGGTTTTATTTGCACAAATATGTTGGTTCAAAATTCAGTTTGAGCTGGTATTGACTGTGGAGAAGTTACAAGAATTGCGTTCAATCAGGATCCAGAAATTGAAAAAACAAGGTGCGTTTTTGGTGCAGTAAATGTCTGCACTGGTATGACCTTTTGCTATTACTATTAAACCAAACGAGAACATAATCCATATAGTTGCTACTATTGTATTTATCATATATTGGGGTGTCTTAACCTAATTTATAAAAGAGAGGTTGGTATATTTCTCGGAAGTCGTAAGACAATACCTCGAACATTCACATTTTTCTTGGCTTCCTGAATTACCAAAGTAATATGTGCAGCTTAATTAAAAGGCTAAAATTAATTTATTTATGTTATCATTAAAGGGACAGTGAGGCATTCCAAATTTGATAATCTTAGTGGGAATGTGCAATACAGTGTTTGCATCGTCTTTCACTGTTATGCATATAGGCTAGGATACTTATATACTGCGGTTACTTCCATATCAAATACAACACCTTTTTTTTTTTGTAACATCATCAGAGATTCTCTAATCATGCAGGCCATTTTCTCCCCGAGGAGGATGACAAGTTTCTTGAGAGAGTACGAGCTGCAGTTGAAGAAGAGGAGCGCCAGGCAAAGGCTGCAGCTGATGCTGGTACTGCTAAGGATGCCATTGCAACTGCTGAGGAAGCTAGGAAAATCATCCAGAGTCATGGATCAATCTCAGAAGATCTAAGCAGTGGTAAAGGTGGAGATAAGGAAAGTAGGGACCAGATAATTGAGAGTGAAAATCGAGGACGTTTGGATGCAGTCGCTGATAAGGAATCTGGAAACCAGGGATCAGAAGGACCAGGTGCTGGCAGGGCTTGTGATTCTCTAGCAAGCTTGCCCCTAGAATTTTATCACTATTACCATGGCAGCAATACTGATATGGGGACTCTTATTGAGGTGATTTTAGCAATGTTGTGCTTAAATTCTTGGTATTTTGCTTGGCACTACCTTTTTGCTTAAAAATCTATGTGGTCACACGATTGTTACTTGTAATAAAGCAATTTTGATCACCTGATATTTAGTGGCAGCTTTTGTGTTTTATTGGCACTCATATAAAATTGCAACTGCCTTCTGGAATAGCATATGCATACACTTGGGTAACTTGCAGTTTTCTTGTTTAAGCCTTTACAGGCTTAGGTTTTACATGCACTTCACTGTTTTGTTCAAATATATTATCTGTGATAATTTCTTGAGTCTGAATAGTCTAGTTTACTTGAGGTAACTTTATCCTTCCATGCAGGTTAGAAGATCATGGGATGCATTTATTAGACCTGGAGGAAGGTGAGGATAGCATTCATATACAATTTTCATTTTCGTATTGTTTGTTTGTGACTCTTGTTGTCATTGGAGACTCCTTTGGGTCAGAGTTGTCCCATTTGAAGTACACCCATTCACACATAAATGCACATGCTTTTACAATTGAATGAGTTTAGCAGTGTATCTGATTGTGCTTTCATTTGAAACACAAAGAACATTTCATGTTGGTGAAAACGATGTATCTTCTTTTTCCTAGACTTGCTTCAGATCCTTCAGAATAATCCTAACCTGCTAATGACAATGCACCTGACATCTGCTTTTTGCAAGTGTCAGTACCACTACTTTCGCCACTGCAGTCCAGTTGCACCACCCTGGTCACTCTGGCTGTATTGCTTAAGCAACCAGGAGTAGCCTCCATCAACAAGCCACACATGGTCCAGCACATGTTTTTTTATATATAACATGTTTTTAGATGGTTAAAAATTAACATTTTTCAGCATATACTCCATTTTGAATATGAAATTTATTTTCTTGCTTATCCAAAGTACACTTTTACGTTGCATCTTTGAGAATCTAAATTTACCTTTTTAAATACAATCAAAGCAAATGTTCATCACTTAGTATTATAATGGTGACTTGACGGCTAAATTTGAACTATTGTCTTACTGATGCTAGTGCTATATTTCAGTCACGTATTTGGGCCACACCAGTAGATGATCTTCTTGTTCTTAATGTCCTATTTGTTGATTAATTATACTAGAGAAAAGAACTGATGACCTTTTCTCTTTATAGTAATGTATGGGATCCTTTTTTCCTTTTCAAAGATTTTATGCACTGTATGATATATAGAGTGACTTGAGAAGTGCATTTATACTTCAGCTGGCCTAACTTTCCCCCTTACTACAAATGGATGTTAGCCTAGTTGCTAGAAAAAAGGGGAACTTCAAAAATAATGAACTTTTCCCCTGCATCATAGTTATAACTTCACTATTTTTTAAAAAAAAATTCTGCTTGTGCGTAACTTCTTTTGCAGCCGGATACCAGGGCACTGGATTCAGCCACCACCTCCAGCAGATGAGATATGGGCATCTTACATGGTGAAACCTAAATGATCTCTATCAATTGCAGACCTTCACTTCTTAGGCACATGAGTTGGGGTATGTCGTGTTTGTATATATTGACAACTTCCCTTGATTAGACACTTTCTTGGTCCGCTAGCTCACTTTTGAAAACCTCGGACTCAATTTCTTTTCAATGAATGCCGAATTAAATCAAGCAAGATTCATCTTTCTCTCAACAATACTATTACTGAAGCAAGTAGTAGGAAATAATACATCTGAATATGGGCATATGATTTTTATAATCTTACAGCAGTACCATAAACATTATTTCTTGCCCAAAATTGATTATATAATTTATTTTCAGCAATGAGGCTCAAATAATTAAAGCGATCTAGAGCATATACCGCCCATCTCTGAAGGAAAGATTGGAAAGTTTTGTTGCGGAGCTGTGCAAAAAGTTCATGCTATAAAGCTGCAACTCTAGTCGGGCATTAAAGCAACTACCGAGAATAAGAACTATCCTTTGTTAAGGGCATAATTTACAAAACCATTTAGATTTCAAGCCTTGGAGACAAGGATTAAGCAACATGATATCTCATAGCTCAAAGATTTCTTCTTGCTTCACTCGTGTACATGAGGAGCACCAATTATACATACATATAAACCTTTGCTGAATTGCTGAAGAGGTAAATGGGCATCATGGAAGGCAACTTTTACTCTGAAATAGTATAAGCAATATAAAAATTGCGTCTTGCTTTTACAAATTCATCATTCAATCAGAAGAATTTGAGCAGGTTACTGAATTGAAATTTCCAAATTCAGTACTTTTATAGAGAATTTGACATTTTGTATTGGAATCCGGCAAAGGGCTTTGTTACTACGGTTGCCTGGTGTCTTCTTTTGCTAATTGTATGGTGGGGATGCATATATTTTGTTTCTATTATTTAGCATATTCTGAATTTTGATATGTATGTTGTTTATTGTAGTACATTTTCATTTTATTTGTGGAAATTTCCAGGATTTTTCCTTGTAGTGTTCATATTCTGGATATATGATCTTAGCCTAAATATACCGACTTTTAATCTTTGTTTTTTCCTAAGAATAGAACTTGTATATTTAAATTGAAACATAAGCAAAATGTATTATGCATGGAGTGATTATTTAACAAGTTTAGCTTCTTTTTTAACTTCAACCTGGCTATTCACATTTAGTTAAAGCATAACGTAAGCTCCTCAACAGGACTCCCTGCTTATCCCACAATCAAACTGAAAGAATTGAGCAAGACTACTACACACACAAATTCAGAGATTACTAAAATGTACAAAAGCTCTTTAAAAAAACATCAATTAAACCATAACATAACAATTACAGAAACTGCTTTTAAAACATTTACCATGCACTAGATCCATGACATTGAAGTAAAAATTTGCTCAAGTCCAAAAGCCAAACACTACAGGAAAACAGGACAGCCAAGTACAGAAAAAGAACAATCACCCACTGAAAAACCCACAACCTCCTAGATCTCAACCATGATTAGTTCTCTAAGCTCTCTTCTTGTCTTTTAATGGTCCTCTTGGAATTTTACTCAAAACCCTTGCATCAAACACAGCATACTGCTTCTTGATCTCAATCGCTACTTTCTCTGCTAATGGGTCGATTTTGTCCTCGTACTTCTCATAGAGAACAGGAACTGTGTGTAGCAACACAAAAGCTGTTTCACAGACCAAAATCGTTAGAACATAATTATAAACAAGTGTGAAATCAGAAACTTAAATGAAGTTTAGTATTCCTTACTTATATAGAACAATGTCAAGAAATCGCACCAGCTCCCCACAACTGACAGAACCCCCAAGCCAGCAATTATCTGAAATATTCAAAAGAACTTATTCCATAAAATCAACATATCAACAAATATATATCATTGCACTTGATAAGTATGTTTGATTCTTGCACCTCACACAAACACACAAAGTGTACTATGGTTACTACACTACAACAAATTTACACATTTTTTGCATAGGAAACTAGGCTGCTTAAGGCTACTTACTTGGGCTTATATTCTATAAAACTTAGTTCGTGTATTTTAACAGAAAAGAGGAGTATTTTTTATTTATTTACAAGTTTCACACTTCTCCCCTATGAAGAAAATTATAGGGGGAGACATAAAATGATTAAAATAAAAACAGGAACATACAGCCAAGAACTTCTTTAGATCTCTTCCAGATGCAATTTCTCGCAACACAACAAGTGCTCGGTTGATTTCAATTCTTAATGCAGAGACAATCTGGAGATAAGGTTCTTCTGGAAGGTGGACTTCTGGGATACGAGGAGGAGACCTGTTGCTAAAACATTCAGCCAATGCACGCAACAAGAAATCAAATAAAGCATCAAAATGCAATAATTTGGAAGCTCACTTTTTGATGAAGGTCGACGCATTGGACCATAAGAACAAGATGGCAAGTGTTAGAATTGAAATGTGGCATAACAAGGTTATCAGGTGGTACTCAAGCAGTTCAAAAAGAACCCATATTGCAGTTGCTCCGCCGAGCACTGAAGCAGATATCTTCTTGTTCCTCCACAAGAATACATCAGCAGCTGCACCAAATAATTGCACTAATTTTATTCACAATACACAGAAATATATATACATATATAGACACACACACACATACATCAAAATCCATTGCATATTACACCTTAATTTTCTTTGCATATATCTAAGTTCAGAACAGAACTAAAGTAAAGCAATAATATACCTCTCCGTCCATCTTGACCTTCAAACATTGTAAGTTAGTTGCAAGCATTTTAGAGTTCAAATTTACCTTTAATCAGACCCCACCCCTACTGATGACAGATTGACCGGGTCAGAATTTTTCGTCAATTTATCGACTCGAGCGTCAAGTGTTCAACAAATGATTTCAAGTAATTGGGTTAAAGATTATTTAAGAGAGTACAATTTATGTGTTATTGGACTGACCCAATTCAGCAAGTCAATTTATATTCATTTGGGCCTTCTAATTAAGCATCATTCGTGTTACTTCAAATCAGCCCATGCCAGACATGTAAAGGAATAAAGATATGCCAACACTTATTTAATCATGTGGGCCGTACCTTTTTAATTCTTCAAGTTATCAGACTCAGCATATTCTCCATCATGTAAACATAGCAATTCAAGTGGGCTTCTCAACATTAATATTTATGAAGCAAAACACGGATTCCAATTAAGGTCCACTTAAGTGATCTGATTTCAGCATGTCAACATATCATTTTGGTGGGCCACGTTTTTTTGTTGCAATCATCAAGCTGGACAATGTTAATTTTAGCAGTACACGCAAGAAGCTGGAGCATTATTTTAAGTCCTAGCAGTACACGGAAAGCTGGCAACGTACACGGCATGGAAAATCTCTTAGCATCTAGAATTAATTCTAAATTCTATTCTAATTAGGATTTCTTTTCCAATTTGATTTCTATTTCCTTATAGAAATTAGGGTTATAGTTTATAAATTCCTATTAGGATTTGGATTGTTTTGAGTAGTATAAATAGAGGTCCAACTTAATGTAATCAACACATTATACATTATTCATTATTCAATATATTTGTGAGGTTATTCTCTACTTTTGGTTCTTTGAAGAATTCCTAAGTATTTTTCTTAGTTATTTCTTTGAGATTCAATTTGACTTATCATACAACAATTCATAGTTGTGTGTGGCGTCTTCTACCGCATCAATCGTCGATTGTACCGAGATTACCGCTTCAATATAAGCGAGGGGTCAAGGTGTCGTTGGTGTCCATTCAACGCAGAATTCCGAACGCGAGCAATTGTACCAAGATTACCGTCTACATATAGGCGAGGGGTTAAGGTGTTGCAAGCAATTCACCCAACAACTGTGCTAGAAACGATCGGGGCGGCGACCACCTCACGCAAGCGTGCCGTGGAATCTATCACCTACGGTCATATTTCTCAAAGAAAGAGAAGTCTAGAAGTTAATTGATCATGTCCTCCGTTTATAGGGAAGAAAATACATATTGGAAATATACAAATTCACAGAGTAGTTAAATGTAAAACTACTCTTATCTTTTATCATAGCAAAGGATTAACATAAATAAGAAAACCCAAAATGTTAAAATGTTGCTAGAGAAAGTTAGCTAAATAGATATCCTCCAAACTACATGGTTGGTGTTGGGCTTGGTATATAATTAAGAAGTTCAATAAATAAATGCGACCCTATTCAAACCGCAATGCATTTTAACCTCCATCATGTTATAAAGAAAAAGCAGATCCTCTACCAAAAATAATAAATAAATAGTCCATAGAATACCAATTAAGATAAACATATCTAAAGGCACTTTAAACCTCTAAAACCCCTGATATGCCTTGGTTAAACCTGAAAACATTTCTTTCAAAAAAAGCTGTTGCACGTATAACAGCTTGCGGTAAAAGTAGATGCATTTTATACCACAGTTTTCTAGTTATATATATAGTGTCCATATTATTGATAAACATATAAATATATGCGTAAGCTTGAATGTGATTAAACTCAGAGATCTAAAGAGTAAACTATAGAAGCCTAATTTACACAATCACAGTCCTCCATAGCTAATTCAGAATTGAAAATTTCAACTTAAAAATAAATAATCCCTCAGTCTCAAGATCAGTCCCATCTAAACTTTATTTCCAAAACACGTATATTAGCCTTAAATTTCATTTTAAAAATCAGTTCACGAAACCATAACAGCTAAATCATACATAAGAACAAATTAAAACAAAAATAAAATCAATATAAGTATCTGATACAGAGAAAAGGATAGAGACGGTACGTTTTCCACCACCGAAGACCTTGTGAACCGGTTTCTCCCTACCAAACAGCCTATAGATCTTCGACTTCATCGAGGACGACGGCGGCGAAGTAGGCGATGCCGGAGACTTCTTCACCGGCGACTTCTCAGAGTCCGAGTCGGAAGACGATGACGAATCATTGCCGTGAAACTTCTCCGTTATCTTCTCCATCAACGACTCACCCTTCGGCTCCGGAATCTCGCCGTGCTCAGCCATAATTCCTCTAATCTGCTACAAAAACCTGGAGAGATAATCAACTGAAAATACACGAACTAAAACCTGTGTGAAATACTGAAATATGGTGAATAAGTGTTCTCTTTCCAATATTAATATACGTGTAGCGGTGTACGCGGTACGGGAGGAGTCCGAGGCTGAGGTTCGGGTGGCAGGGGATGTAGGTTCGGAAGGATTTCGAATTTTTTGGGTATTTCGAGGTATAACGGCGTTAAGTGACGGCGAGGGTTTAAAGGTCGTGACGGTAACTTGTTTTGGCTGCTTTATGGACTATGCGTGGGCTCACAAAATATAATTATCGGTTGATTTTGGTTTTTAAAATATGATTATGATTCTTTTTAAGAATTAAAATCATATTAATTATTTTTAATATGAATTATGTGGATTGAAACCGTATGATTATAGTTCAAATATAGGTCGATCCATATTTTAAATTTCAAATATACCATTATTATGATCCAATTAAATAAATTATTATTAAATATATCATTTATACATAATTACTAAATATTACTCCATTCGTCCCATGATAAAAGTTTTGGTGGACTTTTCACATATATTAAAAAGGGGAATAAAATGACAAAATTGCTCATAATAATATGTCATTAAATATGGAGAGAGAATTAAAATAAAAAAAATATGAGATATTTAATGATACGGGCATAATAGGAAAAAATGTATAAAAAATTAGTTATTAAAGGAAGATGGACATTTAACATGGGACTACTCAAATTAGTATTCCCTCCATTCCTAAATAAGTGTCGTTTAAAATTTTTGCACATGAATTAAGAAAGTCATTTAATACTATCATTTAATAATTAAAATATGTGTGAAATTCTATTACTATTCCTTTATGGGAAATTAAAAACTATTAATACTAAAACTGAGAATTTCTTGGGACAATGAGAGAATGTAAGTAATATAGAAAAGTAAATAATTTATAAAGTTATAAACGACAGATAATTTAGAACAATTTTTTTTTCTTTTAAAACGTCACTTATTTAAGAATGAAGGGAGTAATAAGGATTTTTATCCCGAAACGGAGAAAGTATTTTTTTGGGGAGGGAGTAAGAGTAGGGTGGGGTGGGTGGCTCACCGACCTGATAAAAGGAGTGGGTGACACGTGTAAAGGTATAGTGAGGTTATGCTGACGGGCCTTTGTGACTGTATTCTTTTGGGCGGTCAGGATTAGATTTATTTCAGACATCAATTGGGCTCCACAGAACATAAAGTCTTTTCTTTAGTATACAAACAAAGAAAGATTATACGGGTGGTGTAGTATAACAATTGTTTATTGAAACCTATATTTTTATGTTATTTTTTTTGATATTTTTACATGTAAAATTTACATATTAAATAATGTATCGAATTTTTATTAATTAATATTTAGACCCTATATATAAAAATATTAAAAAATAATATAAAAATATCAGTTTCTTTGCTTACTAACATAAAACTAAACAATTGGGGAGACCAATATTTAATTAAACCTATTAAATCAAGCTTCTCGTGGTGAGTTTGTTCAAATGGATTAAGATACATGCAACACCACCTTAGACCTTAGTCACTCATTTATGACAACAAATGGAGTACCAAATAGTTGTTCACATAATTCAAAAGAAAAGACGCGCGCTATATATTCGGAAAGTTTTTAATTAAGGGGAGTGTATTCAATTAAGATTTTTAAAAAAAATTTTTAAGTGATAGACTTTTGTAGAATTTGTGGAATTTTAATGATTTTTAAAGATTTTTTAAAAATGACTTTTATAGACTTTATAAAATAAGTAACAGACATTTATAAACTTTGTATCAAGACTGTGATAGACTTTTGTATACTTCTAATATATTTTGTAACTTATATTAATTGTTAATTAGTCCATGTGTACAACTTCTCCCTCTTTTTTCACGAACTAAAGTAAATCTCTTTATATTATTGTGGCATGAGATTTTATACATGTTAAAAACGTTCATATTATGACTAGCCCAATGTTAAAAGCCGCCCCGACTGTCGTAAAATTTATGTTCTCATTTCACGAAGAGAAGCGGTGAAAGAAAGGGTGAGCTCAACTAGCCAAAGAAGAAATATTATGACTAAGATAATGCAGAATAAATTATCATTAGCCTTCAACAAATGTTAAACCGATAAAAAATACAATAGACAAACCGGTTTAATATGAAGCAGAATATCTGATCCATTAAAAAAGTCAAGTAGAAAATAAAGTCTACTATCTTTTAGGTTTAAAAGGTTTTCATCAATTTTTTTTTATCATTTGAGACTCAAACTTAATAAATAAACCACCATATCTAATCATCCCCGCATCACGGTCGAGGATTTTCATCAAATTATCAATGGTCATGACTATACCGAATCACCCCTGGTCATAATCATACCAAAAACTATCCATCAATTGCATTCTGTGCCAATTGAGGACTTTTATCACATCATTTATAACAAAGCCATGATTATACAAGAATGATCCCCTCATCATAATCATACTAAGTTCATCTACGCACGTAAGCGTAAGCGAAGATAACATAATATAAACGTGAGGATGATGACAATGACATAATAATTCAATAAAACAAGTTCAAGAATTAATTTATCTAGGAATTATTAACGTCAAATTGTCAACAAGATACTATTTTTGTAGAGTAAAATTCAAGAATGATCGGAAGAATATTTCCATGAAAGATATCTTTGGATGAAGCCTTAAATATCAAGGATATTCCACTAATTTCATGGAGTATAGAAGTCAAAGTTTTAACCATTTGGGTATAATAAAGAATGGAATAACAAAAGAAATCACCCGTGCATGCAGTACCCAGATAGGCAAAGTTATTCAATGAGAATAATAATAACGGAACCAAGTCGGGTGAAATCACACCGGCGGGATGATCCAATGTAATAATAAATCTTTGAATAATAAACAATGGAACCGTGTCAGGTGTAAAACATGCACAGGATATTCCAATGAGAATAATAAATGTGGAATAATAAACAATGGAACGTGTCAAGGTGTAAAACACACGCATGAGGATATTCCAACAGAATAATAAAGAATGGAATAATGAAGAAGATCACCAAGTATAGGGGATTCAGCAGATACAAAGTTATTCCAATGAGAATAAATAAGAATGGAATAATATAAGGATTTCACCAAGTATAGGGTATCTGGCGTATCAAAGTTATGTATAGGGTATGCCATTTTTACGAGTTATTCCAACGGAATAATAATGAATGGAATAATGAAGTTCTCTTCATGAATAAGAAAGAATAACACCACTTACGGTACAACAATTAATATTCCCTACCTTAGAAGAATCGAATATTGGCAAAGTGAAGTAGCGAGAATAATCTTCTTCTTTCTCTCTATAGATTTTCTCTCTATAGTTTCCGTGGCGCCCCAAAATTAGGTATACGTCACCCATCTTGGTCGCCACTTACATGGTACATAAATTCAAATACAACTTACTAATATAAGCATCGTGGTACAATACGACATAAAGCGTGAGTTTGAATACAAATATTGTCTACTAGATATTATACAAACTCAAAAGGAGTCCTCATTACAACTATTATCACACTATATCACGAATAGTGAGGACTACTAATCTTATCCCTCGGACCATTACTCGTTCTCCGACTCGTCCCATTTATGTTCTCATTTCACAAGAGAATAAAAAAAAAGGTGAGCTCAACTAGCCCGAAGAAATATTATGACTAAGATAATGCGTAATAAATTATCATTAGCCTTCAACGATGTTAAACCGATAAAATACAATGATAAACAACCGGTTTAAGCTGCAGCGGAATAAGCAATCCATTAAAAGAGTCGAGTAGAGAATAAAGTCTACTATCTTTTAGGTTTTAAAAGTTTTCATCAATTTTTATCGCCGAGACTCAAATTTTAATAAATAAACCACCACATCTAATCATCCCGCACTACTGCGGTCGAGGATTTTCATCAAATTATCAATGGTCATGACTATACCGAATCACCCCGGTCATAATCATACCAAAAACTATCCATCATTGACATTACAGCCATCGAGGACTTTTGTCACATCATTTATATTAAGTCATGATTATACCGAATGATCCCGGTCATCGGTCATAATCATACTAAGTTCATCTATGCACGTAAGCCAAAAGATAACATAATATAACATGAGAGGATGATGACAATGACATAATAATTCAATAAAACAAGTTCAAGAATTAATTTATCTAGGAATTATTAACGCCCAAATTGTCAACAAGATACTATTTTGTAGAGTAAAATTCAAGAATGATCGTAAGAATATTTCCATGAAAAGATATCTTTGGATGAAAGCGCAAATATCAAGGATATTCCACTAATTTCATGGAGTATATAAGTCAAAGTTTTAACCAATTTGGGTATAATAAAGAATGGAATAACAAAAGAAATCACCATGCATGCAGACTTGATGTAGGCAGGTTATTCCAATGTAATAATAATAATCGGAACCAGGTCGGTGAAATTCATTGGCAAACAGGATGATCCAACAGAATAATAAATTTGAATAATAAACAATGGAACCGAGTCCGGTGTAAAACACATGTGACAGGATATTCCAAATGTAATAATAAATGTGGAATAATAAACAATGGGAACGAAGTCAGGTGTAAAAAACACATGCATGGATATTCCAAATGAATAATAAAGAATGGAATAATGAGAAGAAGATCACCAAGTATAGGGGATTCAGCGTATACGAGTTATTCCAATGTAATAAATAAGAATGGAATAACATAAGGATTTCACAAGTATAGGGTATTGCATTTATATACAAAGTTATGTATAGGGTATACCACTTTTACTGAGTTATTCCAAATGAATAATAATGAATGGAATAATGAAGTTCTCTTCATGAATAAGAAAGAATAACACGGGACCCATGCACAACAAATAATACTCCTTACCTTAGAAGAATGAATATTGGCAAAGTGAAGTAGCGAGAATACTTTTCTTCTTTCTCTCTATAGATTTTCTCTCTATAGCTTCTCTCTATAATTTCTCTCAGTAGTTTCAATTGAATTCGTAAGAAAATAATGAAGGAATGAGCTTCATTTATAGGAAAATAGAATGCATAGTAATTAATCCATGAGCTATCCAGATTGATTTACTTTAATCGACTATCCATATTTAAAGCAAAATCTTTTAAATAAAATATAATATATTCTATTTATATAAAAACATTTTACTATGCAAAACACTATGCAAAAACACTACGCAAAAAATACTACGCAACACTACGCATAATAAAATATAATATATTCTATTTATAGAATAATTTTAATAAAGATTCATTTTATATAAAAGATGTTTCGCTTTTATTACGTTAATAATACTGAATAAAACAAAACGTCATTATCGCATTATAATAATTCATATTATTAATCGACAATAATGGAATCAAACCGAGTGACTTACTCACATAAAGATCAATAATCAATACAGGTAATGCTACTACGCAACCACACGTATTCATTGTACTTTTACTAAAGAATAGTTTAATAAAGATCAAGCGGTAAAACTTCCGTCATTATTTCAATAAAATATTTTTGTCGTTTTTCAATCAATCCGACAATAATTACATTATGGGATCCACCAATGATTGAGTCGTTTATCGAATATTCCCTTCTAAACCGAATATTCCTCGACCAATCGAATATAATATAACCACTGCATACTTTTGCAAAATTTATAAATACTACCCACAACTATAATATTATCTCAAATTTACACCATAATATTAAAAATTATTTAAATAAAAATTTAAATCTTTATTGATAAAATCTGGGGTCTCACAACTTCTCTCTATAATTCTCTCTACAGAGTTTAAATTGAATTCGTAAGAAAATAATGAAGGAATGAAGCTTATTTATAGGAAAATAGAATGCATAGTAATTAATCCATGAAGCATCAGAGATTGATTTACTTTAATAATCGATTCGGTCCATATTTAAAGCAAAATCTTTTAAATAAAATATAATATATTCTATTTATATAAAAATAAATACATTTTACTTATGCAAAATACTACTATGCAACACTACGCAAAAACACTCTTGCAACACTACGCATAATAAAAAATAATATATTCTATTTATAGAATAACTTTAATAAAAGATTACATTTTATATAAAAGATGTTTACATTTTATTACGTTAATAATCTGAATAAAATAAAAGCGTCATTATCATTATAATAATTCATATTATTAATCGACAATAATGGAATCAAATTGGTGACTTTCTCATAAAGATCAATAATCAATACCGCTAAGTGCTTACTTGCAAACCACACGACATCTTTGTTTTACTACCGAAAGTAGTTCAATGATTATCAACGGTAAAACTTCCACCGTTATTTCAATAAAATATTTTTGTCGTTTTCTCAATCCGACAATAATTTTGTTGTGGGTCCACCAATGATTGAGTCGTTTATGCGAATATTCCCCTAAAACCAAGAATATTCCCTAACCAATCGAATATAATATAACCACTTGCATACTTTTGCAAAATTTATAAATACTACCCACAACTATAATATTATCTTAAATTCACACCATAATATTAAAAATTTATTTCGACAAAATTTAAATCATTATTGATAAAATCTGGGGTCTCACACTTTATGCATATGTGTACGCTTTTTAGTAGGAATACCAAACTCTGTATTTCACAAAATAATATGACAATAAAAATCTATATGATCAAAAGTTGCAAAACTTCATACATGTGTTATCTATATATTATTATTGTTAAACAATATATATATACATCATATATACATACACATCATATATTATTTATTATTTTTGCCAATTAGTATTAAAGTGTCTCAAAAATTAACAGTAATTTTTTTCGTTTAAAATGTCAGAAAACTAAAAAAATAAATACACATCATATATTTTCTATTTTCATATATTATACTTACATAATTTTTACAACTGAATAACTGATATGAGATACATAATCTTTACAACTGAACAACTGATATGAGAGTTTCATGATCTCATATTTATTGAACAAATCTCTTTCCTCCAGTGGCGAAGCCGGCGAAGCCGGCGAAGCCAGGATTTTTTGTCAATGGGATCGAAATTATTACTGAGTTATAAATAATTTGGCGGGGGTTCGGGGGCAGCGCCCCGAGCCAATTTTTTTAATACTTTATACTTTTATATACACTATATTGACTCATACTAGATATTTTTAATCACAACTGTTCATAAGTAATTCATTATTTATTTTTATAAATAATATTATTATTTAGTTTAAAATATTATAGAGAGATACATATATTAATAGGATATGAGTCATACGTGATTAAGATTTGATTGACAAAGTTATAAATTTTCAATTTGATCCCGTATAATAGAAAATTTATAAAATTTTAATGGGGTCAATTTATATATAATACTTAAAAATTTTAAAATTTACTTTACATTATAAAACAAATTTTTTTTCCAGTGGTGGCGATTGACCCCATAGAACCCTATGTGGCTTTGCTAACGCTTGCTTTCTCTTTCTATTGGAAGCTTTTAACTACCGCTTTTTTCTCACCAATTCAGATTAGGTATAGTTATTTGTTTACTTATTACTATATCTTGTTAATTCTCTTATTATAATAAATCCAATTATTTTTATGGCCCAAATTTTACCAAATTATTTATCCATCACATATTTAATATTTATTAGTTCATATAAAATAAATAACTAGTTTGACCCGATAAAAGACAAAGTCCAAGTAATAACAATTTTATCCACCTTTGTGTTTATTTGGAAGTCTTTAGAAATCTTTAGAGATGAGGTAAGACTTTGAATATGGGTTGATAGTTATAATTCTTCTTCTAAAGTCTGTCAAAGTCTTTAAACTCTTTAAATGTCTTGATTGAATACAACTAACTTTTACAATCTTTAAAAATCTTTAAAAATCTTAATTGAATTCACCCCCTAAATTACAATTAGGATCTATATCAAATCATGAGATTGAAAAATATGATTATAAAGTTATTTTACTGTATCAATATATCAAAAACATTATAAGTTGTTAGGATATTTTATATGAATCACACATCCGATAAATTAGATGATGTTTATTGGAAAATCTATCCAACCATCAAGAAACCTCGTCGTATGAATCAAATCTAGAGTGTTATCGAAGAAAGGGAGGCGTTGATTTATGGTCAAGTATAGAGGAACTAGGCCTCTAAGAGCAATCATTTCGTTAAAAGGTTAAAAGGTGCCCCGAGATTGATAGATGCAGAAACAATAGTTACATTGAACTCCCTCATTCTAGCAGCAAAAGTACCTGTACCTACACTAAAATCAAAGCCAATTCTTATCTCTACTGGCTTCAAATCCAGCACTTCAGTTATGAGAAAATCTGCAGTTAGATTCGAGTTTGGGTCTTGATATATGGGTGTAATCCATCGGGGCATTTCGTGATCAGTTAGATTGAAACAATCTGCACATTTGAAGAACCCTTTGCGTGTGGCGTTTTTAGCCAGGCAACTGAAGTTCTTGCACTGATACCGACTCCACCGGACATTTTTATCATCAGGAAGCCTCCACAAGGACTCGTTTATTGAGAATGGCTTGGCATAAAATTGAGGAGCTCTCGATAAGCACCTTCTTCTAGGTAGTGGATCACAGCCACGAACCATCAGTTTTTGAGCTAATTTCCAATCATCTTGGCAGATATCCCCAATATCGTAATCCATGTACTCTTCGAGTTCTTCCTATATGGCAAAACAAGCATGACCAATGCTTGTGAAGGTTCCATTAGCTCCCATGAAGTTCTGTTTCCGTAATCTGTTGGGTTTGATCCTAATGTACTTACGGATCTCTTCTATCAAGAAGTAGTCAGCAGGCTCATCAGAATGTTGTTTCGGTCTTGACAAAGGATGAACAGCTTCAAGTTTACCATTTTCCAGCCGACTTCCTTCAATATGCGGGAGGGATTTCTGGACAACCTAAACCAGACCCAAAATATCTGCAAGAACAGCAATATATCTATGCGCAGACTCCTCTGGAAAGTCTCTCGTATCATTGATTTCTTGTTGGATTTTCTGAATAACAGTTTCCAGAGTTAACTTCATCTCTCTTTCAGTACTGCCAAAGCTCATAGGGTTATTAAAGTTGCAGAAGGTGTCAGATATAACAAAAGTTCTGAGTAGAATTTTGACAATGTACCAACTACCAATACAGACGAAAAGGGCAAGGGATCCCAAAACAAAGATAAACCTAGGTACTCCTTTCCATGTTCCCAATTTGATTATGACATTTGCTTTACGCATCTGTTTTTAAGGGGACAGAAAAACTGAAGGTTCTCTATACTAGTGAGAACAAAACGAGAGCAATCAGCAGCAGTAAATCTACTCTAATGCTCCCAGAATCCAATAATATCCATAAAAGTCACATAAAAAAAATTAAGATCAAGATCTGATACAGAAATGTTTTGATCAATAACTGTATAGGATCTACTGACTCCTTATAGAATCCAGAAAAAAATAAATAGGATTTTACAGTGGTATAAGACTGAAACTAATTAAGAAAGAGGAAACACTTGTATTCGGAGTGTAAATGAATGAATTGCATTTTTATAACTAATAAGAAAGAGGAAACACTTGTATTCGGAGTGTAAATGAATGAATTGCATTTGTATTCCATCGAGTACCTGAGAAGCTAAGTAAAAGAGCTTTCGCTGGAGGAAAAGGGGATGGATTGAGCTTTTTATTGACTATTCAGGTATATAATTTAATGACTAATAAAGTTGAAGAAATGAATATTTGAATTCTTGAGATCAGAGTCTTCTATTCTTATTGTTTTGAGATCGATCATCTTGGGAAGATCAATAAGTAATTAAGTGGTGTTTATTGATCGATCATATTGTTTTATTGTGATTAGTTTAGAAGTTTGTAGTAGTTTAAGATGTTTAGTCAACCCTCCGAGACTATTATGTTCACTAAAAACTTTTTATTAAGCATTGCAAAAACCTATGATGTTGGACTAGGATCTATCCAAAAAAGGTAGTAAGAACCATCTAAAAAATGGTTGCTACAGTCACCTTTATTTGAAATGAGAAGCATGAAAATGTAAGTTTACGTAGGGGAATGAGAACCGATGCAGTGTAGGTTGCATACATAGGTTTACGATCCTAATTGTCTAGATTCGCCTAACCTGCATGCTAATATGGTTTAATGCTATAACTGCCTTCCAACTCACCGAAGTTTTCTTGTTGCTTGAGAAGTAGCTATAGCATCTTACAAAGACAGTCAAATATAGCAGCAACAAGACTTGATTAACAAATTGATGAACTTTTAACTTCATCAAGAAGCATAAAGAAATATCCATGAAGAGAAGTAGAAGTTATGCAGACCTATGATAAACTAATGACAGTACCATGGAATACTGCCTGACTAACGGAAGCCAACAGCTCAACATTGCACGTTGGGGCATCAAAAGTTGCAGGTGATATACAAAAAGAAGAAAAATAAAATCCGAAGCTCTTATAAAAAATAATTAATAAATATATCCGAAGTTACCGTTATTCAAGCTGAAGGTTGGAAACAGTGAGGCTGCATTGAAATTTCCAAGGCACTGATAATTTTATATTCATCGACTGTGGTGGAAGCAACCAAAATCAGTGGAAAGTTTCTTCCTCCCTGTTTATTTACCAACAACAAAGAAAACAGGAACAGAAATTCACATTTCCAGCTGTAGTACTGTTAGTCTGCTACAAATAATTTATTTCCTAATGCAAGGTTCAGAATTCAATTTAATAGACATATAGAGAAACTTCTAGGTATCGTGAACGTATATACAAAAAAGTAAAAAATGAAGTTACATCTCAAGAAACAATTCCATTATATATACTAAGAAGAACTGTAGATTATGCAAAATTTCAAACTTCTTCCACATGAATCAGCCTTAAGCCCATTAGTACAGCAAAATATTCAACAATATAGCACAATTTCAAGTCAATTGAACTAAACCAAGAATCCAACACAAAAAATGAAATCTTCAATCACTACAAATGAATATCAAAGAGAATTCCCAAATTCTTCCATTAACATTGCAATATGTTTCCAAGTTTCAATTCCAGAATCACAATCCATAACCAAAAACAAGAAGAAAAAGAAAAGGGAGGAAAGTTTTCTAATTCCCATCCATTACTAAAAACCCATTTTTTTACATTTTCAAAACAAAAAAAAAAATACAGAAAAACAATAATAATAATAATAATAATAATCAACCTAATATCACAAACTCTACTACTCAGCATCAATCAGATAAAGTATTATCCTTTGTTTTCTTCCAACTTATCACCGCTGTTACGAATTTCGGAGAATTTATTTTATTGATCATCACCTCCTCCGATTCCGACCATCAGAATACTGCGAAAGCGGAACCATCTCAGATAGCGGCGTCGACATTGGTGTCGGCAGCGGCGAGTTCCGGCAAACAGGGCACGAAGCATTCAGCTTCAACCAAGCATCAATACAAGTCAAGTGAAAGTAATGCCGACAATCCGGCAATGTCCGCAGCATCTCCGCATCCTTATAATCGCACAAACAAATCGCACACATCGAATCATTTCTCACCCCTTTCGAGAACGGGAACTTAGGGTAAGTATTTATCACGGCCTGATCGAGCCCCACAACGACGTTTTGCGAATCTTCTTCGTCGTCCTCAGCAACAAAAACTATGCGGGGTAAGATTATGCCGTTGTCGGAGGAGGCGGCGGTACTGGAGCTATTTGGATTGGGGTTTTGGCGGCGGCGCGTGAGGCGGCAGCAGATGTAGGACGCGAGCAGAAGAGTGGAGAGAAGGACGAGGAAGCCGAGGGCTATGGCGATGGCATAGCCTAACCCAACGTTTGATAGGTAATTTGGTGGTGGGTTCGGTTGTGCGCGGCGGTCTTCGGCGGCGGGAGTGGTGGTAGTGGCAGTAGCAGTACCGCTACTGCCGGTGTAAGTGAAGAAGGACATTGAGAAGGGAAAAGGGTGGTGGGGAAATCCATTTGATTAGGAGGAAAGATGAGAGAGAAAGAGGGGTGGAAGATTTTTTTAGGAAGGTGGGTGAGTGGCTTAGCTGCAGCATTTAATAGTATGGTTTGAATACGGAGGAGATCATTTATTAATTGGCCAAAATTTTGGGGAAGAAATCAAGAACAAAGGAATGAAAATTAAGTGATGACTCTGAGTTGGGGTAGGGGTCGGGTTCTAATGGGGAGATTGAAAATGATGGTGGTGATTTTAAGTTGGTCGGGTCGGGTTTCTCTTGGGTTTTTTTGAGAGGTCAAAAGATATGGGCTTTTGGGTTGGGGGCATAACGATACAAACTTATTGTGAATTCTAAATTTATTTTTATGCATACAAGGTTTATATGTTTTGTTATCTTTGGCTTGTTAGACATGTGATATTGATCTGGTTAAAAGATAGTGTGGGTCTAACGATAAGTTAGTCGTTAATTTTATTTTAAATTTGAGTTTAATTTCACCTACAACAGATAATTGATGACAACTCTATGTTATATACTTTTTGAACTTCGACTTTAATATAGGTGCAATGTGAGTTCCTTCGTATGTGTGTCAATGTTGTAAATGCGATAATAAGATTACATGGAATGAGATTGTAAAGTTCTTGTTTAGTAAAGGGTTGGAATGGTTAGAATTATGAGATAGTCGGACTAATCCTCCAGCTCGAATTAGCTTTTTCTTTTAATTAACTTGCTTTGGCGGTCCGTGTCCCTATTAGCATTTTTGTCTTGACAATTGTTGTAACTTGAAGTCGAATCTAAGATGTCCGAATTTATGATTCATCTCAGTGCAACCTTGAATCACTTGGTCAACTGTTGGGGTTGATTTTTACCAATAATTATGCAAGTTAATCTTTTAAATGCCACAATTTATTAAAGTAGAAATAAAATTTCATATCTAGGTACCAAAGAAGATTTAATAGTTTCATCTCTGTTCATGAGAGATAGGTGAATTAAGTAATGAAGAAAGAAGTCAAGATTCCTATACCATAAGAGCGAAGTTATGGGAAGTGCATGTTACTCTGTCTGAATCTTGGGGATATATATTCCCATTACCCATACATATATAGGAGTAATTAGTACATGGCCAGCAAAGCATACTACATGCTATGTAATGTGAACACCGGTTATTCTTTTCTTGCTGGCCTGAGTTGAGGAAAAAAACAAGTTTTGTGTTGTTTGTTTTTGATTTGTCAAAACAAAAACAAAAGGTTTTTTGACTTGTGGAAACAAAAACAAAAGGTTTTTGGGCAGCCCAAGTGTCTAGTATCTACCTATTTTAGTGAGCACTGAGCAGAGCTGCCCCAGTACCTTTATGGAACCTAAAGTTCAATTACCATCAATAGTAATGCATTGAATTTCTGATTAGATCAAAGCTATTTCTTTTAATAATTTTAGCCCTACACATGATAATTTCAATAATGGAGTTGTGTAGTGAATAGCAGTTTCTCTGTTTCCATTGTGTCCCTCCACTTAAATTTTGACACTTAGTCTCTTACTTAACACCAATTAAGTCAAAAATTAAATAAAAGGTCAGGTGTCAAAATTTAAGTAGAAGAACACAAGGAAACAGAAAAAATGGGGACAGGGGATCTGCTCTCTATGTAGTGTGCCAAGATCACTGACAATCATATTCTTACTAAACTAACTAAAGATCAAACCAAAGAAACATTAAATAAAAGAATAATAAACATATATAAACCTATAATTATAAAGCTCATCACCCCTCATAAAACTGTGGATAATTACATCAATAAACAACATATATGTAAATATTCATAGTCTAGATATCCACTTTCCTCTTGCATTTCTGTTGTTGAATTGCCTGGCTTGTAATATTCACCATCATACTACAATTCATCTTCACAGTAATATGTCTCTTAATAAAAGTCAACATTTTGACCCTCCCCCCAACTCTTGTATAGCTAGCAATTGGAATCAATCCAGAGCTCAAATCAGTTTGCAGATTAGGGTCACCCAAAAATCTGGCAGTGATCACATCCACCGTTACATTCATTTTCATCGTCCGTCTCGCCTTCGCCCGCCCCCCGGGCCCATGTGCCTCTCCGATGAGCACCGTGCCACCATAGTAAACGGTGGTCGTGGTGTTACTATATTTAAATGATGCAAAATTTGGATTCTTGACGGAAACTTGAGCTGTTAGGGACATATTTGCGGTTGAGCCGAGGTTGAGTTGATTCACCGTGATCCGGTTCAAGTTAATGACCGGGTTTTTTATTTTGAATACGGTGAATATCAAGATTATGATGATTATGGCTAGGGTGAGCAAAAGGGCAGCACAAATTTTGATGCAGTTTTTTCGACGTCGGAGATTTTTCTTGTTGCGGTGGACGTTGGCCGTTTCTTCCTCGTCGCTGGTGGGGTGGTCGGCGGCCGGTGCGAGTGGTCTAATTTGGTCCCTTTCCACCATGGTGGAATTAATTAAGCTTGGATTTTGATTTTTGGAGAGGGATGGATCGGAGGAGTTGTGGTGGAACTTGCAAGACTATGGATTTGTTTGTTTCTTATGTTGTGGTATTTTATACTAATGATAATGTAATGCATGTGAGTGTGGTTGGTATTGTGTGCTCAATGTTCTTCGTAACATTGACTGCAAAAAATAACTCAAATAAATTAGACCGGAAAAAAGAAAAAAAATTATTTCAGCTAACAATTGGACAGTACAATTCATTTATTCGTCCGAACAATTTTTTTTTATTCTTCCAATTCAATTATCGTGTCCAATTTATCAATCTGCATAAAAATATTTGACTACAAATAGAAATTTCCATCTTACCATTGTATTTCACTCTTCATTATCCCAATTTAACTGCCCAAAAATATATAATATTATTATTTTAATAAGATAATATTATATATTTATATGAAGTCCACAAGTTTTAGAAGTTTGACTTTATTTAGCAATTTTTTTTTAAAAAAGTTATATTTAATTTGGACATTTTAATTATTTCTAACATAACGTACAACTTTTAATATAAATGATAAAAATATAAAAATTGTGATGAACATGTTTTTCTCTTTGTTTATGAATATGTACAAAATATAAGAGAGATGTCTTGGATCAATAATAGTGTTACAATTCAATATATATAAAAGAAGGTTGGTTAGAAGGTTGGTGAGACACCTATAGTGGTATGATCATGAATGCAAGTGTAGAATAAGTCAAATGCTTTGACATTACAAACCCGGCCATTGCATTCATATTAAGGTAGGCAATTGACTACCAATTCCAATGAAGGTTGTACAAGTTGACACCCATAAAATCAATTGCTTTCTTAGATCATTATAATGGTATATTGAATTAGTTTAAGGCTAAATACAATTTACTATATAAAATATTATTATATTTATAATTAGGCTTTTAAAAGAATTTGGGTTTACACTTTATTACATTAAATATTTAATTTGATACAATTTAACTATCAATTTTAGAATCAAATCAAAATTAGCCAGAATACCTAATTTTTCGGCTAGATAAGAATTATATATGGTTTGACTGTATACAATACGGGCTAATAACACTTGTGTAAGTACCATCAAATTCACAATTTACTACATCAAGTATCTAATTCATATTAAATTTGTATAAATACTTATTTTGATGTATTAAAGCTGTATAAATCCTTATAACTGATTATTATATGTTAAATTATTAAAATTAAATATTAATACAAAGATTATCGAATATAATTTTTTTATTTTAAAATTTTAAAAAAAGACTTAATTACCAAAAAAAAATCAATAAACTTTTCAAAATATAAATTATATTTTTAACACGACTGACATTAAAACTTTAAACAATTCAATTGACAAAAGTGCCCAAAATTTAATAATTAAATAATACCCTTTTTATATTGGAAGAACATACAAAAGGAGGAGGAAAATATTGAAAAGGAAAAAAGAAAAAAAATGACCCATTCGTTCTCTCTCTCTTCCCTAATCCTTCAAATTGTTTTGTTCCTTCAAATTTGGAAATTTCAACACATTGAATTCTATCCAATAGTTGTGATCGACTTAAGGAGAAAATAAACTGAAATTTTATGTTAATTCAAAGACTTTTGTGATGGAAAAAGACTGATTATCGTCATTGAAGGAGGAGGAGATAGGAGATGGTGTGCAAAAAAGGAGTTGCAAAGAGCGAATGTACTACAACATAGGTAATGTATTTTGAATTGGGAAAGTGGTTATTTTTATTTAGTTAAAAGATTCTTTAAACAAATAGTAGTTAATTAATTTATCCAACAACACTTTCTTTTCGTCCGTTTTCGATTTTATAATTCAAGCAAATTGTAGTTAATATATATATTTTATTTATAAAAAAAATAATTTTAAAACCGTATCTATAATTTAACAAATTGCATGTATAAATTTTACAACTTAAATCTTGCAAATTATAAATTTTACGTCTTAAATTTTATAAATTATATTTATAATTTTATTTATAACTTAAATATTTAGATGAGATATATATCTCGTAAACCCATCTATAATCAAGTGTACACGTTACGATCAAACGATTAGGTCTAAAAACATCACTTAATAGTCCGTCCAACTATCAGACAGATAGAGTTGCATGGATGGGCGGTTGTATTTTTTTAAATCTATTTGTCCTTTCTATATTATACGACCTTCTTTCTCAATCTTAGGCACTTTTTTTGATCCACAACAATATTGTTTCTAAGTTTCTAACAACCGTTCCTTTGTTTTTTTCTTTCTTTCTGATGTTTTTATCTTCCAAATCTCTCAAACCCAAACCCTAGACCAAAAAGTACTTGGAAGCCTGACTTTGGCTTTGGGAATTTGTTACTTTCATATTTTATGTCAGTCTCTTCTTAATTGTACATCAAGCGTAATAAATATTTTTAGCATTTAATTATTGATTTGAATAGTGAGAAGAAGGTTGTAGATTTGATGACTAAAGCGGAAGAGACTGTTAGAGAGGAGACTCACCTATTTGAGTATCCCAAATTAATTAAAGAGACTATCTTGAAACCGGACCAAAGTGCAAGGGTAACTTAATTATTTCCTTATTGATTGGTCTAGCCCATGCACGAAGCCTAACCCAGGCCTTGCCCAAAACATTAACCAATTCAAATGTAATTCGACTTATTAACAAAACTTTACTTGCATTCATTTAATGGACCATGCATGATTGAAAGTTGAGCCGAGTATTGAGTTGTTTAGATTTGATTCACAAAATTTATCGAATATAAAATAAAGTTCGTTTAGCTACCGAGTCGAGCACAATCTCGAATTGAGCCTGAACAGTTTAAACTTTTCGAATGAATATAATTCAAATTTCAACAGAAAGTAACCATCTTGTTAGGCCTTCCCTCATGAGTTCATACTTCATATGTCATGTGGATGTTGCACCTTTGTCTTTCGTAGAATTCTGATGTGGGGTTTGTCCACGCTCATTACAATTCTATTCTTTTTAAGCTATTCAATCATCTTGATTTTTATCGGTTCTTTTTCTCCAATGAGGGTCTCCGATGTGAGAATTCGGCAAAAGTCTATTGTGATCTGTCTCTTTTTATATTTATGATCATTTACACACATAATATAAAGCTTATAATTAATTAAGTAGTTCATCCATTAATTTCATGTACTCTAAGACAACATGTAAACAAACCAAATTTTTATAATTCCTCTTATACATTAACATAAGATCAAAAAAGAAAAGAGAAGTTGATTATTTTTCTTGTCAAACAGAAAACTAAATAACATGAAAATTAAAAAATAATCTATAATTCCTCTTATACATCAACATCCAAACAAAATAAAAACATTAAAAATATTAATATAAATGTAATATTTAAATTTTCTTTCTTTTACTTTTATTAACTCAATAGCAACATCAAACAAATTTAGGAATTTTTAGTTTTTGTTTTCGTTTCTATACGGATTTAAGTTTTATTTTCTTTTAGTTTAATAACCATAAATTTACAAGTAAAATTTAATATTTTTACTAGTAAAAAAATATCAGATAAAATGGAGATGCGGGGTATCGATCCCCGTACCTCTCGCATGCTAAGCGAGCGCTCTACCATCTGAGCTACATCCCCATGTAGACTCGTTAGGAGAATACATAGTAATTAGAAAATAAAATAATTTTTACTTTTTTATTTCAAACCGTGAAATGAATACTATTTTCATTTCATTTTTTGCTCCCTTTCGCTCTTTCTGGTGATTGGATTAGCTAATTGCTTTAAACTCTCTTTATTTTTGTCGTGGGTGTTCTTTTTGATCTCTACTCATCCCTTTTGCTTTCGTCATTCTAGTGATTGGAATATCTAATTTCTTTAAACTATTTTTATTTTTGTCGCGAGTGTTCTTTCCGATCTCTACGCACCCTCCATTGGTGTTATTTTCTGATCTCTATGCATTCCCTGATATTGATCTTCAAATCTAGCATAAAATCCATTTTTATCTTTCTCCGTAACCAATCTTCTCATTTATGCTCAACATCTTCTATAACAAATTTATAGCGAGAGAAAAGTTCATCGACTTTAAAATCAACCATTCATTTTGTACCTGTCCGTGACTGAATCGGCCATGGGTTCAATGTGTATTGAAACATTAACAATACTCATTTGTCTTGTATTTAATTGGGCCAATGTCATTTATTTTCCCTTGCTCCTCAATCTATTTTCTTTTGATATCCCAATATAACAAGTTGGGCAGCTTGGGCTATTTTCATCCACAGACATACTCTTTCCACCCCAAGAATGGACGGGGGTTAGACTATGAAAATACATAAAAAGACCCCTCTAGCCTTCACACTTGCATCTGAGTGTCTGCTGTATGAAGGGCAAAAGGGGCCTTTCCAAGCTCTTCGCTTCATATCAGGAGTGATTAACATTAAGTTAACTTTGGTCAATTAATCAATATTATATCGACACACAGACATGATATGATCTCTCTCTGCGTGTCTGCACTGTATTAATCAATTAACCAACTTACCGTGAATTCATAAAAATGAATCAATCAACAAGATTTCAAAGTTTTTCTCATAAAAGATATTCTCCACTGGATAAAGATATTCTCCACTTCATAAATATAGTCCCCATAATTTATTTATGTAGTCAAAAAGGATATATTCTCAAAATAAAGATACAGACCATATAGTTGATTATATATTCCCACCACTGATAACAAAGATAGGTGGTGACCACACTGTAGGGGCAATATTAGTGTTGTGATCATTTAGCCCACAAGTCGGAGAGAGTTGGGAGCTTGATCTCCCCTTTGCTGGAGATTGGAATGCTAATATTTCCAAAAATAGGAAGATCAACAATAAGAATAATCCCCAAATCATAGTCGATGTCCCAATCTGCACCAATGTCTCTCGCCAAGCTCAGCAGCACACTGTGTGGCACCTTCAGTCCCACATCCAGCAATGTCGTGTCGTCCCCCTTCAGTGACCCTGGGTCCGGAATCGACCCAGAAGCAATCTCCCTAAAAATTACCCAAAAACACCAACACGTTAATATAATTGTACAGATTCTCTATCCAAAAGTAGAAGTCCCACAAAACTTTGCTTGAACTATAACACACAGATTATGCTCATTTCCAAAGAAAAGTTGGCCATAGTATAAGTAAACCTTGTTTACCTTATGTTGTTTGAAGGGTAGGGGACCTAGGGGTAGGGGTAGGGGTAGGGGGAGGTATAATATTGCAACCATTATTTGATGTGTTATGTAATGCATAAAATCAAAGAAAGCATTTGTAGCATGTCCAATGTCCATAGACATTAACTCTTCCTCTTTTCTGTCCATTGTTGGGGTGTCAAGATTTTTGTGAGCTCATTTTTGGGGCGAGACAGTTTGTAAACTAAAAAACACCCCTTCTATTTTATCCTCTTTTTGTATTTTTAATTTTTGTTCAAAACAATTAAATAAGAATCCCACTTTTATGGTTTAAATGATAGAATGTTATGCAAAATAATAAGTATACAATGTATGTGAGCGGTATGGTATGCATGTGTACGGTTTTATGTGATAGTAACATTACTCTATGCAAAATTCCTTTAAAAAAAGTGTTATTCCCACAAGTAAATATTTTTTATTTTCACAAACACAAAAATATATTCTAAAATTTTGCATATGGGAGTATTTATTGTGAAACAGGTGAATATTTTTTTAACTGTACAAACAAACAAAGCCTAAAGTCATATTTGAAAATGTTTATTAGAAATGTGTACAAGAAGAAATTGAATTAAAAGTGTATTAAAGGGTTCTAATCCCTAATTAATACAAGGGTGATTATAGGAGTGTTAAATTTTGTCTCAAAAGATGTGTCATCATAACATTAGTTGAGACTCGATTAACTAACGATTGGTTATGACACAAATTTCATTAAAATCGACAAAAAAATTTAAGACGTCTAGCATTGCTCTTAATAACATTACTCTTACTACAAAAGAAACCATACATGTATAAAATTTGTAAATATTAAAAATATAATTTTGTTTAATGTTTATCCCTCAAATACGCAGTTAATTTTTAGTCAAAATGCAATAAAATATGATGACAAACTTGAGTAAATAATGAATAAAAAATAGTTTCTTTTTGCTGAACAAATGAGAGTTTTTTTACTCCATCCATTCCTTAATATAATATAAAATATTAAAAAAATAATTATATAACATTAAATATAATATTATTTATCTATATTATTCATATATTGAAAAAATAATATTATTTATTCGGTAAAAAACATAGTTTAATAACCAAAGTTATATTTAATAGTACTTGATTTAATATTTAAACAATTAATACTTCCTTAAAATTCTTAAATAATCTATATTAAGAAACAAAAACACTTCTAATAAGTACTAACCTGTTGTTGCTTTTGAGGGTATAGGAGATATCACAAATGGGGATGGAGGCGCTATAGGGATTAGTGACGGAAACCTTAGCGTCGTAAGTGATATACTCAAGGCTCACATCTTTCAGATCGACGTCCGTCACCGTCGCCTCCGGCTTCTTCAGCTCCGCCACCTTCTCCGCCACGAAATGCTTCGCCTTGTCCAACAATCCCTCCATTTTTCTCCTTAATTTTAAGCTCTCTTTTTTCTGATGGAATTAAACTTTCTTTTTTTTCAAGTTTGTATGAACAAAAGAAAAGCGCATTGGGTTTGTATTTGTAGGGTAGGGTAGGGTGGGATGGGCTTGGAAGGTCACGTGTGAGTTGCTAGGCTACTGCGTGTGCGACTGCCGACGTTATGGGTGACACGTGACTAACAAGTGTTGATAGATCTTTCCGCGTTACAAGATCTTTATGTGACTAGCAGTAATTGTATATGATTGAAATTACTACTCCCGTTTCAAAGATAAGATATTGAGATATCTATATATAGTACTACTTTTTATAATCAGTTTAAAAGTAGAGATAAATTTATTACTTACACAGGATGGGTGGGTTTTAAAAGTTTCAAATATATTTATTATAATTTTTTAAAGAAAATTATAATTTTAAAATATTTATCTAATTTTGAAATAAAATAATATATATTACAAAAATTTAAGTCGGTTTTTGATTTGATGAATGGAATGGAATGGAATGGAATGAAGAAAAAGACATACACCCTATCGAAAAAATTATGATATTGTTATAAAATTATATACAGATTCATAATATAATGGATATACAAATCATTATAGCTACTCATAAGTTTTGTAGAACTCACGATTTCTTTAGTTTTGTAACTTTACTAGGAGTATTTCACTACACCAAAAGCGGCTTCTCAGTGAAGGACAAATCCTTCACTAGAGACCCTATATCACTCTCATGAAGTGATTTATTGCGAAGAAATATTTCCTTCACAGTCTTTCGCATTAGACCTTACCATGATTGGGTATCCTTCGCTAATTAGTAACTAAATGTTTTTGTGAAGGATATATTGTGAATAAGTTTTTCCTTCACAAATTATATTTAGTAATGGAATATTGTTATTTAGTGAAAGATTGGTTTCTTCACACATAATATTTTATGAAGGACTATTTGAAATTAGTGAATAACTTTATTCCCTCACAAATAATATATTATGAAGAACAAATTTATTTAACGAGAGAAAATTTTCCTTCACTAATTATAAATTGAGAATGTATCTTCAAATTAGTGAGGGAAATAATCCTTCATTGATGACTAAATAATTAACTAAAAAAGATTTTAGTGCGGGAAATAATCCTTCATTAATGTCCATTTCTTCATTATAATATCTCATTAAAATATAAATAACAAAAATGGGCACAAAAATTTTATACATACTAAATGAAAAACTAATTATTATATCATTTCAAAAGTAAATAATGTATACAAAGCTAGTATAGCCAATATGCACACTAAAATTACAAGACTTGTTACCAAAAGCAAGTGTCATCACTTACAATATGTATCCACAGATATTGCACAATGAAAAAAAATCTAGCTATAAAGCGTAGTAATTGTTAGCTTCTCATTATCTCCGTCTTCAAGTAAGTCAATTATCATCCATTTCTGTCTCAAAGAATCTACTCGTGGCCTTTGAAACATGTAACTTTGATCCAAGCTTTTGAAGATATTTCTCAGTCTCTTTTAACAGTTGTTTAACACGATCTGATTTTGCATCTTACAACAAGAAGAAACACTGCTAAAGCTAACTAAAAATAGCACTTTGCCAAGTGAAATCTGATAATTTTGGAGAAGCAAACAACACCTGAACCAAACAAAAGAAATGATACACATAAGAAAGAAGATTTACTTCAATAACCTATATATTAGAGATTTCATCTAGTATAATATAGGTTAATAGCAGACAAAAGAAGATATCAGAGCCACATAAGAAAGGAAGCCCAGTTTCGTTAAAGACTTCCTAGATTGGCATATAGGTAATCTTAGGAAAACCAAACTTTACTTCAATAACCTGTATACTACCAACTCAAGGTGAACCATTCATGAGTATCATTAGATAAGGAAAGCAAAACATAGGAAGATATATTTAGTACATAGACTACAATTATTACTACTTGGAGTGCTAGAAGATGATGAAGAGCAAAGAACATACAAACAAGCAATATTATTCCAAGCTTCTCCATTTTCAGGATCTAGTTGAATAGCACGCGTAAATCCAACCAGTGCTTTTTCAACATCCCAAGCCTGTATATTATTCAAGCATAAAATTTAAAGAACTGTACTAAAACGAAAATAAGAAAATGTGAAATAGAAAGAAAATCATGACCATAATGAATGTCATAATGCTTGCGAAGAAAGCTGTTGGAATTAGCAAAGCATCTTTTGCTACACTGTTAGGCAGCACAAGATTATCAAAAGCATGTTAATGATCTATCTATAGCCTTTCTTTTCCTTTTTCTTTGAATAGATTAAAATGTTGGTTATCTATTGTTATCAAGTTGATCAGTTGCAGTCCTTTTGGGGGCATTAGGAAATGTGATAGGAAGAGGTTGGATGCTTCACCCTTGGTACAATGCAGTCCATTTGGAGTGAGAGAAACATAGGAGTTTCTAGGACGAGTTGTTAAAACTACCAAGTAGCACTATTTGCCTTTGAGTTTTATTATGATTCTAACAAAATTTAGATATCTATGCCTAAGGTTGTATGTAAGCGAACTTTTAGGTAACTTCCTTTTTGTACGTTGGCGTCTCTATTATTTGTTATTTCTCTGCTTTGGATCCTATATATGGGGTTTGTGGCATGGACTTTTAGATACAGGTATTATGGCGTAAAGGTCCTCTTTAACAACCAATTGATTTTTCTTATACATGTAAGTTGTGACGCCCCCAAAATAGGTATACATCACCTATTCTGAGTTGTCAATACATGGTACAGAAACAACTACAACTTTATTATTACAACCGTAAAACTGTGAGTTTGAATACAAATATTATCTTCTAGACAATATCTATACTCAAATAAATCCTCATCACATTTATTGATACATTATTTTACAAAAATGGTGAGGACTACTAAACAATTCTTTCTAAAACCTTCATTCCATACCCCGATTCGTACTCGCTATATTCTCGCCTCCTGAGAAGAAAAATGGAACAAAAAGGAAAAGGGTGAGCTCAACTAGCCCGAAGAAAGAATATTATGACTAAGATAATATACAACAAATTACCGTTAGTCTTTAACGAGGAAAAATCTAATAGAATACAATAGACAACAAATTTTAAATCAATATTCGCAATGAAATAATAATTCATTAGAAGAGTTAAGTAGAGAATGCAAACTACTAACTTACATGTATGAATTTAAAAGTTCATCGTCTATCTTTTATCCTGTAACATCAATCAATATACATCCGGAATCAAATATTCATCTTTGCACTACTCTACAGGCCAAAGATATTCATCGATTAGTCATGTTCATCTAAACACTGTTCATCTTTTTGCACTACTACCAAAGATATTCTTCAGAAATCATTCATCTTTGCACTACTGTGCCAAAGATATTCATCGAAATCATTCATCTTTGCACTACTGGGCCAAAGATATTCAATAATATCATCATTTAAAGGCGAGGATGATGAAAATATTATTGTAACAAAATAGAAATTCCAAATAGAAATTGACCAAATCCACAAAGCAAGGCGATTTTATGTGCTATAATCAAATTTGATCGATAAATGGGGTCCACAGAGACATGTTTAACATGTTTTAAACATTTATTGTAACAAAAAATACTCTTCCTCCTCGTATACTCATATATCCCACATTCGTTGTAAAAATATCACCATTATTATATTATTAAAATATAATAATATATTTAAATGAATTATTTTATCGAAAAAGATAAAATTTTAATTTTCAACAATTGTCACATTAAAATTTTCTCCATCTATATCCACATAAAATCAATATTTTTCTCATCATATGAATCAATAATTAATTATTCACAAATAATATTACAGAATCACAATATTGACAACTGCATGGGGCGGTTCAAGGAAAGAGGGCTTTCAATAAAATTTCTCACTTCTTGGGCCGCAATTAGGTGACCAAACCTCTCTTTAGATGAGAACTTTCTAGACATTGCCAATAATGTTATCTAATAATATTATTCAGATAATATGAATTATTGCTTCGATAATGAAAAATCTTAGTGTAATGACAATTATTGAAACAACAAGAATATAAAATATCAACGCAAACAATCATTAATAAAATCTTTGAGCAGTAATTATCGTAACCATTATTGAGTAGTGCCTTCTTACGTAAGAATCAATAATTGGTGCAATCATCGTGTCTTCTTGTGTTTTAACCACGAGAGTATTTTAACAAGATTACTTCAGTAATAACTACGTAGTTATTTTTAACCAACTTATATTTGTCGTTTTCTTCATCCAATCGCTTTCCGTTATGGGGCCCACACATGGCTGCGCCGTCGTACGAATATTCCCCGACAGTACGAATATTCCACGACCAAACGAATATTCCCGACAACAATGAATATTTTATAACCACTTGCTTATTTTGAAATATTTGCTTATTTTACCCCTAACTATCCACATTAATCACATCAACCCTTACTATTTCAAAATAATAAATAGAGAAAATTAAATTTCATTAATAATAAGTTGGGGTCTTCTGACCTCCCTCCTTATGAAATTTCGTCCTCGAAATTGACGTGACGTACACAGTGTTTGAAAAGGTGAGGATACCTCGCTTTCATTTCCGTTTCCAATTCCGGTCATTTCCTCTATAGCATGATTCCTCCACAAAACTTTAACTTGTGGTATGACCTTTCTTAGCGTAGGACATGCTCCTTCCTATCCAAGACCTTGACAGTACCTCCTCACACGTTAAGTCTTGGCTATTTAAATGGGTTCTAATTTATAGCGTGGTTCGGGTCTTTCACATATTCTGAAGTATGGATATGTGAAACACCTTATGAACACGAGACATACTTTCGGAGGTAACGCGAGTCTATATAGGCTACATTTCCTACTCGGTCAAGAATTTGAAATGGACCGATAAATCGTGGATTGAGCTTTCCTCTCTTCCCAAATCTTGTAACTCCCTTCCATGGAGCAACTTCGCAACAATACATGATCCCCTACACTAAATTCCACGTCCTTTCGATGAAGATCCGCATAACTCTTTTGTCGATCTTGTCTTGGTTTTATATCGTTGTCGAATCATTTGGATCTTTTAAAAGTGAGTCATACGTCTAAACTTCGGGTCCTAACAATGTTGTTTCACCCACCTCGTCCCAACATCTTTGGAAGCGACACTTTCGTCCATATAATGCTTCAAATGGAGCCACACCTATACTTGCACGATAAGCTGTTGTTGTAGGAGAATTCTACCAATGCTAAATACTTATCCCAAGCGCCCCTTGAAGTCTAGGACACGAGTCTTAATAAATCTTCAAGAGTTTGAATAGTCCTTTTCGATTGTCCGTCTGGTTTGAGGATGGTATGCGAACTAAATCGCAAATCCGTGCCCATAGCTTTTTTGCAAGCTAACCCAAAATCTTGAAGTGAATCTTGGGTCACGATCCGAAACTATGGATAATGGCATGCCATGCAACCTCATAATCTCATTCACGTATATACTAGCAAGGCGTTCGAGGAATAAGTCTCCCGTATCGGCAATAAATGAGCAGACTTGGTTAATCTATCAACAATAACCCAAATAGCATTGATGCCTTGAGAAACCGTAGGAAGACCCGTAACGAAATCCATGGTAATGTGTTCCCACTTCCATTTCGGAATCTCGAGTGGTGGTTCTGACGGACCCTTAGGTACCGGATGCTTTCACTTTACACGTTGACAAGTTAAACACATTGAGATAAACTTTGCAATCTCTCTCTTCATATTGTTCCACCAAAATGTATGTCGAAGATCACGATACATTTTAGTACTTCCAGGATGGATTGCAAATGGTGTATTGTGTGCCTCCATCATAATCTTGTACTTCAAATCAGAGTCGTTAGGAACACAAAGTCTAGAGTGGACTCGAAGTATTCCTTCTTTATCAATTCTCTAAACTAGGAATAGCTCCTTCTTGTACTTTCTTCTTCATACGCATCGGCTCAAGATTCGGTGGCTTGAAGCAACCTTAACTTTTCTATTAAAGTTGGCTCTGTCGTATACTTGACATCATCGCACTTTTCGTTCCGCGTATGGTCTTCTACTCAACGCGTAAACTACCACGTTCGCTTTTCCGGGATGGTATTGAATAGTGTGGTCGTAGTCTTTCAATAGCTCGAGCCAGCGTCATTTGTCGCATGTTGAGTTCTTTTGAGTGAAGAAATATTTAAGGCTTTTATGGTGCGAATATATCTCCACTTTCTCCCCATATAGATAGTGCCT
This sequence comes from Panax quinquefolius, assembly GCA_020205615.1. Taxonomy (NCBI): domain Eukaryota; kingdom Viridiplantae; phylum Streptophyta; class Magnoliopsida; order Apiales; family Araliaceae; genus Panax; species Panax quinquefolius. The sequence continues at coordinate 104,891,261 of CM035166.1, read as the reverse complement.
CCATATCTTTTAGCGAAAACGATTGCTTGCTGACTCTAGATCATGAGTAGGATAATTCCTCTCATACTCTTTAAGTTGTCGCATGAGGCATAGGCTATGACTTTCCCACGTTGCATGAGAACACATCCTAACCCCTTTGCACGAAGCATCATTGTAGATAACAAATCCATCCGAACCGGATGGTATTGTTAGAGCAGTCTTAGAAATAAGTCTCCTCTTAAGCTCTTGGAAACTTTTCTCGCATTCTTCGCTCCAAGCAATTTTGTATCCTTCCGAGTTAATTTGAGTTAATGGAGTAGCGATTCGAGAAAACCCTTCCACGAATCTCCGATAATAACCATTAAGCCCAAAAACTACGTACTTGATCCGCCGACTTGGTTGCTCCCAACTTTGTATTGCTTGATCTTCGTCGGATCAACAGATACTCCATGTTTCGACACCGCGTGCCCAAGGAATGCTACTTCCTCAAGCGAACTCGCATTTCTTTAATTTGGCATATAGTTTGTTTTCACGAAGCCTTTGGAGTACCGACTTCAAATGGTGCTCATGATCTTCACGACTTTTGGAATATATAAGGATGTCATCAATAAAAGACAACAACAAACCGATCCAAATATTCCTTGAATACTCGGTTCATCATATCCATGAAAGGCTGCAAGAGCATTAGTCGATCAGAAAGACATGACTAAGAATTCATAATGCCGTCTGGAGTTAAAAAAGCGATCTTTGGAATATCCTCGTTTTAATCTTCAATTTGATGATATCGAGCGAAGATCGATTTTGAAAAAATTGTGCCCTTATGGCTGGTCAAACAAGTCATCAATACGAGGTGAGGATACCTATTCTTGATGGTGACATGGTTCAATTCCCGATAGTCAATACAAAGTCGCATACTACCGTCTTTCTTCTTTACAAATAAAGCAGGAGCACCCCGAGGAGATGTCTTGGGGCAGAATGAAGCCGATGTCCAACAATTCTGTAGTTGGACCTTTAACTCTGAAGTTCAATAGGAGCCATTCGATATGGGGTTTTAGAAATGGGCTTTGTGCGGGTTCAAGATCAATAAAGAATTCAACTTCACGTTACGGGGTAGACAGGGAAGTTCTTGAAATCGTCGGGAAAGTCGATAACAACGGGAATATTATTCAAATTTGGCGTGTCTTTATTCAAATCCATAACATGGGCTAAGAAAGCTTGACATCCGTTTTTCAATAAGCGAATAGCTTTATGATTAGATATGACGGTGATTGATTTTAATGGTTTAGTTGCTTGAATTAAATACAACGGGTTGGTTAGGAATATGAAAACTAACAACCTTACGAAAACAATCAATTTTGGCATGATGAGTAGTTAACAATCAATCCCTAAAATCACATCAAAAGCAAGTATCTTTAAAGAGATAAGGTCGGCAGGTAAGAGTAATGGTGCCAACTTGAATCAAACAAGATTTATAAGCGATTGGATGTGATGAAAGTTTCTCTAGCGGAGTTTCCACAGATAGGTCAAAGTCTAATTTCTCCCGAGTCAAGTTTAAGCGTTGAGCACATGCAGGAGAGATAAATGAATGGGTATACCGGTATCAAGTAAGGTATAAACCGCAAGAATTTATAAATAGCTTACCCGTGATCACCTCGTTTGGGTTCCTCGCATTATGACCACTCACAACAAACGCTTCTTCCGGAATCGTTGACTTTGACTTTTTGGGACGATCTTTTGAGTCACCGTCCTCATTGAACTAGGTTTCATTCTTGTCTGATCTCGGCGATATGTCCTTCCTTTCTACAATTATAGCATACCAAGCTGTTGTGGGCGGTTTGGTGATATGTCCCTTTTTCCGCATTTGTAACATATAATGGGTGGTCGTTCTCCTCCCCTTTGAACCGATTCTTGCAAGACTTTCGTCGTCACATGGTCGTTGTTAAATCTCCTCTTTTTAAAATCTCCTCGACTCACTTCTTCTATTTTCATGGCCATGATTATTACCCGGAGTGGTTACCATTTTTTGTCCGTCTGCTTTTCTTTCTCCATTGGTTATCATTATTACATTGTTGCTTATATCTCAGTACGATCCTGGTTATGGTCCCTTGGTTGAATATACTCGTTATCTCACTCTAACAATTGAGCCACATTAACAACATCTGAATAGAGAGAAAATTTATGAGAAATGAGATATTGTCGTATCTTGGGTTTGAACCTCTAAGAAACATCCGTGTCATCGTTCCTCATTCTCCACCAAATGAGGTGCAAACTGGATAACTCTGCAAACTTTGCCTCGTCTTGAGACACCGTCGTGTTGTTGTTTTGCTCTAATCGATGAACTCCACTTCCTTCATATACGAACACTTTCGAGAAAAGTATTTGTCATTAAATAGTTTTTAAACGTCTCCCAAGACATCTTGAGTCTTGTAATTTGGATGGAGTACGCTTCCTGAGACTCCACCGATGAGTCTGCCTGCGCCACGGAACATAAAGGTGGCGAATGGAACCTTACATTCCTCCGTGCATCCCAAGACATCGAATATCTTGGTAATTTGCTTGACCCATGTTTCCCGCCGTGATCGGATCTGGCTTTCCCTTAAATTCGGTGGTCCTGACTCTTTGAGCGCCATTTGTGACAACCCGTGAATTGCTATCATTTCTTCTCGTATTTTGAACACGAGTCTCCTCAAATGCGATTTTGCATGAAGCGCAAAAAGCTTCAAAACATCCCTCGTTCATCATCCGCTTTCGGTGGTGTTGTTCACGGGAGGAACATTGCCCGACTGTTGCGTTCTCCTCGTTGGTGAGTCTGAGCGTCTCCACGGTCTCATTTCCTTTGTTAATATTCTCGATCGACATTCTCAAATCATGTCATAAAACAAGGGTTAATTAAGGAAATCAATATATCACATAATATCCTTATATCTTGACCAACTAAAAAAAATAAGCTTAGGTAGGACACACTAGCGAAGGATTTACTCGTCTCTCCCTCTAGTTCTATTCCCAGATCTCACTTGGAGATCATATCCTAAGCTACGATACCAATTGTGGCGCCCCCAAAATAGGTATACATCACCTATTACGAGTTGTCAATACGTGCATGCGAAACAACTACAACTTTATTATTACAACAAGAAAAGCGTGAGTTTGAATACAAATATTATCTTCAGACAATATCTATACTCAAATAAATCCTCATCACATTTATTGATACATTATTTTACAAAAATGGTGAGGACTACTAAACAATTCTTTCTAAAACCTTCATTCCATACCAGATTCGTACTCATTTATATTCTCGCCTCACGAGAAGAAAAATGGAACAAAAAGGAAAAGGGTGAGCTCAACTAGCCCGAGAAAGAATATTATGACTAAGATAATATACAACAAATTACCGTTAGTCTTCAACAGGAAAAATCTAATAGAATACTGATAGACAACAAATTTTAAATCAATATTCGCAGTGAAATAATAATTCATTAGAAGAGTTAAGTAGAGAATGCAAACTACTAACTACTATATATGAATTTAAAAGTTCATAAATCTATCTTTTATCCTGTAACATCAATCAATATACATACGGAATCAAATATTCATCTTTTGCACTTCTGAGGCCAAAGATATTCATCGATTGGTCATGTTCATCTAAACACTGTTCATCTTTGCACTACTGACCAAAGATATTCTTCAGAAATCATTCATCTTTTTGACTACGGGCCAAAGATATTCATCAGAAATCATTCATCTTTGCACTACTGAGCCAAAGATATTCAATAATATCATCATTTAAGACCGAGGATGATGAAAATATTTTTAAAGAAAGCGAATCCGATTGAAACAAAATGACAAGGATTAAGGATTAAGGATTCGTACTTTGTTTTATCCATGTTCAAAAATACCTCAAAAATAATCATAGTGGTGTAAAATTCAAGAATGATCAAAACATGGATACAATCAAAGCTAGTATCGAGAATAGATATTTTGGACAAAAAGAAGAAATTTTATTTTTGGTGAATAGTGCCGAGTATCGTGAATAGTCTTTTGCGACGCCCCCAAAATTAGGTATCGTCACCCATCTTGGGTCGCCACTTACATGGTACATAAATTCAAATACAACTTACTAATATAAGCGTAGGTGGTATACTGACTGACATAAAGCGTGAGTTTGAATACAAATATTGTCTACTAGATATTATACAAACTCAAAAGGAGTCCTCATTACAACTATTATCACACTATATCACGAATAGTGAGGACTACTAATGCTATCCTCGGACCATTACTTCGTTCCCAGGCTCGTCCGGTATGTTCTCATTTCACGAAGAGAAACGGTGAAAAAAAGGGTGAGCTCAACTAGCCCGAAGAAATATTATGACTAAGATAATGCGAGAATAAATTATCATTAGCCTTCAACGATGTTAAAGCGATAAAATACAATAAACAAACCGGTTTAAGCTGCGGCGGAATAAGCAATCCATTAAAAGAGTCAAGTAGAGAATAAAAGTCTACTATCTTTTAGGTTTTAAAAGGTTTTCATCAATTTTTATCATTTGAGACTCAACTTAATAAATAAACCACCACATTTAATCATCCACGTACCATGGTCAAGGATTTTCATCAAATTATCAATGGTCATGACTATCTTAGAATCACCCACGGTCATAATCATACCAAAAACTATCCATCATTTGCATTACGAGCCCTTTGAGGACTTTTGTCACATCATTTATATCAAGTCGTGATTATTATCAGAATGATCCACGGTCATAATCATACTAAGTTCATCTATGCACGTAAGCCAAAGATAACATAATATAACATGAGGATGATGACAATGACATAATAATTCAATAAAACAAGTTCAAGAATTATTTAATCCATGAATTATTAACGTCCAAATTGTCGACATGATCTTTGTTTACGTAGAGTAAAATTCAAGAATGATCGGAAGAATATTTCCATGAAAGATCTTTGGATGAAACGCAAATATCGAGGATATTCTACTAATTTCATGAGTAGTATAAGTCAAAGTTTTAACAATTTGGGTATAATAAAAATGGAATAACAAAAGAAATCACCATGCATGCGGTACCCGCATGAGGCATAAAAGTTATTCAAGCAGAATAATAATAACGGAACCGGTCGGGTGAAATTCACGCAAGCGAGGATGTTCCAACAGAATAATAAAGATGGAACGGATCCGGTGTAAAAAACACGAGATAGGATATTCAGCGAGAATGATAAAAGAGCGGAACCGGTCCGATTGTAAAACACATGACGAGGATGTTCCAGCAGAATAATAAAAAGCGGAACCCGGTCGGTGTAAAACACATGAGCGAGGATGTTCAATGAGAATAATAGAAGAATGTCACCAAGTATAGGGTAAACATGGCGTATCTGAGTTATTCAATGAGAATAATAAGCAATGGAATAACATAAGGATTTCACCAAGTATAGGTATGCTGGCGTATCTGAGGTTATGTATAGGGTATGCCACTTTTACAAGAGTTATTCAATGAGAATGATAATGAATGGAATAATGAAGTTCTCTTCAAGAAGAAAGAATAACACCCACTACTAGTAAAAGGCTGAATATAGAAGTAGTGAAGTAGCGAGAATACTCTTCTTCTTTCTATTTTTTCTCTCTATAGCCTCTCTATAATTTCTCTCTACAGAGTTTCAATGAATTCGTAAGAAAATAATGAAGGAATGAGCTTTATTTATAGGAAAATGGAATGCATAGTAACTAATCCATGAGCGGTCCAGATTGATTTACTTTAATCGGACGGTCCATATTTAAAGCAAAATCTTTTAAATAAAATATAATATATTCTATTTATATAAAAACATTTTACTATGCAAAACTTATGCAAAAACACTATGCAAAATACTATGCAACACTATGCATAATAAAATATAATATATTCTATTTATAGAATAACTTTAATAAAGTATTCTATTTTATATAAAAAGATGTTTACATTTTATTACGTTAATAATACGAATAAAACAAAAGCGTCATTATCATTATAATAATTCATATTATTAATAAATGATAATGGAATCAAAACCGGTGACTTCTCACATAAGCATCGATAATCAATCTGGTGTCTTCTACTCTGCAACTACACGTATTCTTGTACTTTTACTTACTAAAGGTAGTTCAATGAACCAACGGTAAAACTTCCATAGATTATTTCGATAATAAAATATTTTTGTCGTTTTTTTCTCGATCGACAATAATAATTACATTATGGGGTCCACCAATGATTGGTAGTTATGCGAATATTTCCCTGCTAAACCAAGAATATTCTCAGACCAATCGAATATAATATAACCACTTGCATACTTTGCAAAATTTATAAATACTACCCACAACTATAATATTATCTCAAATTCACACCATAATATTAAAAATTATTTCGACAAAATTTAAATCTTTATTGATAAAATAAAGGGTCTCACAATCTCCCTCCTTATGGAATTTAAGCCCTCGAAATTAGAATGCGATACTGGTATGATAAAGAGATGAGGATACCTTGAATACCTTTATCGTTTAAAAATATTAAATTCATCTTTGAAATCTGCCAAAGCTATTCATTAACAATTCATCTTTGCACTTCTGGTGCTAAAGATATACTGTTGTAAAACCAATAATCTTTGAGACGCAGCGACTTAATAGTATCACGACCACGAATTATCCATGCACCAATTGGCGAGGATATTCGTGTTTTCAATCTGATCATGATTATACCGAATAATCCTTGGTCATAATCATACCAAGTCTATCAATGCACTACTGACGAAGATGACTTTTACCACATCCATGAATTAATATTTCATTCTTTGAGACTCATTTCAATAATTAATTCATATCATCGAATCATCCACTTTTACGGGCCGAGGATATTCATTAGTATCACGACCACAAATTATCCATGCACTACTGACAAAGATAATTGTGTATTCATTAATATCACGACCACAAATTATCCAAGCACTACTACCAAAGATAATTGTGTATTTATTAGTATCACGACCACAAATTATCCATTACTATGGCCAAAGATAATCGTGTATTCATTAGTATCACGACCACAAATTATCCATGCACTACTACCAAAGATAATTGTGTATTCATTAGTATCACGACCATAAATTATCCATGCACTACTACCAAAGATAATTGTGTATTCATTAGTATCACGACCACAAATTATCCATGCACTACTACCGAAGATAATTGTGTATTCATTAGTATCACGACCACAAATTATCCAAAAGCACTACGGCCAAAGATAATTGTGTATTCATTAGTATCACGACCACAAATTATCCATGCACTACTGACCAAAGATAATTGTGTATTCATTAATATCACGACCACAAATTATCCATGCACTACTACCAAAGATAATTGTGTATTCATTAGATATCACGACCACAAATTATCCATGCACTACTACGGACAAAGATAATTGTGTATTCAATTACAGTTATGATTATACCAAGAACAATCACTGGTCATAATCATACCAAGTCCATCTATGCACTACTGAGCCACGAGATGACTTTCAACATAATATAAGCGTGAGGATAATGATATAAAGAATCAATCGAATGAGATAAAGGATAAATATTAAACATTTATAATATAATTTATCCGAGATTCAAGAATATCCCCATGTTTTCAATCACTTAATAATCTCATAATCTAATATCATTAATATTATAACAATATTTTAATCACTTCTTAAATTTATAAACAATTTATCTTAATTGTTTACGCTTTACCATATAATGCATTTAATCATTCAAAAATGTCATACTCATAAGATATCATCACCAATTATCAAATCCTCATCCAAAAATATACATATACTACTATATAGGATTCTCTACAGCCATAAAATCCTATTTTCAACTTTTTATTTACTTCACATAACATATTTAACTCATATGTTAAGTAACTAAACTATTTTCATGAAAATACCAAATCAGTCCCAAAAATATTTCTTTTCTGGGATTTAGCATAATATAGTCCCATAATGAAAATATATTTTTCTCGGAATTTTAAAATTCATTTACTATTTTTCAAAAATCAATTTCTAATTAATTCCTTAAGAAATTAGCTACCTCAAGTTTAACTCCAAAAATTCCCAAATCTTGGCAGGATCTTACACATGTTAACTTGAGCTTCTAGTTTAAATTTCATGGTCATCGGAGTTATAGAACTCCGGTTATTACATTTTTCGTCGGAAAAACCTAAATATTGAAATAGTCATAACTTGCTCATTTTAAGTCAGAATGAGCTCATTTTTGGACAGGAGGTACTTTATACCATATACTTTCATGTCCTAAAAACCCAGAATTTTTCTCATAATTTAAGTGGCCGAAACAGTCCCTTAAAGTTTCTGGGCAGTAGCTTTTTCGAAATTTACAGCTTTGGCCTCCTTTGATAAAATCAGTCCACACAAAAATCCACAACACCTTTTCCAGTAATTCCACTTGGATTAGTTAGGTAACTCGTAGATCTAACTCTAGGACTTGACCACATTCAAAAATTCAAAATATAATAAGAGATACGGTCAATTGAATTTCATGTTACGTTTTTCACCAAAATCTGATTTTCAACTCTTTGTGATTTCTAAGAAAGTTTCAAGTTTTTACATACTAACCAACATAACTCATCATAAAACTTACTAATACCACGAATACCCATGATTTTCATTATTCCAATGCTTTTATTATGACTTTCATCATAAACCCGTAAAGCTGTTCATTTAGTTGAAGAAATATTTGAGGGTTTAAGAAATGGGTTTTTATCTTTGGGAATTGATACAAAATTCGATTTCACGCTCTAGGGTAGGCTAGGAAATCTTCAAGAATCGTCAAAAATTTATTAATGATAGAAATATCATTCAAAAGCGCTACTCTTATCCAAGACTTGGATAATACGTTACATTGATACCAAGTTGTGACTTCTATCCCTTAACCTAGATAGCACCTCACTGATGATACCTATAAATTTGCCATCTTGATCCACGGCGTCGCCTCTGAAATTAAAGCGGTGCATTCCACACAAGGAAGTCAACAACGAAAGGATCGGGCTCTTTACTTATGGCTTGATATAACGGTGATTAACTTTAGGATTTGGTTACTTTGAATTCAGTATAATGAGGTTGGTTAGGAATATGAAAGCTAACAACCTTACAAAAGAATAATGAGTAGTTAATCATTTGATTCCTAAAATCACATCAAAGGCAAGTATTTTCAAAGAGATAATATCGACGAAGTAGCGTGAAAGTGTTTATTTGAAACAACAAGATTAATAAGCAGTGGAGGTAACGAAGGTTCCTACTAATGAAGTTTCAACCAATAAGTCAAAGTTTAACTTCCGGAATCAAATTTAAGCGTTGAACACAACTAGGTGAAATAAAAGAGTGGGTAGAGGCGGTATCTAACACGGTATAGACTTGAAGAGCTTATGATTAACTTATCCGTGATAATTTTATTCGGGTTTCTCGTCACGAGAAAAAAAACGCTCTCTCTTAAACTACTGGCTTTGGTTTTATGCAGGGATGACCAATGGTGCCTCCATCCTAGTTGAATCACCAAATATAACTACTAAATGATGACCACCGTTCTATTCCATTTATTACCCACGCCGACCTAGTTACACTCTTATTACACGAAAGAATTGTGAAGCAAAAAAGGGTTAATTAATATATCAAATATTATCCCTATACTCGTGAGCCAATTAATTAAATAACAAATAAACTTAGGTAGAATCATACTAGCGAAGGAATTCCCCGTCTCTTCCCTCCTAGTTCTTATCTCGCATCTTAGCAGGGATCATATCCTAAGCTCGATACCAAATTATGGCGCCCCCAAAAAATTAGGTATCGTCACCCATCTTGGGTCGCCACTTACATGGTACATAAATTCAAATACAACTTACTAATATAGCTGTTGTGTACAATCGACATAAGCTGTGAGTTTGAATACAAATATTGTCTACTAGATATTATACAAACTCAAAAGGAGTCCTCATTACAACTATTATCACACTATATCACGAATAGTGAGGACTACTAATCTTATCCTCACGGACCATTACTTACGTTCCCAGACTCGTCCCGGCTATGTTCTCATTTCACGAAGAAACGGTGAAAAAAAAGGGTGAGCTCAACTAGCCCAAGAAGAAATATTATGACTAAGATAATGCGAGAATAAATTATCATTAGCCTTCAACAGTGTTAAAAGCGATAAAATACAATAGACAACCGGTTTAAGCTGCGGCGGAATAAGCAATCCATTAAAAAAGTCAAGTAGAGAATAAAGTCTACTATCTTTTAGGTTTTAAAAGGTTTTCATCAATTTTTATCATTTGAGACTCAACTTAATAAATAAACCACCACATTTAATCATCCTGTACCATGGTCAAGGATTTTCATCAAATTATCAATGGTCATGCTACTATTAGAATCACCCCGGTCATAATCATACCAAAACTATCCATCAACTTGCATTACTGAGCCACTCGAGGACTTTTGTCACATCATTTATATCAAGTCGTGATTATATAGAATGATCCTGGTCATAATCATACTAAGTTCATCTATCATGCGTAAGCCAAAGATAACATAATATAACATGAGGATGATGACAATGACATAATAATTCAATAAAACAAGTTCAAGAATTATTTAATCCATGAATTATTAACGTCAAATTGTCGGCAATCTTTGTTTCGTAGAGTAAAATTCAAGAATGATCGGAAGAATATTTCCATGAAAAGATCTTTGGATGAAAGCGCAAATATCGAGGATATTCTACTAATTTCATGGAGTATAGAAGTCAAAGTTTTAACCATTTGGGTATAATAAAGAATGGAATAACAAAAGAAATCACCATCGTATGCGATTGCCAGATAGGCGAGTTATTCAGCGAGAATAATAATAACGGAACCGGTCGGGGTGAAATTCACACCAAGCGGGATGTTCAACGAATAATAAAGATGGAACCGGATCCGGTGTAAAACACAGATAGGATATTCAGCGAGAATGATAAAGGCGGAACCGGTCAAATTGTAAAACACACGAGACAGGATGTTCAGCGGAGAATAATAAAAAGCGGAACCCGGTCGGGTGTAAAACACATGACAGGATGTTCCAGCAGAATAATAGAAGAATGTCACCAAGTATAGAATTAAGCAGCATTATCTGAGGTTATTCCAGCGAGAATAATAAGCAATGGAATAACATAAGGATTTCACCAAGTATAGGGTGTCTGGCGTGTATACGAGGTTATGTATAGGGTATGCCACTTTTACGAGTTATTCAACGAATGATAATGAATGGAATAATGAAGTTCTCTTCAAGAAGAAAGAATAACACCCTACTAGTAAAAAGGCTGAATATAGAAGTAGTGAAGTAGCGAGAATACTCTTCTTCTTTCTATAACTTTCTCTCTATAGCTTCTCTCTATAATTTCTCTCTACAGAGTTTGATGAATTAGTAAGAAAATAATGAAGGAATGAGCTTCTATTTATAGGAAAATGGAATGCATAGTAACTAATCCATGAGCGGTCCAGATTGATTTACTTTAATCGGCGGTCCATATTAAAAGCAAAATCTTTTAAATAAAATATAATATATTCTATTTATATAAAAACATTTTACTATGCAAACATATATGCAAAACTTTATGCAAAATACTATGCAACACTATGCATAATAAAATATAATATATTACTATTTATAGAATAACTTTAATAAAGTATTCTATTTTATATAAAAGATGTTTACATTTTATTACGTTAATAATCTGAATAAAACAAAAGCGTCATTATCATTATAATAATTCATATTATTAATCGTGATAATGGAATCAAATGAGTGACTTCTCACATAAGCATCGATAATCAATCTGGTGTGTGCTTCTTATGCGACTACACGTATTCTTGTACTTTTACTCTAGAGTAGTTCAACGGTAACCAACGGTAAAACTTCCGCCGTTATTTGATAAAATATTTTTGTCGTTTTCTCGATTCGACAATAATTACATTATTAGGGTCCACTGATGATTGGTAGTTGTGCGAATATTCCTGCTAAGCAAGAATATTCTCCAGACCAATCGAATATAATATAACCACTTGCATACTTTTGCAAAATTTATAAATACTACCCACAACTATAATATTATCTCAAATTCACACCATAATATTAAAAATTATTTAAACAAAATTTAAATCTTTATTGATAAAATCTGAGGGTCTCACAAGTGCCAGTATCGTGAATAGTAACTCAGACACCAAAAGATAGAAATTTCCCAAAAAAAACATCTTCACGCTTACATGAATAGTACTCGTGAATAGTAACTCGTGAATAGTAACTTGTGAATAAGTAACTCATGAATAGTAACTCATGAATAGTAACCCAGAGCATGAAAAAGTTCCAAATTTGATAAAAAGTTTTAACCAATATTCAAAGATAATGATATTGAAGAAATAATATCATTTGAGAAGAAAATAACATCACTTACCTCGAAAGATTAGTACTTCAAATTTGGAATCTAGGGTATAGTCTTTGAAGGAACTTAGAATCTAACAATACTCAAAGTATACTCAAAATATACTCACAAGAATAAACTCGATAATATATAGAGAGAAAACTTGAGTTTACGGTGTGATTTTCAATTCTAACCTAAGCACACCTATTTATAGGAAATTGCTTAGAACACCAAAGTAGAAAATTTAATAAATTAATAATATAATTATATAAATTTTTCACGCATACCTAGAATCTGATTTCAGACCATCAAACACATGCCACATTCTAGAAAAGTAAGAAAAAACGTTTTCTAATTTTAAATATTTTAAACTTCCAAAAATTAATTATTTTGAACTTGAACTTCAATAATTCATAATAAATAGCCCTTTCATCGAGAAAATTTGAATCTCGCTTGTTTTTATAGAAAATTCAATTTCTACAACTTTGCGGAAGAAAGTTTTCCAAATTCCAAATAGAAATTGATGAAATCCACAAGCAGGCGATTTTAGAAATTTATAATCAAATTTCGATTCGATAAATGGGGTCCATTGAGCATGTTTAACATGTTTTAAACATTTATTGTAACAAAATACTCTTCCTCCTCGTATACTCATATATCCCACATTCGTTGTAAAAATATCACCATTATTATATTATTAAAATATAATAATATATTTAAATGAATTATTTTATCGAAAAGATAAAATTTCAATTTTCAACAATTGTCACATTAAAAATTTTCTCCATCTATATCCACATAAAATCAATATTTTCTCATCATATGAATCAATAATTAATTATTCACAAATAATATTACTGAGAATCACAATATTGATGACGGGGCGGTTCCAGGGAAGAGGGGCTTTCAATAAGAATTTCTCCTTCTTGGTAGCTTGATTAGGTGACCAAACCTCTCCTTAGGCGAACTTTTCTAGACATTGCCAATAATGTTATCTAATAATATTATTAGGATAATATGAATTATTGCTTAGATAATGAAAATACAGTGTAATGACAATTATTGAAACAACAACAATATAAAATATCAATATGACAATTATTAATAAAATCTTTGAGCGGTAATTCGTAACCATTATTGAGTAGTGCCTTCTTCACGTAAGAATCAATAATTGGTGCAATCTTTGTATCTTCTTGTGTTTTAACCCAAGAAAGTATTTTAACGGTGATTACTTGAGTAACAACTACGGCGTTATTTTTAACCAACTTATATTTGTCGTTTTCTTCATCCAATCGCTTTCAGTTATGGGGCCCACACGGTCATTTGCTTCGTCGTAAATACGAATATTCCCCGAAGCGATGCGAATATTCCACGACCAAACGAATATTCACGACAACAATGAATATTTTATAACCACTTGCTTATTTTGAAATATTTGCGTATTTTACCCTAACTATCCACATTAATCACATCAACCCTTACTATTTCAAAATAATAAATAGAAAATTAAATTTCATTAATAATAAGTTGGGGTCTTACATAAGTGCGGTGGATTGAGCTCGATTTGGCACAAAAAAGTATAAATGATACCTTTAAAGGCAACAACACCAAGTGTAAACCGACCGTATCCGGAAATAAAGAGTTCAATGCCATTGCGAGACTCCTAATAGAATGAAACCAAGAGCAAATCATTTTGATTTGGAATATAGAAAGAATGGATATCAATATAGCTATGCACATCGTGAAGCACACTTACGAGAGAAAAGAATCTTTGCAATATACCATAAAATTTTGACATCTCATATTCCCCCATTGTATGCCTTATGACGAAGAGACAGATGTTTCACAATTCAAAAAATTAAGCGAAATACCATAACAAAAAGCGAATATGTAAACCACAAACATGGTAAAGTTTGGTGATAAATGTGATCACCTTTGCTCGAAAGCAGATCATTTCAAAACCTCAATGGCTTTCTTTAGCAAGAAGAATCATTATTAGTAACATCACCAGTGAACACCTAAAATATAAAACAAAGTTGTGATGATTCAAATTGACAGTACAACCATTTATTAAATCTTCTAATGGCTCTCCATCACATGAGTAACAATACAAAAATTCTCCAACTAGTCTAACGATGTAATCAAAGTGAGAGAATCTTAATTTTTCCTTATCATCATTCTTTGTTACTTAAGTCGACTTTCTAATAAGACACCAACACTAGTAGATTTAAAGTAAAGATGGGCTATAACAAAGTAGTCGATAAATTCATAGTTTTTAAGTGGGATACCAACCACATAACAACTAACTTTCAACACTGATAATATGCGGTCTTTTTAAAGAATCGAGATTCTTTGAGCATTTGTCTAACACTTTCTTTCGCTATATTTTTAATGAGTAATCCCATCAATGAAAAGGTGTCGAGCAGAAAGCGGGCCATGCATACATGGAACAATAGTCAAAATTAAATATAGGAAAGTTAATTATGAGAAGCTCGATTGAAGGATAGGAAAATGTAACACAACTAAGCTCCTACGAGGAATGCACCTTAAAAGATACAATGGGATGAGTACATGTTAGTTCTTAAGCCAAAAGAAAGTAATGATGAGGGTCGTAAATGGCAAAATACCTATATTCGCCTCGTATCCGTATTCATATCCAAATTATCCGTATCCGTGTCAAAACAAATATTATCAAGTATTTGAAGCTCCGACATTTGAAGCTTCTTTAATTCAATTACACTTCTAGTTTTGCGAGAGATATCTTGGAAGAGATAACATTATCATGTACAATCGTTTTCATAAAGAGTGGATCACATATGCCACGCAAAAGACATCGACTTAAATTTTATAAGCAACATTTTCGAAAGTGCATTTGGTGAAACATCTCTCACCAAGCTGTAATTCATCCCCATTCTATCTTCAATCAAACATATTCAATTAAAGGAAAAAAATAACTTTCCAAATTGCGGCATTTATAGGGTTATCGAATGACCCTTTATAGCATACTGATCATCGTAGTGATATCACAAAAGTAAGCCACAAGACATTAATTTTGTATGAGACCTTTAGCTTGTCATTACTACATAGTAATTGCTTGCATTGTCTTTTCTTTGTTTGAGAGCCCAAGTTTGCTCACTAAGGAGTTTCCTTTTTGTTGATCCATAATCCACTTCTACGATGTAGTGTACTTTGGTGATGGTGGCAAATCGGTTGATACAGAAATATCCTCTCTTCTTGATCGGTTTCCCACTCTTGTAAAAGGATTGTCATTTAGTAGTGCATGTTAAGTGGAACACATGTACGAAGCATCGAAAATTCATTAGCGTATAAATAGTTTAATCTACATATAAATTCTCACCCAGTGACTCCAAGTGATTTCCACCATCCATTCTTGAGAGAGGTTTCTGCTGCTCTCTTAACGGAAAACTTGGCAAGTAAGCATCAACATGTTGACTTCCTTGAAAATTATGGTCACCAAGGCTTGGTGCATTATCTTTTCTTTCAGGCACAGGCACATATTCATCATTACATCCATTATCAGTCCAGCCAGTCACCTCTATCTTCATCTGTCCAGATCGCACACCATTCTTGCCTCCCACCTTGTTCATGGTGTCACCTTCTTTAGAAATTCTTGAATGGGTAGTATCTTTCACCGTCTTATTCTGCACAATCCATAGAAAAAAATTTAACAAAGAGTTATGGGGTCCAAATTTGATCAACTTCATGCAACATGTAAGACACAAGAGCCACTAGTGGTTGCACTAAATAACAGACGGAGATTGGAGATACAAAACCTAATCACTAACATCGATAACAAACACAATTTTAGCACTACAAGTGAGTAAAATAGAAGTCCTCAAAAGTATTAAAATGTGATATAATTAATGTTTTAATGGGTCAAGACAGAATAGCCTAAAATAATTGCATGGATAAACAATTTTTAATTACTTAATTTTTTTTAGCAAATGTAGTTGATAATTATTTGTACCACTTCAAACAATTCATACACAGTTAAAACCCTTTGTACTCCTCAAAATATCCAAGTTTTAAATCCAACATATGCTGACATTGGAAATAATATTCCACTAAGTTCTAGTCCCAACGAGCGAAAAGGAAAAGAAGAGAAAGAAAAACAACCATTTAATCGAAAGCCAACATGTATTTAGATTGAACAAGTCCTACTAGGCACATGACACAACAAAATAAATAAAGGCGAGTACAAAAAAAAGCATGACTTCTGGCGTGTTGAAACAATGAACAAATAAATTATTAAGATAAATGTTTGGCTTCTATGCCAAAGGAATTTGAATTGGGGCAAGGAATCCATGGTTACGCAAACACTCGAAATGTAGCGTATAAAATGTACATTCTATCGTGATGCGACCATTAGCCATATAATTATTGAAAACCCGGGAAAACATAATTAGAAGTTGTGACACAAATCGGGTAGGATGGGTATTAAAGTATTAATTATGCCACTCTTTACTACTAAAATCATTTGGCGATGAGAGCAATTGTTTATATATCATTATACAACCATGTGGAATGCAAGTGTTAATTTGTCCTCCACTATATATCAACACTTCCCAATACTTGCCCAATCATTATGCATAGAACAAATTTATAATCTCTTTGGGAAAGTTTAGTGTTCATAATTCACTAACATATCAAATAAGCCCAAGAACGACAAATTGGCAAAAAATATATAGGGTTTTCTAATTAAGTAAAAACGAGTTCAAATCCCCTTAAATAAATTTGAGTTCAAAAGGTTTAAAGTCACTGATATCAAAAACTCTAAATAGATTGAAATCAGTTGTTAGGGTTTATAAATTTGTTCTCAAACCAACTTATAAGTTGTTTTTCACTAAATGGACTCCAACCAAATGAAATTGTAAAAATGAAAAAAAGAAAAAGAAAACCCAACTCGAAAAACAAACTTTACCAAACAACAATAACTTCCAATAATGTCAATTATTATATCAAGCAAGCGCGAGAGAGAGAAGGGGTACCTTTTCAAATTAGGAAGATGAAAATGGCGAGTCGTTTGAAACAAAAGAGCTCTGATTCTTTTGTTTTTCGATGCAACCCATGTCCAAACAGCCAAGATCCATTTCCCAGAATTCTCAGTGTTTTGCCAAATCAAAGTTGCAGATTAATCAAAATCCTACACACAAAAGTTTAAATAAGTGTATGGCTTTCCCTAAAACTATGGCTTTGTTCTTTTCTCCTATTCCGTCTTCCCCAAAAAATCAAGTACAAAAAGACCAACCAAAAGCGTAATTGTCACAACTTTGTAAGTATCTTAACATGTTCCTTGACTAATAATCAACAAAGTCCATGCCTCCTGAGTTACGACTCTCATCTTCATTTAGATAAAAGAATAGACCAAGAGAAACATGACAAATCTACATCTATATCTTAGCATTTTACTATGTTATCGGTAATAATGCTCGGTTCTAAAATTGAATAGCCAATTTTAACCCCTCTAAACACTTCAAGAAGGTGCTTGCTAGGTGAGAATAAATCTTTTTGGATAGGTATATGTTAATATGCTACTACTTTCTATAACCCCATAAGTCTACCTTCTTTGATTTCTTCAATTTTATGTTGTGTATCATTTTGAGAATGCTAGTAAGAGCATAATCCACTAAATAAGGAAAATAAGCTTGGTTAATTTGATGTGAATTCTCTGAAATTTAAGGTTTATTAAGAATTTAAGATTGTTTAAAGCTTGTACCGGGCAAGTTGTTCATGTGGAGTGTGAAAAGAGGATTAACACTATTTACCAACAATGAACCATCTACGGTTTCTAGTTGGTAGTATACTTTGGGAAAATCGCTTGTTGAAGAACTAATGCACAAGTAGGAAATGAAGATATAGGGTTTTCGCGATTCAACTCAATAGAGAAACAACCAAACAAAAGAAAAATTGTGTAATTTAAGCATTGTAGCAAGCGGATGGCAAAAAGTAACCAAATACGTGAGATCAAAAGGAATAAACTCCCACAAAATTAAGAAGCCATCGGTTACCCCACCAGTTAAACCTGACTTCATATACGCATCCGTGAACGAATAACCGACAACCGATAATAATCTACTATGCCTCTCCAAAAGTTATGACACCACGAAAAACAAATTCATGAACTTAGTCCTACGCCTAACAAACTTCTTCTTCCTCCTCCACCTCCACCTCTGCCGCCTTCACAACTGCGAAGATATCTCATGCAAGCGGTGAGAGTGGCTTCCATAGAAAAAAACAAATTCACGGGAGGATGGGTATGGATGAAGGCTTTAAAATGTGAATTTTGGCTAAGGAAGAAGAGAGAGGAGAAACCTAAATAGCTCTCTGTTTTATGCCTTACTCTCTTTGAGACCACACACATAACTCTTAAATTAGGGACTCGTTCAAAAAACAAATTACTTAAAATTATTTAATTTCAAATTACTTAATCTCCAAAAGACTTTTTGAATTAATATTATATACTTAAAATAAAATTTAAAGTCTTTTGAATTATTTAATTTTATTTTTATTTAACTTTAACTTTATTTAATTATGACCATAAAAATAAACTTTTATGCGAGAAATTTTAAAGTTTAACATAGTGTAAAGTTATTTACTTTATAATTTATTAAAATAAATAGTTGATATTGTAAGTTACTTAAAAGTGTTATTAAAATAAAATTTACTATTGTAAAAAATTTAAGGTATTTATATTCACCACAATTAATGCAAAAAAAAATATTTAGAATAAGATAGCGACCAATTTTACTCTTCGCTAAAAACTTCTGAATAATGATATTTAGTGAGTAATAATTCCTTCACTAAATAGATTTTTTTCTCGCAAATTTTCATCATAAATTGGCTCCAAAAATCTTTCTATCGCTTCAATTTTGCGAGGAAAAAAATATAAATTGTGAAGGATGTTTCTTTCGCTAATAACTATATTGTCACTATACTTTTTTCCTTCACTGTTCCTTCGCTAAACAACTCCTCATGTGAAGGAATAAATTCATTCACAAAATTTCCTTCGTTAGAGGCCATTTTTGGTGTAGTGATTGATGATCTTACTTCTATAAATATGACAATTGTAAAGTGATGGATAGAGTGACAAAAGATTATGAAAATACTCTCTTCTCTTTGTTCTTGATGTCTTTGTTCTCTTGATTTTAGCAATACTTTATAATATGTTATCAGCACGAATTGCTTATCATTTTCGTCTTGAAGCAGATAATCATAGTTGATTTGAAGGATAAGGTATAACTCTCTCTCTATATATATGTGTGTGTTCTGTCATTACGACTATATGAATAAGAGGTGATAAGGTATTACAGTGTCTTGTATATATATGCATTCCAAATAACCACTTTCCAGGATTAGCTAGTCTGAGCAAGTGAGCTTATTTAGCTGCGTTAGATTTTTTTTTTATGCGTTAATATTAAGCCAGCATATGTAGTGCCATTTGGTTGTTTATAGTTATCAAACACAAATATCATGTGGTTGTATTTATGTGTGATTCCTTTATGTTTGCAGTTTTCTAATATATTAATGATGATGGTAAGTGTGGTGATTTTGCCATGTCTGTGGCATGTCCTAGTTGGTCATTTGTTAATTGTCACCACCTCTGGATACCAAGTGGCTTGGACTATTAATTTTCTTGGTTATTGAAATGATTTTTAGTTGATGAATTTTATTCTGGAATGATTTACGGAGACGGTCACAATTTATTCTTAATCTCGTTTTCCTCCTTCTAAAATGAAAGAATTTCATTGTCTTTGTTCAGTAGCATTTGTACTGTATTTGCTTATATGTTGTGTGCACATCTTACAAGAAATCATATATTTTACTTTATTATAATAGTATCATTTATCATTTTTCATGCATATGTGAATAGTTATATGTGGATAGTTATAATAAATTAAATTTCTAATAATTTTTTGATATTTTTTTTGTATGAAGTTACAATGACAAATCTTGCCAAACTTGAGTTCGTGACACTTGATATTACGGGTAAGAATTATTTGTCATGGATCCTTGATGCCGAAATTCATCTTGATGCCATGGGTCTTGGAGACACCATTAAAGATGGTAATGAAATATCTAGTCAAAACAAGGCAAAGGCCATGATTTTCTTACGCCATCATCTCCATGAGGAGTTGAAATTAGAGTATCTCACAATAAAAGATTCTCTTATTCTTTGGAAAAATTTGAAAGAAAGATATGACCATCAAAAGACAGTTATTCTCCCAAAAGCTCGTTATGATTGGATACACTTTACGATTGCGAGGATTTTAAATCGATAAGTGAATATAACTCTATGATGTTTAAAATCGGTTCTAAATTGAAATTATGTGGAGATAATATCTTGCGATGGAGATATGTTAGAAAAACATTCTCTACTTTTCATGCCTCGAATGTCTTTCTTGCAGCGTGACAATATAGAAACGAGGTTTTAAGAAATATTTTGAAGCCGATTTCATGTCTTCTTGTGGTGAACAAAATAATGAGCTTTTAATGAAAAATCATGAATCACGACCAACTGGTTCAGCTCCATTCCCTGAAGTGAATGTTACGAGATATAATAATAATCATGGTCGTTGTCGTGGTCGTGGTCGTAATAGAGGTCGCGGTGGTGTAGGCCACGAGACGAGAAGATTTTATTACATAACCATGATACCAAATCTTCAAAGAATGATGAGAAACAAGAAAAGGGGAAGAATATAAATAACAGAGGTACCAAGAAGGAAGAAAATATTTGTTATCGGTGTGGAATGAAAGGACATTGGTCTCGTACCTGTTGTACAGCCAAACATCTTGTTGATTTATATCAGTCCTCATTGAAAGGAAAGGAGAAAAACATAGAAATAAATTTTTCTCATCCACACCAAGATAACGATGATATTTATTTTGATCCTATGGATATGACACACCTTGACGTTGCAGATTTCTTTACTAATGAGCAAGTTAATATTCCTTGTAATTAAAATAATTAGTTTAGAATTATGTTAGTTCTTTAAGTGTGTTTATTTTATGCTAATATTCCTTTCATGCTAGTTTATTTATGTATTTTGTTTTTCTTTATTTAGTGAAGAATTGTGTTATCAAATATATTATTATAAACTTATTATATTTATTTCTTTTTATGAAGAAAATATGGATGAGCCTAATATCAATGGTGGAGATATATGCTTAGCAGATAGTGCAACGACACATACCATTCTCGAGACATAATCAATATTTTTCAAATCTAAGAATGATGAAAGCAAAAGTGAATACAATATCGAGTTGAGACTTGATTGAAGGCTCTGGAAGAGCGATATAATGCTTCTAGTGGAGCGAAATTTATTATTGAGAATGTTTTATTTTCCACTAAATCGAGGAGGAATCTGCTAAGTTTTAAAGATATCACGACTTAACGGGTACCATATTGGGGCTGACTAATGAAAATGGTATTGAATATCTTTACATATATCAAATGTCTCTCTTTGGAAAATAAATATTGGAAAAATTACCGTTTTATCTTGAGGTTTGTCTTATCAAGTATTAGTACAATTGAAGTTAATCTGATAATGAACGGAAGTTCAATGAACCAAATAATTTTATTATTTGGCATGGTCGATTTGGGTCATCTGGATCAATAATGATGCGAATAATTTTGAGAATTCACATGGACATTCATTAAAGAACCATAAGATTCTTGATTTAAGGAATTCTCATGTCTTTGCTTGTTCTCGAGTAAATTGATCATTAGACCATCACCGACTAAAATTGGGAATTTGAATCCCCAAGGTTTTAGAGCGTATTGAGGAGATATTTGTGGGCCTATTCACCCACCAAGTGGACCATTTAGATATTTTATGGTTTTAATAGATGCATCTACAAGATGGTCACATGTGTGCTTATTATCATCTCATGACACTGGCGTTTGCGAGATTACTTACTCAAATTATTAAATTACGAGCACAATTTAGGATCAAACAATCAAGACTATTTCGTCTTGATAATCTTTGATGAATTCACATCCCAAACATTTAATGATTATTGTATATCTCTTGGGATAAATAATGAACATCCTGTTGCCCGTGTTCATTTTCGAGAATGGTATTGTTGAATCATTTATTAAGCGCCTCCGATTAATTGCAAGACCATTGCTCATGAGAACAAAACTTTACGTCTCTGTTTGGGGCACGCATTATTTTACATGCGAAGCAACTTATTCGCATTAGGCTGACATTATATCATAAATTCTCCCTATTACAATTGGTTTTTTGGTCATGAGCGGATATTTCCCATCTAAGAATATTTGGTTATGCGGTATATGTTCCAATTTATCCTCCACAACGCACAAAGATGGGTCCTCAAAGGAGGTGGGAATATATATTGGGTTTGAGTCCCCATCAATAATTAAATATCTTGAACCCTTAACGGTGATTTATTTACTAGACGATTCTTGTTGTCATTTTGATGAGACTATGTTCCCAGCATTAGGGGGAGAAATTAAACAGCTGAATAAAGATATTACATGGAATGCATTGTCATTGTTGAATTTTGATCCTCGTACAAAACAATGTGAACAAGAAGTTCAAAAGATATTTCAGTTGCAAAATATAGCAAATCAGCTACCAAATGCATTCACTGACTCAAAAGGAGTAATCAAATCTCATATACCAGCTGTAAATGCTCCAGCTCGGATTGAAGTCCCAATAGGACAATCCGCAAAAGTTGTAGCAAATGAGTCTAAGGCACGCCAGAAGTGTGGTAGACCAATCGGTTAGAAAGGCAAAAATCCTCGAAAAAAAAAAGAAGTAAATAAACAAGTTGGCATTATTGAGGAGGAAAATATTCATGAGGATATAGACATAACTAATCATAAAACCCCAGAAGAGGTTCAAGTACCTGAAAACAATAAAAATGATGAGATCTCAATAAGTTATGTCTCTACAAAGAAAAGATGGAACCGAAGTGAGATAGTTGTTGACAACAGTTTTTCATATAATGTAAGACCCCGAATTTTATGAAATAAAAGTATTCAATTTTTCTTATAATTACTATTCAGTAAATGGTTAAATTGATAAAAAAAGTTAAGGGTGATATATGAATTTTTTCAAAATACATGAGTGGTTATAAAATATTCATTGTTGTCGGGGAATATTAGTTTGGTCGTAGAATATTATTTACGTAGGGAATATTAAATGCGTACTGGCAGTGACCATTTGTGGGCCCATAATGAGAATAGCATCGGATGAAGAAAAAGACAAATTAAAATTTTTATAAATAACTTACAGTAGTTATTACGAATTATCTTGTTGGAATACCGTTGGTTAAAGTAAAAAATGTCTGGCGTTGTTGCGATAGCATTACGGTGATTGCACAAATATTTTGAATTATTGATTCTTACATAAGAAGGCACTATTGAATAATTATTACAATAATTCTTTATTCGATTATTATATTTTATTAATTCAATAATTCTTTGCGTTGATATTTTATATTCTTTGTTGTTTGATAATTGTCACTATCTGATATTTTCCATTATCAGAGCAATAATTCATATTATCTGAATAATATTATTAGTTAACATTATTGGCAATGTCTAGAAAGTTACATCTAAGGAGAGGTTTGGTCACCTAATTACGCGCATGAAGGAGAAATCCTTATTGGAAAGCCCCTCTTTCACAGGGGCTGCACTGGTTGTCATTATTGTGATTACGTAATATTATTTGTGAATAATTAATTATTAATTTATATGATAAGGAAAATATTCATTTTATGTGGATATAGATGGAGAAAAATTTTAAAGTGACAATTGTTGAAAATCGATATTTTATCTTTTATGATAAAATAATATTATATTATATTATTATAATATAATAATGATGATATTTTTATAATGAATGTGGGATATATGAGTATATGAGGAGGAAGAGTATTTTTATTGCAAAAGTTGTTTAAAACATGTTAAACATGTCTGTGGGCCCATTTCTTGACTGAAATTTGATTATAGCCTATAAAATTGTCCGTTTATGAATTTCGGTCAATTTCTGTTTGGAATTTGGAAAATCTTTCTTCTGTAAAGTTGTAGAGAATTGAATTTCCTATTAAAAGCCACGAGATTCGAATTTTCTGATAAAAGGGCTATTTATTATGAATTATTGAAGTTCCGGATTAATTAATTATAATTATTTGGAGTTTTAAATAAATTAATTGAGAAAAACGTTTTTTTGATGGTTTTGGTTGTTGGAAGGTCTTGAAATCGGTTGTCGAGAGGTTGGCGTGAAAATTTATAATAATAATAATATTTTATTAAATTTTTACGCTTTGAGTCATTCTAAGCATTTTCCTATAAATTGGGTGCTTAGGTTAGAATTGAAAATCACACGAAACTAAAGATTTCTCTCTCTTTTCTCTCTTTCTCTCTCTATTATATCGAGCGTATTTTATGAGTATTTTAGTACTTTGAGTATTCTTTATCTGATGCAAGTTCTTTCAAAGACTTATATCCAAAGTATTCGGTGAAATCTTATTCTTTACGAGGTAAGGGATTGTAAGGGAGGTTATTTTCTTCTAAAATGATATTATTTTTCAATATCATTATGCCAAAATGTTGGTTGGAAATTTTTATCAAATTTGGAACTTTTTTTCATGTCGGGAGTTCTTATTAATGAGTTCTTATTCACGAGTTACTATTCACGAAGTATTATTCACGTAAAACATGATGATGTTTTTTGTGAAATTTCTATCTTTTGGTGTGTCGAGTTCTTATTCACGTATCGACACTATTCACGAATACGGTACTATTCACCAAAAAATGAAATTTCTTCTTTTTGTCCAAAATATCTATTCTGGATACTAGCTTTGATTGTATCCATGTTTTGATCATTCTTGAATTTTACCCCACTCTGGTTATTTATGAAGTATTTTTGAATGGAAATTCTTTAAAGTACGAATCCTTAATATTTGTTCTTTTGCTTCACTGGATTCGTTTTCTTTAAAATATTTTTCATCATCCTCGAGTCTAAATGATGATATATGAGAATATCTTTGGCTTTTGTAGTGCAAAGATGAATGATTTCGATGAATATCTTTGGCGTAGTAGTGAAGATGAACATGACCAATCGATGAATATCTTTGGCTGTAGTCTGAAGATGACTTATTGATGAATATCTTTGGCCTGTAGTGCAAAGATGACTTGTTGATGAATATCTTTGGCCGTAGTGCAAAGATTAATTTATTAGTAGAATTATGTGTAAGACCCCAACTTATTATTAATGAAATTTAATTTTTCTATTTATTATTTTGAAATAGTAAGGGTTGATGTGATTAATGTGGATAGTTAGGGGTAAAATCATGCAAATATTTCAAAATAAGCAAGTGGTTATAAAATATTCATTGTTGTGGGGAATATTCGTTTGGTCGTGGAATATTAAATTTGTCGGGTAATATTAAATGACGACAAGTAGCGACCGATGTGTGTGGAGCCCATGTGAGCGATTGGATGAAGAAAGCAGCAAATATAAGTTGTTTAAAAATAACGGCGTAGTTATTCACAATTATCTTGTTAAAATATTGATTGGTTAAAAACGTGCAATGTGACTGCGGTATTGCACCAATTATTGATTCTTACGTAAAAAGGCACTTTACTCGATAATGGTTACGATAATTCTTATTCGGTATTTTATTGAGTTAATAATTCTGCGTTGATATTTTATATTGTTGTTGTTTCAATAATTGTCATTTACGATATTTTTTATTATCGAGCAATAATTCATATTATCTGAATAATATTATTAGATAACATTATTGGCAATGTCTAGAAAGTTACATCTAAGGAGAGGTTTGGTCACCTAATTAATTGCGGCATGTAAGAAGAAATTCTTATTGGAAAGGCCCTCTTTCACAGGGCGCACGGTTGTCGATATTGTGATTACGTAATATTATTTGTGAATAATTAATTATTGATTCATATGATGAGAAAAATATTGATTTTATGTGGATATAGATGGAGAAAATTTTTATTGTGACAATTGTTGAAAATTGAAATTTTATCTTTTACGATAAAATAATTCATTTAAATATATTATTATATTTTAATAATATAATAATGGTGATATTTTTACAACGAATGTGGGATATATGAGTATATCTGAGGAGGAGGAGTATTTTTGTTGCAATAAATGTTTAAAACATGTTAAACATGTCGGTGGACCCCATTTATTATTGGTGAAATTTGATTATAGCACGTAAAATTGTCCGTTTGTGGATTCGGTCAATTTCTATTTGGAATTTGGAAAAACTTTCTTCTGCAAAGTTGTAGAGAATTGAATTTCCTATAAAAACTCGCGAGATTTGAATTTTCTGATGAAAGGGCTATTTATTATGAATTATTGAAGTTACGAAATTACGGAATAATTGATTTTTTGAGTTTAACATATTTTTTGTAAGAAAAACGTTTTTTTGTTGTAATTGAGTGGCTCACATGTGTTATAAATGATCTGAAATCAGATTTCTAAGGTGGGCTTGAATATTTTTAAGAAATATTATTATTTTATTAAATTTTACCTTTGGTGTTACAAGCATTTTCTATAAATAGGGTCTTGGGTTAGAATTGAAAATCACACGAAATTGAAGTTTCTCTCTCTATATTATCGAGGCGTATTCTTGTGAGTATTTTGAGTATACTTTGAGTATTGTTAGGCGGTTGCAAGTTCCTTCTTGACCTTATACCCCAGGTATTCAATTTAGAAATCTTAATCTTTTGAGGTAAGGGATCTTATTTTCTTCTCAAATGATATTATTTCTTCAATATCATTATCTTTGAAATATTGGTTGGAACTTTTATCAAATTTGGAACTTTTTCATATCGGGGTTACTATTCATGAGTTCTTATTCACGAGTTCTTATTCATGAGTTCTTATTCACGATTCTTATTATGAAGCGTGAAGATATTTTTGTGGAATTTTTATCTTTTGGTGTCGAGTTACTATTCACGTATCGACACTATTCACGTATCTCGGCACTATTCATAGAAAAATAAAAATTTCTTCTTTTTTGTCAAAATATCTAATACGGATACTAGCTTTGATTGTATCCGTGTTTTGATCATTCTTGAATTTTACACCACTATGATCATTTTTGAGGTATTTTTGAACATGGATAAAACAAAATACGAATCCTTAATCCTTAATCCTTGTCATTTTGTTTCCTTTGGATTCGTTTCTTTAAAAATATTTTTCATCATCCTCGGTCTTAAATGATGATATTATTGAATATCTTTGGCACTGTAGTCAAAAGATGAATGATTTCTGAAGAATATCTTTGGTCGTAGTGCAAAGATGAGCAGTGTTTAGATGAACATGACCAAGTGATGAATATCTTTGGCTTTGTAGTGCAAAGATGAATATTTGATTCGGATGTATATTGATTGATGTTACGAGGGGATAAAAGATAGATGATGAACTTTTAAATTCATACATAGAAGATAGTAGTTTGCATTCTCTCTTAACTCTTAATGAATTATTATTTCATTGCGAATATTGATTTAAAATTTGTTGTCTATTGTATTCTATTAGATTTTTCCTGTTGAAGACTAACGGTAATTTGTTGTATATTATCTTAGTCATAATATTCTTTCTTGAGCTAGTTGAGCTCACCCTTTTCCTTTTTGTTCATTTTTCTCGGGAGGCGAGAATATATAGCGATGCGAGTGGGGTATGGAATGAAGGTTCTAGAGAAGTCGTTTAGTAGTCCTCACCATTTTTGTAAAATAATATATCGATAAATGTGATGAGGATTTATTTGAGTATAGATATTGTCAGAAGATAATATTTGTATTTAAACTCACGATTTCTTGTTGTAATAATAAAGTTGTAGTTGTTTTACGTACCATGTATTGACAACTTTCAGAATGGGTGATATACTACCTTTTTGGGGCGTCACATTATGAACATAAAGCTGTGATTTGGTATAACCATAATCTTTGATGTTTGGTGATGAAAATTATCTTTGTCTGGATGAGAAAGGAATTTAGAACAACAATTACGATTATGAGTTATTCTGAGGATTTGATTGTGGATGAGAATTTTTGATTGATGTTACTGAGGATAAAACATTGTTGGTGGACTTTTAACATGGAGATAATAGATTTTATGGTCTATTTGACTCTTACAATGGATTGCTCGATTCATGACAACTATGGTTGAAAAGTTTTATCATCTACCATATGTTCTAAATCTACGATTTATTTCTTTGTTGAAGGCTATTGATAATTTATTTATCTTTAGTCATGATATTCTTTCTTGAGCTAGTTGTGCTCACCCCTTTTGCTTCACAATTCTTTTCGAGGGTAATAAAAGTGTATTTTGGGGGTTGCGGAGAATAACAAAGGAATAGAAGCGGTGGTCTATAGATGTTGAGGTGAGGTGAATTTAACTTGGAAGGTGTTTTGCCATTATCATACAAGATGTCTAATGACATACTGACCTCGTGTCATCGTAAAACGGGGTTGTGCTCATCTACTTGCTTGAGTATATCTACCAAAGACTTATCTATATGATCTTGGAGTCTATTTGAAATATAACTCTCAATTAGAGGCGATTGGAGATAATGATGTGAGACCCAGATTTTATCAATAAAGATTTAAATTTTGTTGAAATAATTTTTAATATTATGGTGTGAATTTAAGATAATATTATAGTTGTGGGTAGTATTTATAAATTTTGCAAAGTATGCAGTGGTTATATTATATTCGATTGGTGGGGAATATTCGGTTTAGCGAGGAATATTAGTACAATGGCTTAATCATTGGTGGACCCTAGCGAAATTATTGTCGGATTGAAAGCGACAAAAAATATTTTATTGAAATAACGGCGGAAGTTTTTCCGTAGTTCTTGTTGAACTACTTTCGGTAGTAAAAAAATGCGATGTCGTGTGGTTGCATAGTAAGCGCACGGTATTGATTATTGATCTTATGTGAGAAGTCACTCGGTTTGATTCCATTATTGTCGATTAATAATATGAATTATTATAGCGATAATGACGTTTTATTTTATTCGTATTATTAGCGTAATAAAGCGAAACATCTTTTATATAAAATAGAATACTTTATTAAAGTTATTACATAAATAGAATATATTATATTTTATTATGCGTAGTGTTGCGTAGTGATTTGCATAGTATTGCATGGTGTTTGCGTAGTAAAATGTTTTTATATAAATAGAATATATTATATTTTATTTAAAGATTTTTCTTTAAATATGGATGACGTCAGATTAAAGTAAATCGAATCCCGGGATAGTTCATGGATTAATTCTTATGCATTTCATTTTCCTATAAATGAAGCTCATTCCTTCATTATTTTCTTACGAATTCATTGAAACTACAGAGAGAGAAATTATAGAGAAGCTATAGAGAAAATTATAGAAAGAAGAAGAGTATATACTGCTTTACTTCTTACTTACATATTCGGTTCTTTTTACGGTAAAGGGTGTTATTCTTTCTTCTTGAAGAGAACTTACATTATTCCATTCTTTATTATTACATTGGAATAACTTTTGTAAAAGTGACATACCCTATACATAATCTGTATATCGGCATATCCTATACTTGGTGAAATCCTTATGTTATTCCATTCTTATTTATTACATTGGAATAACTTTGTATCTGTGATTTACCTATACTTGGTGACATTCTTCTATTATTACATTGGAACATCACATGCATGTGTTTTACAGGACTGGTTAGATTTTTTATTATTACATTGGAACATCACATGCGTGTGTGTTTTACAGGACTGGTTAAAATCTTTATCATTACATTGGAATATCTATACGTGTGTTTTACAGGATGCAGTTCCATCTTTATTATTACATTGGAACATCACTGGGATTGTGAATTTCACGACTGGTTAGTTATTATTATTACATTGGAATAACTTTTGTACATCTGCAATCTGCATGCGTGGTGATTTCTTTTGTTATTCCATTCTTTATTATACCCGGTTGGTTAAAACTTTGACTTTATACTCCATGAAATTAGTAGAATATCCTTGATATTTGCGTTTCATCGATATCTTTTCATGGAAATATTCTTACGATCATTCTTGAATTTTCTCTACTAAAGCTTGATATCATGTTGACAATTTGGGCGTTAATAATTCATGGATTAAATAATTCTTGAACTTGTTTTATTGAATTACTATGTCATTGTCATCATCCTCATGTTATATTATGTTATCTTTGGCTTACGTGCGTAGATGAACTTAGTATGATTATGACCGAGGATCATTCGGTATAATCATGACTTGATATAAATGATATGACAAAAGTCCTCGATTGGCTTTGTAATGCGATGATGGATAGTTTTTGGTATGATTATGACCGGGGGTGATTCGGTATAGTCGTGACCATTGATAATTTGATGAAAATCCTTGGCCAGTAGTGCGGGGATGATTAAATGTGGTGGTTTATTTATTAAAATTTGAGTCTCGGTGATAAAAATTGATGAAAACCTTTTAAAACCTAAAAGATAGTAGACTTTATTCTCTACTTGACTCTTTTAATGGATTGCTTATTCAGCTTGATTAAACTGGTTGTCTATTGTATTTTATCGGTTTAACCTTTATTGAAGGCTAATGATAATTTATTACGCATTATCTTAGTCATAATATTTCTTCTTTTGGGCTAGATTGAGCTCACCCTTTCTTTCCTTTGTTCTCTTGAGGAAATGAGAACATAAATTTGGAGACGAGTCGGGGAGCGAAGTAATGGTCCGGAGGATAGCATTAGTAGTCCTCATTATTACGTGAAATAGTGTGATAATAGTTGTAATGAGGACTCCTTTTGAGTTTGTATAATATCTAGTAGACAATATTTGTATTCAAACTTCATAGTTTATGTATTATTATTATACCTGACGATTATATTAGTAAGTTGTATTTGAATTTATGTACCATGTAAGTGGCGACTCAAGATGGGTGATATATACCTAATTTTGGGGCGTCACGGTTGGTATCGAGCTTAGGGATATGATCCTGGCTAAGATGTGAGAATAGTACTAGGAGGGAGGCGGAATTCCTTCGCTAGTATGACCTACTACTAAAGCTATTTGGTATTTAATTGGTCGAGCAGTATAGGGATAATATGTGGTATGTTAATTAACCCTTATTTTGTGGCGGTGTTTGAAAATGGCATCAGAGAATGTTGAGAATAGCAATGGAGCACGCGGAGGTATTGATTCTCACATATCGATAATCGAGGACAATGTGCTGACGGGATGGCGATAATCCTCCGTAAACAACAACACCGATCGATTGATGAATAGCAGATGCGTTTAAAAGGTTTTAGAATTCATGCAACATCGGTGAAAGCGACTCTCATCCAAAAGCGTAGGTGGAAACACGAGAAAACTCTCGGCGGTCACCGCTAAACAATTCAAGGAATTTGGGACCACAGGAGTTTAAGGGAGAGCAAAACCACTTACGGCGGAAGCATGGATAAAGCAGATTACAAGATATTTGATGTCTTGGGATGCTCGAGAGCAAAAGGTTCCTTCTTGCCGCCTTTATATGTTGCGGAGAGGCGATTCTTGGTGGGAATCGGTAAAAGCGTACTCAACTTCTTTGTCTTGAAGATATCTTGGGAGAAGTTCAGGGAGGCATTCAACGACAAATACTTTCACGAAAGTATTCGCCACATGAAGGAGGTGGAGTTTATCAAGTTGGAACAAAACAATATGGTGAGTGTCGCGATACGAGGCAAAATTTGCGGAGTTATCACGATTCGTCCCACTTGGTGGATAATGAAGAGAAGAATGGCGCGAATGTTTTTAAGAGGTTTGAAGCCGAGATCGTCGACATCTTATTTCTCATAAAGCGTGTTTTTATTAGGATGTTGTAAATAGGGCTCGATTAGTGGAGCGCGATAACGAGTCAACCTTAACTAAAAAAGAAGCGTGCGTGAAAATTCTAATACCGGAAAGTAGTCATCGAGCGGTGACAACAAGCGTGGAGGGAATCAGCGGGCGGATATGGTAACCACCGGTGGTAATCGGGGCCAAAATAATAAGAATGGACATTTCAAGAAAGGAGATTCAATGATGATGGAAAGATGTCGACCAAATTTTTGTTGTTAAGGAAGGAGAAGGACCACCTATCATATGCTTCAAATGCGGAGGAGAGGACACATCGATCCGAAGCTGCGCCATGCCATCAAAGCATGTTATAATTGTGGAAGAGAAGGCCACTTAGCTCGATTTTGTGGATTTCTGAAGACGAATTCAACTAGGATGGAGGCACCAAAGGTGTCCCGGACAAACCAGGCCCGTAGTTTAAGAAGGCGTTTTTTTTCTCGTGACGAGGAACTGAATAAAATTATCACGGGTAAGTTAATCATAAGCTCTTGCGAACTCTATACCGTGTTAGAATCCGGTTCTACCCATTCTTTTATCTCTCTTGCTTGCGTTCAAGCGTTTAAATTTGACTCAGGAGAAGTTAGACTTTGACTTATTGGTTGAAACCGTTAGTAGGAGCCTTCGTTACCCGCTTACTATTTTTTTAATCTTGTTGTTTCAAATAAACACTTTCACGTTACTGTCGATCTTATCTCTTTGAAAAACTTGCCTTTGAGGTAATTTTTGAAAGCGATTGATTAACTACTCATTATTCTTTTTGTAAGGTTGTTAGCTTTCATATTCTAACCAACTTTGTTATGCGAATTCAAGTAACCAAACTACTAAAGTCAATTATTGTCATATCAAGCCATAAGTAAAGAGCCCCGAACCTTTCGTTGTTGACTTCCTTGTGTGGAATGCTGCAAAAGCCGGACTTTACGTGGCGACATCGTGAATGAAGATGGCAAGTTTATAGGTATCATTGTGAGGTCTTATCTAGGTTAAGGGATAGAAGTCACGGTTAGTATCAATGTGACGTCTTATCAAGTCTTGGATGAAATGTGATTTTGAATGATATTTCTATCATTAATAAATTTCTTGGCGTATTCTTGAAGATTTCCTAGCCTACCCTAGGCGTGAAATCGAATTTTGTATTGACCCGATCAAAAACCCATTTCTTAAACCCTCAAATATTTCTTGACTAAAAGGATGCATTTACGTGGATTATGATGAAAGTCATAATAAAAGCATTGGAATAATGAAAATCATGGGTATTTAAGTGGTATTAGTAAGTTTTATGATGAGTTATGTTGGTTAGTATGTAAAAACATGAAAGTTTCTTAGAAATCACAAAGAGTTGAAAATCAGATTTTGGTGAAAAACGTAACATGAAATTCAATTGACCATATCTCTTATTATATTTTTAATTTTTGAGTATGGTCAAGTTCTAGAGTTAGATCTATGAGTTACCTAACTAATCCAAGTGGAATTACTGGAAAAGGTGTTGTAGATTTTTGTGTGGACTGATTTTGTAAATGAGGCCAAAGCTGTAAATTTTGAAAATGCTACTGTCCAGAAACTTTAAGGGACTGTTTCGGCCACTTAAATTATGAGAAAAATTCTGGCCTTTTGGGACATGAAAGTATATGGTATAAAGTACCCCCTGTCCAAAAATGAGCTCATTCGACTTAAAATGAACAAGTTATGACTATTTCAATATTTAGGTTTTTAAATGAAAAACGCTATAGCAGGAGTTCTATAACTCAGATGACCATGAAATTTAAACTGGAAGCTCACGTTAACATGTGTAAGGTCCTGCCAAGATTTGGGAATTTTGGAGTTAAACTTAAGGTAGCTAATTTCTTAAGGAATTAAGTGGAAATTGATTTTTAAAAAATAGTAAATGAATTTTAAAAATTCCGAGAAAATATATTTTCATTATGGGACTATATTATGCTAAATCCCAGAAAAAGAAATATTTTTGGGGCTGATTTGGTATTTTTCATGAAAATAGTTAATTACGAACATATGAGTTAAATATGTTATGTGAAGTAATGAAAGTTGAAAATAGGATTTTATGGCTAGAGAATCCTATATAGAGTATATGCATATTTTTTGATGAGGATTTGATAATTGGTGATGATATTTTATGAGTATGACATTTTGAATGATTAAATGCATTATATGGTAAAAGCGTAAACAATTAAGTTAAATTGTTTATAAATTTAAGAAGTGATTAAAATATTGTTATAATATTAATGATATTAGATTATGAGATTATTAAGTGATTGATAACATGGGGATATTCTTGAATCTGGATAAATTATATTATAAATGTTTAATATTTATTCTTTATCTCATTTGATTGATTCTTTATATCATTATCCTCGTGCTTATATTATGTTGAAAGTAAATACGTGGCACTGTAGTGCGTAGATGGACTTGGTATGATTATGACCGAGGGATTGTTCGGGTATAATCATAGCAGTAATTGAAAAACACAATTATCTTTGGTAGTAGTGCATGGATAATTTGTTAATTAAATATCTTAATGAATACACAATTATCTTTTCTTAGTAGTGCATGGATAATTTGTGGTCGTGATCTTAATGAATACACAATTATCTTTGGCCTTAGTGCATGGATAATTTGTGGTGCGTGATCTTAATGAATACACAATTATCTTTGGTAGTAGTGCATGGATAATTTGTGGTGCGTAATCTTAATGAATATACGATTATCTTTTTTAGTAGTGCATGGATAATTTGTGGTCGTAATCTTAATGAATACACGATTATCTTTGGTAGTAGTGCATGGATAATTTGTGGTCGTGATCTTAATGAATACGATTATCTTTTCGTAGTAGTGCATGGATAATTCGTGGGTCGTGATCTTAATGAATATCCTTGGCACGTAGTGCGGGGATGATTCGATGATATGGATTAATTATTGGTGAGTCTCGTGATGAAATATTAATTCATGGATGTGGTAAAAGTCATCTTTAGTAGTAGTGCATTGATAGACTTGGTATGATTATGACCACGGATTATTAGGGGTATAATCATGATCGTAATTGAAAACACGAATATCCTTGGCGAGTGGTGCATGGATAATTCGTGGTCGTGATCTTATTAAGCTAAGTCTCGATATTATTGGTTTCTGATTGTTATATCTTTGTATTTTGTAGTGCAAAAGATGAATTGTTAATGAATATCTTTGGTAGGATTGCAAAATGAATTTAATGTTTTCAATGATAAAAGGTATTCAAGGTATTCTCATCTCTTTATCATATCAGTCGTACCCTAATTTCGGGAGAAATTCCATAAGAGAGGAGATTGTGAGACCCAGATTTTATCGATAAAGATTTAAATTTTGTTGAAATAATTTTTAATATTATGGTGTGAATTTAAGATAATATTATAGTTGTGGGTAGTATTTATAAATTTTGCAAAGTATGCAGTGGTTATATTATATTCGATTGGTGGGGAATATTAGGTTTAGCGGGGAATATTAAATGCAACAGCTTAATCATTGGTGGACCTAATGAAATTATTTGTCGGATTGAAAAGCGACAAAAATATTTTATTGAAATAACGGCGGAAGTTTTACGAAGTAGTTCTTGTTGAACTACTCGGTAGTAAAAAAATGCGATGTCGTGTGGTTGCATAGTAGCGCTTACGGTATTGATTATTGATGCTTATGTGAGAAGTCTTTCGGTTTGATTCCATTATTGTCGATTAATAATATGAATTATTATAGCGATAATAACGTTTTGTTTTATTAAGTATTATTAACGTAATAAAAGCGAAACATCTTTTATATAAAATAGAATACTTTATTAAAGTTATTACATAAATAGAATATATTATATTTTATTATGCATAGTGTTGCGTAGTGTTTTGCATAGTATTGCATAGTGTTTGCATAGTAAAATGTTTTTATATAAATAGAATATATTATATTTTATTTAAAAGATTTTTCTTTAAATATGGACCGTCGATTAAAGTAAATCAATACGGATAGTTAAATGGATTAATTCTTATGCATTTCATTTTCTATAAATAGAAAGCTCATTCCTTCATTTATTTTCTTACGAATTCATTGAAACTAGAGAGAGAAATTATAGAGAGAGAAGCTATAGAGAAAATTATAGAAAGAAGAAGAGTATTCTACTACTTCACTACTTCTATATTAGGTTCTTTTTACGGTGAAGGGTGTTATTCTTTCTTCTTGAAGAGAACTTACATTATTCCATTCACTTTATTATTACATTGGAATAACTTTGTAAAAGTGACATACCTATACATAATCGTATATACGGCATATCCTATACTTGGTGAAATCCTTATGTTATTCCATTCTTATTTATTACATTGGAATAACTTTTGTATCTGTGATTTTACCTATACTTGGTGACATTCTTCATTATTACATTGGAACATCACATGCATGTGTTTTTTACGGACTGGTTCCGATTTTATTATTACATTGGAACATCACATGCGTGTGTTTTACAGGACTGGTTAAAATCTTTATCATTACTGTTGGAATATCTATCATGTGTTTTACAGGATGCAGTTCCATCTTTATTATTACATTGGAACATCACTGTCGGTGTGAATTTCACGACACTGGTTCCGTTATTATTATTACATTGGAATAACACATACATCTGCAAGTACCGCATGCGTGGTGATTTCTTTTGTTATTCCATTCTTTATTATACCCGGTTAGTTAAAACTTTGACTTTATACTCCATGAAATTAGTAGAATATCCTTGATATTTGCGTTTCATCCGATATCTTTTCATGGAAATATTCTTACGATCATTCTTGAATTTTACTCTGAAAGCGATATCATGTTGACAATTTGGGCGTTAATAATTCATGGATTAAATAATTCTTGAACTTGTTTTATTGAATTACTATGTCATTGTCATCATCCTCATGTTATATTATGTTATCTTTGGCTTACGTGCATAGATGAACTTAGTATGATTATGACCGAGGATCATTCGGTATAATCATGACTTGATATAAATGATGTGACAAAAGTCCTCGGTGGCACATGTAATGCGATGATGGATAGTTTTGGTATGATTATGACCGGGGGTGATTCGGTATAGTCATGACCATTGATAATTTGATGAAAATCCTTGGCCAAGTAATGCGGGGATGATTAAATGTGGTGGTTTATTTATTAATTTGAGTCTCAGTGATAAAAATTGATGAAAACCTTTTAAAACCTAAAAGATAGTAGACTTTATTCTCTACTTGACTCTCTTTTAATGGATTGCTTATTCGCTATGATTAAAGCTGGTTGTCTATTGTATTTTATCGGTTTAACCTGTTGTTGAAGCTAATGATAATTTATTACGCATTATCTTAGTCATAATATTTCTTCTTCTTGGGCTAGTTGAGCTCACCCTTTCTTTCACTTTATTCTCTTGAGGAAATGAGAACATAGCATTGGGGACGAGTCGAGGGAGCGTAAGTAATGGTCGAGAGGATAGCATTAGTAGTCCTCACTATTACGTGAAATAGTGTGATAATAGTTGTAATGAGGACTCCTTTTGAGTTTGTATAATATCTAGTAGACAATATTTGTATTCAAAACTCATGGTTTATGTCGTATTGTACCGACAGTTATATTAGTAAGTTGTATTTGAATTTATGTACCATGTAAGTGGCGATTTCGAGATGGGTGGCGTATACCTAATTTTGGGGGCGTCACAAATGATATGTTAATAGAAGACTTCGCCATTGGGAAGAATATGATAGTAATCTTCTCGTTTTTTTGGGTCTATTGAATTGACCAAGGATAATTATGGCCATATGATATCTATAATAACCAGACGCATGACTCCCCGTATACGAAGGTTTCTTTGAGCACTTCCCAAAGATTCTAATTTCTAAAAGCAGTTTTCGACTATACCTTTATGTAAGGTGTCATTATGAGGTGTTGTCCACAGGTTGGGACATGAGTCGCGATTGATATATATTTGAATCAAACTCACAAGCATATGTGATGTTGTATTTTTACGACAATTATTGTAATAAAGTTGTAGTTGTTTTACGTAGCATGTATTTGGCGACACATCCTAACCCTTTGCTAGAAGCATCATTTGTAGATGACAAATCCTCAAGAACCGGATGGTATTGTCGGGCGGTCTTTGAAATGAGTCTCATCTTGAGTTCTTGAAAACTCTTCAGCAAAGAACTTTGTATCTTTAAAGTCGGTGAGTTAGTGGAGTAGCGATTGAAAACCCTTCTACGAATCGCCGATAATAACCAACTAAGCGAAAAACTTCGTACTTCGATCCATTTGATTTAGGTTGCTCGACTTTGAATAGCTTGATCTTTGTTGGGTCAACATATATTCCACGACTTGATACCACGTGCCCAAGGAATGCAACTTCCTCAAGCCAGAACTCGTATTTCTTCAACTTGGCATAAAGCTTATATTCACAAAGCTTTTGGAGTATCAGCCTCAAGTGTTGCTCATGATCTTCACGGCTTTTGGAATAAATAAGGATGTCATCAATAAAAACGACCACAAAGTGATCCAAATATTCCTTGAATACTCGGTTCATCATATCCATGAAAGCGGCGGGAGCATTAGTCGATCCAAAAGGACATGACTAGGAATTCATAATGCCGTCTGGGAGTTAAAGCCGTCTTTGGAATGTCACCGGTTCTAATCTTCAATTGGTGATATCCAAGACGAAGATCAATCTTTGAAAAGAATTTGGCTCCTTCTATTTGGTCAAACAGGTCATCAATCGTGGCAATTGGTACCTATTTTTGATGGTGACATGATTGACTCGATAATCAATACAAAGTCGCATACTCCTATCTTTCTTCTTCACAAATAGAGCAGGAGCACCCAAAGGAGAAGTACTGGGGCGAATAAAGCCGATGTCTAACAATTCCTGCGGTTGAGTCTTTAACTCACGAAGTTGATAAGAGCCATTCGATATGGGGCTTTGGAAATGGGTTTTGTCACAGGGTTCAAGGTCGATACAAAATTCAATTTCACGCTACGGGGTAGTAGGCCGGGGAAGTTCTTGAGAATCGTCGGAAATTCATTAACAATAGAAATATTATTCAAAGCGGCGTATTTTTGTTTAGATCGTGACATGAGCAAAGAAAGCTTGACACCCGTTTTTCAATAAGCGAATAGCTTTATGGCTTGAGATAGACGATGATTGATTTTAATGGTTTGGTTGCTTGAATTCGCATAATAGGTCGATTAGGAATATGAAAGCTAATGACCTTTGAAAACAATCAATTTTTGTATGATCGTAGTTAACTTGATCAATCCACAGAATCACATCAAATGCAAGTATTTTCAAAGAAATAAGATCGACGAGTAACGTCACGGGTGCCGATTTGAATCAAATAAGACTTATAAATAGTGGATGTAATGAAGGTTTCTCCAGCGAGGTTTCAAATGAGATAAATCAAAATCCAATCTCTCGAGTCGAATTTAAATATTGGCGCAAATAAGAGAAATGAAAGAGTGGGTAGAGGCCGGTATCAAATAAAGTATAAACTTATTTAGAGTTTATGATTATCTTACCGTGATGACCTCGTTCAGGTTCACTTGCTTTACGGGAGAGTCACGATAAACTTCTCCCTGCACCTGGCTTTGACTTTTCTAGGGCGGCCTTTGGTGCCTCCATCTGGTGAACTTGTCTTGAGTGAAGCGACAAAAATCGGGCTAAGTGACCTTCTCTTCCACAATTATAACATGCTTTGGAATGGCATCGACGCGATTTGTCTTGATGTGTCCTCCCTCGCATTTGAAGCATATGATAGGTGGTCGTTCTCCTTCCTTAACAAGCAGGTCTTTGGTCTTGGCGTCCTTCCATCATTGTTGAATCTCTTTTCTTGAAATATCCATTTTTACTATCTTGGCCATGATTACCCAGAAGTGGTTACCATTTCGGCATGTTGATTCCTCCACGTTTGTTGTCACCGTTTCGATGGTGATACCACTGGTATTTTTTATGCTCTTAAATTTGCTTTCTCTTAATTCGTTGACTCGTTCTCGCACTCGATAAGCGAGCCCTATTTACAACATCGAGTACAAACACGGTTTTGAGAAATAAGATATTGGCGTATCTACGGTTTCAAACCTCTTAAAAACATTGAGTCATTCGGCTCCTCATTATCGACCAAATGGGATGCGAATCGGGATAACCCGTAAATTTAGTCTCGTATTGCGACACGGTCATATTGTTTTGTTCAATTTGATAAACTCCACTTCTTTCGTGTGATGAATACTCTCGGGAAAGTACTTGTCGTTGAATAGCTCTTGGAACTTCTCCTAAGACATCTTGAGTCGCGTCAGTGGATTACGTTTACAAATTCCCACCGATGTCCGCTCTTCACATGACATGAAAGTGGCGAAGGAACCTTTGCTCCTCGGAGCATCCCAAGACATCAAATATCTTGGTGATACGCTTTATCCATGCTTACGCCTTAAGTGGTTTTGGCTCTCAATAAACTCCGGTGGTCCCGACTCCTTGAGCTGTTTAGCGGTGGCCGTCAGGAGAGTTTCGATTT
Source organism: Panax quinquefolius (assembly GCA_020205615.1). NCBI lineage: Eukaryota > Viridiplantae > Streptophyta > Magnoliopsida > Apiales > Araliaceae > Panax > Panax quinquefolius. The sequence goes on along the minus strand of CM035166.1, from coordinate 104,850,318 downwards.
TTACCTATATTTGGACGAGGAGCCGCTCTACTTTGATATTGCATGAATTGCATAAAGCCTCGAACAATCTATCATTCATCATTTGGTCCGGTGTTGTTGTTTTTACGAGGATTATCGCCTTCTTGATGCACATTATCCACGATTATTGATATGTGGAGACTCAAGCGGTCTCTTGTGCTCCATTGCTATTCTCAACATTCTCGGGATGTCATTTTCGAGATCTGCCACAAAACAAGGGTTAGTTGACGTAACATATTATCTCTAAACTCGACCAACCAATTTAAATACAAAATAAATTTAAGTAAGGTCATCTAGCGAAGGAATTCCCGTCTCTCCCCTCTAGTTCTAGTCTCCCATCTTAGCAGGGGATCATATCCCTAAGCTTTGATACCAAGTTGTGGCGCCCCAAAAATTAGGTATACATCACCCATCTTGGAGTGCCGAATATATAGTATGAGAAATCAAATCTGACTTAATAATACTGTTATGTAAGTATGCAATCGACAAAACATAAATTGTGAGTTTGAATACAAATAATATCTTCTAGAGAGTATACAAACTCAAAAGGAGTCCTCATTACAATTATTGTCACACTATTTAACGAATAGTGAGGACTACTAGCTAATCTTATAATCAGGACCATCATCTGTTCATTCGACAGGCTCGTCCCGATTCGTTCTCATTTCACAGAAGAGAGCGGTGAAAGGAAAGGTGAGCTCAACTAGCCCGAGAAGAAATATTATGACTAAGATAATGCGAGAATAAATTATCATTAACCTTCAACAATGTTAAAGCGATAAATAAAGATGAATTTTTCTATAAATATTATTTTTGAATATTATGGAATAAATTTGATATAATGTTATAGTTGTGGGTAATATTTATAAATTTTGCAAAGTATGCAAGTTGTTATAAAATATTAGTTTGGTGGGGAATATTCTTTTGTTAGGGAATATTCGTGCAACTACTCAATCATTGGTGGACCCCACAGCGAATTATTGTTGGATTGAAAAGCGACAAAAATATTTTATAAAAATAACGGCGGAGGTATTACTGAATTAAAGCTGTTGAACTACCCTACGGTGGTAAAGAAATACGATGTCTGGCATTGGTTGCGTAGTAGCACTTGCGGTATTGATTATTGATGCTACGTGAGAAGTCACTCATTATGCTCAATTATTACTCATGATAATTACGCACCATATCTCTTATATTATTGATTCAATTATTGTCACGATATCATCATACATATAATATGTTATAGTATTAAATCAATAATTGAGGCGACAAGTTATAAATGATTAATAATTGTTGAAAGATTAAATATGTGTTGATGAAAAAAAATGATTTGTGGTAAGTTTGATTATTTTATGGGGGGCTCATATGTCATCATCTAAGAGTCTCTTAAATCGATATAGTATTTACATTCGTCGATAGTAATTACCTTCGTCGATAGTAATTACCCTTGTGAATAGTATTTACCTTAAATCGATAGTAATTACCTTCGTCGATAAGTAATTACCCTTGTGAATAGTATTTACCTTCGTCGATTGTATTTACCTTCGTTAATAGTAATTACCTTACAGACGTCGAACCACTTGTCGTTTCACATTACAGCGTCGAACCACTTGTAGTTTCATATTACTGAGGCGTCAAACCACTTTTCTTTTCACATCATTAGTGATCGAGCCACTTGCCTTTTCACAGCGGGTCTTTAAGCTAGAAATCTTCTATAAATAGAGGCCTAGGGCTTCATTATTTTTTCACGAATTCATTCAAGCTATAGAGAGAAAGTATAGAAAGAATAGAGAGAAAGAAGAAGAGTATTTTGTTCTACACCTGCTTTGCGATATTCAATCTCTACCAAATGTAAGGGTGTTATTCTTTCTTATTCATGAAAGAAGCTGTTGTTATTCCATTGCTTATTATTCTTGGAATAACTTTTGTATCTGTGATTTACCTATACTTGGTGACATTCTTCTATTATTACATTGGAACATCACATGCATGTGTTTTACAGGACTGGTTAAAATCTTTATTATTATTACATTGGAACATCACATGCATGTGTTTTACACGGACACTGGTTAAAATCTTTATTATTATTCATTGGAACATCACATGCATGTTTTTTTACACGGACTGGTTCCATCTTTATTATTATTATTCTGTTGGAACATCTTGTACGTGTGTTTCTGGGACCTAGTTCCATTCTTTATTATTCTACATTGGAATATCTGTGCATGCGTTTCTGGTGGGACACAGTTAGATTATTATTATTACATTGGAATAACTTTATCATCAATCACCGCATGCATGGTGATTTCTTTTGTTATTCTATTCTTTATTATACCCGGTTGGTTAAAACTTTGACTTCTATACTCCATGAAATTAGTAGAATATCCTTGATATTTGCGTTTCATCCAGGTATCTTTTCATAGAAATATTCTTACGATCATTCTTGAATTTTACTCTACAAAACGATATCATGTTGACAATTTGGACGTTAATAATTCACGGATAAAATAATTCTTGAACTTGTTTTATTGAATTCTTATATCATTGTCATCATCCTCATGTTTATATTTTTTTAAAGTCAAATACATGTGGCTTGTGGTGCATAGATGGACTTGGTATGATTATGACGAGAGACTATTCGGTGTAATCATGGCGTAGTAATGTTACAAATGATGTGATAAAAATCCTCGATGGTAGTAGTGCATTGGTGAGCGAGTTGTTGGCATGATCATGACCATTAATGAATACCACAAATATTCTTGGCGTAGTGCATGAATAATTGTGGTCGTGATCTAAAGAATATCCTTGTCCGTAGTGCGGGGATGATTCGATGATGTGGAATATTTATTAAAAAGTGAGTCTCGGCTATACTTGATGATGAAAAACCTTTTAAAACCTAAAAGATAGTAGACTTTATTTTCTACTTAACTCTTTTAATGGATTCTTGATACTGCTGCGATTAAAGCTGGTTTTGTCTATTGTATTTTATCGGTTTAACATTGTTGAAGACTATTGATAATTTATTCTACATTATCTTAGTCATAATATTTCTTCTTTGGGCTAGTTGAGCTCACCCTTTCTTTCTTTGTTCTCTTGAAATGAGAATATAAATTTGGGACGAGTCGAGGAAGCGAATGATGGTCTGAAGATAGCATTAGTAGTCCTCACTAATACGTGAAATAGTGTGATAATAATTGTAATGAGGACTTTTTTTTTGAGTTTGTATAATATCTAGTAGGCGATATTTGTATTTAAACTCACGATTTATGTCGTATTGTACCACGACAATTATGTTAATAAGTTGTATTTAAATTACGTACCATGTAAGTGGCGACCCAAGATGGGTGATGTATACCTAATTTTGGGGGCGCCACATCTTTGTCGATCTTGTGAGGTTTTTATCGTTGTCGATCGTTTGAATCTTTTCGTAGTCATACATACCAACTCGGTCCCAACAACGCGTTGCTTCTCCCACCTCATCTCAACATCTTTGGAGAATGACACTTTCTTCCATACACGCTTGAATGAAGCCATACTAATACTTGCGATAAGCTGTTGTTGTAGGAAAACTCCACAATGGTAAGAACTTGTCCCAACTTCCTATAAAATCAAGGACACGAAGTCTTAATAGATCTTCAAGAGTTTGAATAGTCCTCTCCATTGTCCGTCAGATCACGAAGATGATATCTTGAAGCTAAATCATAAATATGTTCCCATAGCTTTTTGAACTAACCCAAAATCATGAAGTGAATCTTGGGTCTCGATCGAAACTATGGATCTTTGGCATACCATGCAATCTTACAACCTCGTTTATGTACATCTGAGCAAGATGTTCAAGTGTATAAGTTTCTCGTATCGGTAAGAAATGAGCGAGACTTGGTCAATCTATCAACAATGACCCAAATCGCATCTATGCCTTGAGAAACTTTGGGAAGGCCGTGCTTGAAATCCATAGTAATGTGCTCTCCACTTCCATTACGGAATTTCAAGTGGTTGCAATGGACCTTTTGGTACTTGATGCTCGCGCTTGACTTCGTTGACACGTTAGACACCTAGAGATAAGCAATGATATCTCTCTCTTCGTATTGCTTCCACCAAAATGTATAGCGAATATCATGATACATTTTGGTACTCCCGAGATGGATTGCAAGCGGTGTGTTATCGCCTCCATCATGATTTTATACTTTAAATCGGGGTTGTTAAGAACTGAAAGTCTGGAGTTGACTAAAGTATTCCTTCTTCATTGATTCTTGCCTCGGCATTGCACCTTCTTGCACTTTCTTCCCGTATGCATCGACTCCAGTGCGTAACTTGGCGACTTTAACTTTATCAATTAAAAGTCGGTTCTACTCAGTATATTCGCCATCATCAAATGGTCCCCAGGTCTTTAACTCTATCTTCATCCTTCTGCAAGTCACACAAAATGGGCCTTTGTGTTGACAATATAAATACTCGTACTTGCATATGATCTTCTACTCGATCGTACCTACCACGTTCGTTTTCGAGGATGGTATTGGATGGTATGATAATAATCTTTCAGCAGTTCAAGCCAACGTCGTTATCGCATGTTGAGTTCCTTTTGAGTGAAGAAATATTTGAGGCTTTTATGATCAAGTAAAGATCTCCACCTTCTCCCCATCTGAGTAATGCCTCCAAATTTTAAGTGCGAAGACAACATTTGCTAACTCTAGGTCATGAGTAGGATAATTCCTCTCATATTCTTTGAGTTAATCGTGAGGCATAGGCTATGACTTTCCCATGTTGCATGAGAACACATCCAACCCTTTGCTAGAAACATCTTTGTAGATGACAAATCCCTCAGAACGGATGGTATTGTCGAGCAGTCTTTGAAATGAGTCTCCTCTTGAGTTCTTGAAAACTCTTCTCACATTCCTCGCATTCCAACCAAACTTTGTATCTTTCAAAGTCAATTTGAGTTAGTGGAGTAGCGATTAGAAAACCCTTCCACGAATCTCGATAATAACCAAATGGCTAAAGAGAAAGCTACGTCTTGATCCTTGATTTAGGTTGCTTCGACTTTGAATAGCTTCGATCTTTCTTTGGGTCGGCGGATATTCCATGACTTGATACCACGTGCCCCAAGAATGCTACTTCCTCGAGCGAACTCACATTTCTTGACTTGGCATAAAGCTTATATTCACGAAGCTTTTGGAGTATCGACCTCAAGTGTTGCTCATGATCTTCACGGCTTTTGGAATAAATAAGGATGTCATCGATAAAAGCGACCACAAAGTGATCAAATATTCCTTGAATACTCGGTTCATCATATCCGTGAAGCGGTAGGAGCATTAGTAAATCCAAATGACATGACTAGAAATTCATAATGCCGTCTGAGACTTGAAAGCCTTCTTTGGAATGTCGCCGGTTCTAATCTTGATTGGTGATATCAGGAGCTAAGATCGATCTTTGAAAAGAATTTGGCTCCTTGCGACTAGTCAAACGGGTCATCAATACGTGGCAATTGGTACCTATTTTTGATGGTGACATGATTGACTCCAGATAATCAATACAAAGTCACATACTCCCATCTTTCTTCTTCACGAATAGAGCAAGGAGCACCCAAAGAGAAATGCTTGGGACGAATAAAGCCGATGTCTAACAATTCCTGCGATTGAGTCTTTAACTCTGAAGTTCAATAGAAGCCATTCGATATGGGGCTTTGAAATGGGTTTTATACGAGGTTCAAGGTTAATACAAAATTCAATTTCACGCTTTGGGGTAGTAGGCGAGGAAGTTCTTCGGGGAATACGTCGGAAATTCATTAACAATAGAAATATTATTCAAAAGCGGCGTATTTTTGTTTAGATCTCATGACATGTGCTAAGAAAGCTTGACATCCAGTTTTTCAATAAGCGAATAGCTTTATGGCTTGAGATAGCAATGATTGATTTTAATGGTTTGGTTGCTCAGATTCGCATAATAAGTCGATTAGGAATATGAAAGCTAACAACGCTTACGAAAACAATCAATTTTGCATGATCGTAGTTAACAATCAATCCCTAGAATCACATCAAATTCAAGTATTTTCAAAGAAATAAGATCGACGAATTAGCGTGCGGTCTGGATTTGAATCAAACAAGACTTATAAGCTGTGGATGTAATGAAGGTTTCTCCCAACGGGGAGTTTCAATGAGATAAATCAAAATCCAATCTCTACGGAGTCAAATTTAAATGTTGGTATAAGTAGGAGAAATGAAAGAGTGGGTAGAACCCGGTATCAAATAAAGTATAAACTTCAGCTAGAGTTTATGATTAGCTTACCGTGATGACCTTGTTCGGGTTCCTTACTTTACGGGAGGTCACGATAAGCGCTTTCTCCTTACCACTTTGGCTTTGACTTTTACGGGGCGGCCTTTGGTGCCTCCATCTTAGCCATTGAACTTGTCTTGGTGAGCGACAAAATCGGGCTAAGTGACCTTCTCTTCCACAATTATAACATACTTTGGGCCGGCATCATGCAGTTTGGTGATGTGTCCTCCCCTCGCATTTGAAGCATATGATGGTGGTCGTTCTCCTTCCTTAACAACTGTGGTCTTTGGTCTTTGGCGTCCTTCCATCATTGTTGAATCTCCTTTTCTTGAAATGTCCATTTTTCTTGTCTTGGCCATGATTACCACCGGAAGTGGTTACCATTTACGGCATGTTGATTCCTCACGTTTGTTGTCACCGTTTCGATGGTGATACCCACTGGTATTTTTATGTTTGCATTTGCTTTCTCTTGAGTTACGTTGACTCGTTCTTGTACTCGATAAGCGAGCCCTATTTACAACATCCGAGTACAAACCACGGTTTATGAGAAATAAGATATTGGACGTATCTTTGGTTTGAACCTCTTAAAAACATTCGGCGTCATTCGGCTCCTCATTATCGACCAAATGGGATGCAAACCAAGAGATAACTCGTAAATTTAGTCTAAGTATTAAACACACGGTCATACTGTAATATCTTGGTGATCTGTTTTATCCATGCTTAGCGCTTAAGTGGTTTTGGCTCTCGATAAACTCCGTTGGTCGGCTCCTTGAAGCTGTTTAGCGGTGGCCGTCAAGAGATTTTTCGAGTGTTTCCACCTACATTTCGGACGGAGAATGGCTCTCGCTTTGATGTTGCATGAATTGCATAAAGCCTCTGAACAATCTATCATTCATCATTTGGTCCGTGTTGTTGTTTGCATGAGGATTGTCCGCCTTCACGATGCACATTATCCACGATTATTGATATGTGGAGACTTCAGCGGTCTCTTGTGCTCCATTCTTATTCTCAATATTCTCGGATGTCATTTTCGAGATCGCCACAAAACAAGGGTTAGTTGACATGTAACATATTATCTCTAAACTCGACCAACCAATTTAAATACAAAATAAATTTAAGTAGGTCATACTAGCGAAGGAATTCCCCGTCTCTCCCCTCCTAGTTCTAGTCTCATATCTTAGCCAGGGATCATATCCCTAAGCTTTGATACCAACCGTGTGGCGACCCCAAAATTAGGTATACATCACCCATCTTGAGTGCACTTGATATATGATGAAATCAAATACAACTTAATAATACAGTATGGGTGTACAATGTACGACAAAACATAAATTGTGAGTTTGAATACAAATCATCTTACAGAGTATACAAACTCGAAAGGAGTCCTCATTACAATTATTGTCACCTTTATTTAGCAGAATAGTGAGGACTACTAGCTAATCTATCATCAGGACCATCACTCTCTGTTCCCAGGCACTCGTCCCGGCTCGTTACTCATTTCTGAAGAGAACGGTGAAAGGAAGGGTGAGCTCAACTAGCCCGATGAAATATTATGATTAAGATAATGCAGAATAAATTATCATTAGCCTTGACGATGTTAAGCGATAAAATATAACAAACATCAAGTTTAGCTGCGTGTTGAACAAGCAATCCATTAGAAGAGTCGAGTAGAGAATAAAATCTACTATCTTACATGATTTAAAGGTTTTCATGACTTTTATTCTTTGAGACTCGACAATAAATAATCCACATCATCGAATCACCCACACTTGCTCGCCGAGGATATTCTTTAGTATCCGACCACAATTATCCACACTACGGGCCAAGAATATTTGTGTATTCATTAATGGTTATGATCGTGCCAACAATTTGTCCATGATACACTACTGGACGATGAAGACTTTTACCACATCATTTGTAACATTACGGTCGTGATTACGAATAATCACATTGTATAATCATACCAAGTTCATCATACCTTTATAGGGCCACGAGATGACTTAAAAAAATATAAATATGAGGATGATGACAATGATATAAGAATTGATAAAACAAGTTCAAGAATTAATTTGTCCAAGAACCATTAACGTCAAATGATCTTTGCTTTGTAGAGTTAAATTCAAGAATGCTCGGAAGAATATTTCCATGAAAAGATACTTGATGAAGCTTGATTATCGAGGATATTCCACTAATTTCATGGAGTATAGAAGTGAAAACTTTAACATTGAGTATAATAAAGAATGGAATAACAAAAGAAATCACCATGCATGCGATTACCGCGCATAGGCGGGTTATTCCAACGGAATACTAAATAACGGAACGGTCGGTGAAATTACGCAAGCGGGATGTTCAAACGAATAATAAAGAATGGAATAACAACAAAAATCACCGTAAATGCGGTACTTCACATAAGCGAGGTTATTCCAACGAGAATACTAATAAGGGCGGAATCGGTCCGGCGTAAAAGCGCCTGAGCGGGGATATTCAAGCGGAATAATAATAAAGACGGAACCCGGTCCGCGTAAGCGCCTTGACAGGATATTCAACGGAATAATAAAAGGCGGAATAATAGAAGAATGTCACCAAGTATAGGGTAGCAGCGTATCTGAGGTTATTCTAAGCGAGAATAATAAAGAATGGAATAACATAAGTTCTCTTCATGAATCTGAAAGAATAATACCCCTTACGAGTATAACAAATAATATTTCCTACCTTAAGAAGATGAGTCTTGGATATATAAGTAGTGAATAGCGAGAATACTTTCTTCTTTCTCTCTATAGTTTATCTCTCTACAGAGTTTGATGAATTAGTAAAGAAAATAATAAAGAAGAATGAGCTTTATTTATAGAAAAATGGAATGCGTAAGTAACCAACTCATGAGCGATTAGATTGATTTACTTTAATCGTGAGTCCATATTTAAAAGCAAAATCTTTTAAATAAAATTTAATATATATATATATATATATATATATATATATTATATATATATATACTAATAATAATTGAACTCCCCCCACTTTTCAACTAAGCTTATAATAATACTCCCTACGTTTTAAAATCATATATATTATATATATATATATATCTAACAATCATCATATATATATATATTAACATTACATTACCTATCAAATAAAACAACTCAGTGGAAAACATCGAGACAACTTCCTTCTTCAATTTCCAACATGGGCCCCACGGTGGGCCCCACCTAATATTATATAAAATAATTTTCTCTGGATTATTTTGAAAAAAAAAAGTAAATGGGGTCGATAAAATAAATAAAATTGAGTGACTTCTCACGTAAGCATCAATAATTAATCTGGTAAGTACTACTATGCGACCACGCGTATTCTTGTACTTTTTAACAAGGGTGTTTTGATGGTTAATGGTAAAACTTTTCACGTAGTTATTTTCATAAAAGTATTTTTATCGTTTTCTCGATCATGATAATTTTGTTGTAGGGTCCCCGATGATTGTCTTGGTTGTGCGAATATTCCTCTGTTAAAAGCGAATATTCCCAAACCAATCGAATATTATATAACAACACTTGCGTGCTTTGCAAAATTTATAAATATTACCTGACTATAACATTATATCAATTTCACTCCATAATATTCAAAATAATATTTATAGAAAATTCATCCGTATTCAAAAGTTGAGTTTTACACTAAAGGATGGGTTACGCCTTATGAGATCATAAGCCATCGATATAAGAAGGCGGTTTTGGAGGTGCCTTCGACTTGACTTATTAGAAGTAGAGCTTTAAAAAGAAGATCCTTTCTTGGGTTTATTAGATTTACGCATCTTTTAGGGTATCTTTACTACTTGGTTTAGCCTTTGAATATGCTCCGATAAAGTGTGTCTATGAATTCATTCGGTAAAGTGGTTAGTATAGAGTGAACTTCATGATAAGTTCATTTCATGCTCAATACTGGTGTTGATACGTAGGCGGAGAGATCTTTCTCCGTCGTATGTCAATCTTGTATTGAGTAAGTTAATTATCATAAAGTTTAACGGATACATTCCACTAATAAGCTTCGTCCTCAAAAAGATAATCCTATTTAGCGTCTTGACTTATTTTCGAGGCATCGTTTTAAATATAAATATAACTTAAATGAAATTTTTATGATATTTTCAATTACATTCTGAATAAAAAAATTATTAATGGGAAAAAGAAGGCTACGTGTATTTACTTCCATCAAGGCACTATTGTGATGCCCTAAAATAGGTATACACACCACATTACGAGTCGTCCAATACATGGTTTGAGAATCGAATACAAACTTTCTATTTACAATTATTAACTACGTGTAAAATACGTGAACATAAAGTACAGGAGTTACCGAACAAATATTGTCCGTAGAAACGATATCAAACTCAAATAAAGTCCTCATTACAATTATTGTCACTGCTATTTTATAGAGTGGAAGAAGACTACTATAGTAACCATCTTGGACCATCACTCCATTCCACTAATCCCAACTATATTACCATTTAGAAAAGAACAATGAAAGAAAAAAGAGTGAGATCAACTAGCCCGGTAAAAATATTATGACTAAGATAATGTAGAACAAATTATCCTTAGATTCTCAGCGAGGAAAAATATGATAGAATACTGATAGACAACAAATTTTAGATTAACAACTGCATTAGAAATAACAATCCATTAGAAGAGTACTCCAAGTAGGCGTGATGTCTACCATCTTCTATGATTTAAAAGTCCATCATCAATATTTTATTCTTGTAACACCAATCAATAATTATTTCAATCGGCGAATTATTTATGCCTTCACGCGGCAAATATAATCGTTT